>JAYKKI010000003.1:29945000-30545000 GCA_039881145.1 Druceiella hillmani | reverse complement strand
AATAGAATTTAGTATAATCCATAGCTTAAGAACAAGTGACATCATCATCGTTATTGTTGGAATAATATTCCATAGTGAACATCGAAAGAATTTTAGTAAAATGAAAATTGAAACCATCTACTGAAAAGGTGAAATTTGTGTAAGATAGTTAATTATAATTTGTACTTGATTTTATCAAGCAGTAGTTTACTAGAGTTTTACTAGAGAAGTTAAAATAATACAACTGTTTATGTTTAGCTATGATTAGTAGAATATAGATAAAGTTTGCTACTTAGCTTCAAGGCTTAAATTATAGTTTTTGGATTATAGTGCTTATAAAATTTAACTAAGCAGTACGTAAAGAATTATTACTAGAAGAATTATTGCAAGGGGCCTTACCAGACATTGTTTCGTCGTCGACATCATTCTCTTCGTTAGAGTTATCGTCCAGATGGCAAATGTTGCCTCCACCAACGTAAACTTCCAGCTCACTTGAATCCTGTCAACACCATATACAGTAAATATATATTTGCGACACTGTTTTATTCAACACATTCTCATTGAATAATTAGTGACGTCACTTTACGTATTTCATGTATAATTTGTTTAAGGTTTGGATTCATATGCTTTGAAACAATTATAAAACATATTGAATCTTAGTTTTTTCTGTAACAAAAGTATTTTACAAATCTAGAAGTAACTAAAGTAAGTAATTTTGTTTATTGAAAAAAATTTATGGTTATGTCAGAAAATTTATAGACATGGGCATTATTAGTTGAGTCAAAGAAGAATCAAAAGGGTCATTTGGTCATAATAAATATGAAAATTGTGAAACTTGGCACACTTTTTTATGAGTGTCTATACTCCATTCAATTTTAAAAGAGAATATTTGCAAACAAACGAATTTGACAGTTAAACTATGGTTGGCACAAATATATATTTGATCAGCTGATGACTATTTATAAAACTCTTTGTATTATACACAGAGTATTATTAAACTATATACATAATGAAAACATTAACTTCAGAAAGTTTCACCATAAATAATATTATAAATACAAGTGTTACGCCATTATTTTACCGATACGAATTGCCAAATTTCCATTGTAAAAATGTACAGCCCTCATTACGTTGCGAAATTACCAGACTTTTTAAACATTTTGTGAAAAGAATGAAAATTTCCACGCTGAAAAAACTTAGAGCATATTTGCTATTCATTCATTTTATAAGGCGTTAGAGTGAGATAGCTACAATATGCCGGCTTACACTGCTATATTTTTAGATTTTATTGCATAATGTATAAATATACTTATGTTATATTTGGCGTATAAATAATGAAACAAACATTGTGACATGTTATTTTCTTTCCAAATAAGCGTATGTAATATTTTGAAGTGAAGACTACATATTTTACATGCAAATGAGGGTAGTATTTTTTACCTGTAGTGCAGTGGTTAAGACTCTAGCGCCTATCTAAGAGGCTAAGGGTTCATTCGATTCCTGGCCAGGTGTTTTAATATTCATAAATGATTTACCTATTATGAATTATTTATCTTATGTTGAGTTTGGCTGAGAGGTATAATTAAATAGAGGACTGCAATCATCATATTTAGTTTAAGAAAAATGCACTTGTGAAGAAAATTTTTTATAGGAGGTATTATATACGCTAATTACTCTGGATGCTGAGAGGTGGCCAGAGCCGAAGCGCAACCGTAGGTGTATTAATACTTATTATATGCTAGTGCCTCTAATTAAAGTACAATCGCAGTGATTCATTGACGCATTTTAATAGTCTTGCAAAAAGAAAACGCATTATGAGATGAAATATTATTCTAAAAAAAAACATATATCTACATTTTTACCTTCGTACAAATAGTTTAAAAAGTAATATGTGATGTCAATGGCTGCGGAAAATGTAATATTTACCTCATCTCAAAATCTTCGACGAATGATTAAATATTTATTTCAAATTGACATAACTATATTAACTTTTAAACTACTTGAATAATCTGAGAAACATTTAAATAGATTTCAGACAGAGAAGAAATGCAATGCCCATTTTTAAAGTCAATACACTTTGAGACTTAGTTAATAATAGTATTTTAAAACCGTACTTTCGCCTGACTGTCATAAAATCATGAGTTTATCAGATAAAAATGCCGATTTGTGCTTATGCATTTTTTTTTAAATGACTGACATTTTTCAATATTGTTCTCTGATTTTCAATATTGTTCTCGGATTTGCACTTCATTCGCAACTATTCAACAATTACCTTCTTCGTTTATGTCATTCGCATAAAGTAGAATTTATTGTTAAATAAATAAAAGCAATAATAATAGCCTAAAATGTTAAATAATAAAATAAAAAAGTAATTCCATACGTGGGATTAATTGTAAAAAACAAAAATATTAACAAGTTTAATATTTCCATAAAATATTTTGTTAGCGTTTCAATTTAAATTGTGGGTTCAATATTCTTGTAAGAAAAGTATATTTATTCCTATATCTTTATGTTATAGGTCCATGTAGCCAGTTATTCTGAACTCCATGGTGCAGACAAGCCTAGATTTTGTATCGTCAATCATTTTTCGTTAACTTCAAAACTGTCTGTCGTTTAATTTCTGGTTGGTGCTTTTTTAGACATATTTTTTTAAAGACGAAGAAAGCAAACATTTAAAAAATCACTTTTTCAACAGCGTTTTGTCTAAAAAGTTGGATTTCTTTAAAGGTCATCTTCAAAGGCATGACCATTATAGAAAAATATAAGAGTATAAGTCTGGCATATAAGTTGGATATATTTTCATTCAAGCTGTTGTGACGTTGCCACAATAATTTTTGGACTTCAGCATCCCCAATGAACTAACAACTCAATTGGTCTTTGTTGGTTTTTATGAGCCAAAGTATCATCTGGTTCTTACAGGAATGCATTTTCTTTAAGATACAGCAATCTTGTCATAGTAAATGACATTCAGGTAATTGCGTACAAGTTGAAATTATAAGTTAGTTCATGTAGATTGAGATTGTATTGTTAGGAATTCAGCATTTGAGTAAATGTGCCTGTTTAGAATTGACTATAAATCCAGTAGCAAGAATATTAATCTAAATCCCACTATTCAGCCATCAAGTGTAGACAGTAGTCATATCAAGGAAATCATTTGAAAAGAAAGATTTCCGGGCAGCTGTGTTTCTTTGCAGCATTTGATCAAAATACACTTCTATACAAAGTCAAGACAAGATAAGAGTTTGATGAGGAATATTCTTTGTTCTATAAGTGTTTCACGGTAAAGTATTCCAAAGGTCAGGACTGATACCTGTTACTTACGACATTTATATGGCCAATTTACCGGAATCTATCGACACATTCACTGCAATTTTTATAGACAATACAGTATATCTTACTAGCATATATGACTGCGAAAGTTGCTTTGAAACACTCCTATAAGATTTTACTAAAGTACAAATGGGGCGTGGAAGTACATACAGGTGTAAAGTTGAATATAACAAATATGCAGAGGTAATTCTCTTCAATTTCCTAGAGAGAACAGTTGTAAATGTTTTTTGAAACTTGTGGCAATTCTGGATATATTCCAATTTCAAATATTTTTCATTCTCAAACACAACTGACACGAAAACCAATATCAATGACCCAAACAATTTTACGGAAGTACTAGACGTATTGTTTGACAAATTCCAAAACATAATGAACATTATGTTAGACAACATGATGGATCGTATGATCCAACTAGTCACAAGCCTTATCAAGCACCTCTAAACTTAAGGATAGTTACATGGAATGCCAATGGGTTGACAGAACGTAGACAAGAACTCGAACTATTTCTTAAAACGGAAAGAATTGACGTGCCCTTAATCTCTGAAACGAGGTTTACAAATAAAACGTATTTCAGTCTCCAAAACTACAAGGTGTATACTACAAACCATCCCTCTGGAAATTCTCATGGCGGAACAGCAGTCATAATAAAACAGAACAACAAACATTATACCCTTGAAAAATACGAAACTGACAAAATTCAAGCTACCTCAGTTAGAATCCAGGACCATAGAACAGAAACAACCTTGACAGCAATTTACTGCCCGCCTAGACATTCTATTATAAGTGATGACTACAAATCCTTCTTCAACGTACTTGGAAATAGTTTCATATGCGGTGATGATTGGAACGCCAAACACGTGTCATGGGGCTCCAGGCTAACATTAACGAGGGGTCGAAACTTGTACGCTGCTCTAAATGAACTTCATCTTAAATCTGTTTCACATGGTATTCCCACCTATTGGCCGTCTGATCAGGGAAAGGTGCCAGACCTGCTGGATTTTTTCATTGTCAGAAATATTGCATCTAGCCAGATAGACATAGAGGAATGCACAGACCTCTCATCAGACCATACACCAGTGATACTCAACTACCACTACCTCTCCTGTCTTCTAACAAAGATAGCAACTACTCACTTTGGAAGACCAAAAGTTCACATTCCACCTATAAAAGCCTCTCAATCGAAATGGGCAAGAACTGACAGTGAAAAGGCTCAGGTATTTTCGGAACACCTAAAAACTGTGTTCCACCCTTTACCTAGCAAAAACCCAGAACACGATAAGGAAGTCTTAGAGTATCTTCATTCACCAATGCAAATGTGCCTACCACTAAACTGTGCCAGTCCTAAAGAAGTGTGGAGAGAAATATGGAAACTACCAGAGCGTAAAACACCAGGTTACCATTCAATCGACGCAAAACTACTGAAACAATTACCTAGAAAAGGAGTAGTTCTTAACAAAATGATGAAAAAATCTAATGTGCTGTGTTATTAATGGTCTACAGAATAAATCTGTTTGTTTCCTTAAGCAACAAAGATTAGCATCAACATATTAACAAAACTTATGTCTATATATTAATATGGCGATTTTAAATGTCACTAAACTTACTTACAACTCCTCTTATATAATTTGGCAAATACAACATAGTTTGCATACGTCTATCAACATTCATAAGAAGCAATAGAACATATGATTAACATCAACATAGTAACAAAACTTATGTCTGTATATTAATATGGCAATTTTAAAGCAGTCACTAAGCTTACAACTTTTGTTATATAATTTGGCAAAAAAAACATAGTTTTGCATCCATCTATCAACATTCATAAGAAGCAATAAAACATATGATTAGCATCAACATAGTAACAAAACTTACGTCTATATATTAATATGGCAATTTTAAAGCAGTCACTGAGCTTAGTTACAACTTTTCTTATATAATTTGGCAAACAAAACAAAGTTTGCATATGTCTATCAACATTCATAAGAAGCAATGAAACATATCTACAACTTCGCCTCTTGGATACATTGTCATAATACTCATAATCTCACCATCAACCTGAACATCACACCATCTTCTGATGTCAGTTTTGACATACCTCATATGCTTCCATTCTCATAATATTTTATAATACGATCAAATATTAATTATCTTACCCCTGTATAGCTACTGGACTCTGAAGCAGCTTGAGGTGATTCTGGTGCAGCGAGCTGCCCTGGTGCATCATCAGGCTGTGACACGCAGAGGCTCTCACCCGTCTCGCGTTCTGCGTTATTTCCTGCTGTAGCATTCGGTGCGTTCAGTTCAGGTGATGAAACAGATGAACCCATGGTCAAGTTGGCACTGGCAATATCCGTACTTGACGCACTTAGTGTGGCTATAGAAATTAATAATATATTTCAATTGTTTAGTTTCAAATAACAAAAATGTTATTTTTTAAGAATTTGTTTTTAGATTTTTTATGGATTTTAAATGTTTATTGCCTCTAAACTCCAATTTGGTTTTTATATAAATGTGTATTTTTCTGTCATGTCATAACGTATCACCGAAACCTCATTACAATTATATATTAATATATAATTTTAAGCTTTCCTAAAACAGTGTACAAAACAATCACATTGTTTGTGTATATAGAAGAGGTAGCAGTGAAAGTATTTAAGAATAACAAAAATGGAACAGTAGCGAGTTTGTAATTTATTTATTGTTTTCAAAATAATCTGTCTACTCTATGCATCATTTTATTTGATGGAACCACTAAGAAAAGAAGTCTCTTCCTTGGTCTTATCGAAGGCGGTCACTGTTCGGTGTTCGAGATCATATTGCTCACCTTCAATGTTCAGTGGTCGAGAATCATATTGCTCAAAATTACCAATAGCACCGTATGAGGTTGGTGCTGTATGGTGAAAGACCATAATTTCTGCACCTAACATAGTCGAATATTTGGCCATGCGACTGAATGAGTGTGCACGGGTGAGATGAAGGATTCTACTACATAGGCGTTGCTTTTGAAACTTTTCCACATTAACGGGCAAAATATGGTTGGTTTGTTATGGTTTCCAATCTACAGTAAGTGCTCTTCTGTTTTCCAAAACAATTGTTACATAATAAACCATCCATCTAAAGAATGAGGCGACCATTTTTTTTCCAGCTCTTTGTTCTTCTTCAGAAGGTAACACCCACTGCATAATGCCTCTTAGTTTCAGATTTGTAACAATGTATAAAGTTTTCTGTACTTGACTCGTACCAATGCCTAAACTTGACCGAATATGTTGCTAGGTTACTATCTTGTCATCATCTTCAGTTATTGCTATTAAGGCGTGCAGATCATCTGTGAGATTAGTTCAACCATGTTTAAATTCATTAAACCAGTTGTAAACAATAGCTCGGAATGAGGCTTCATCGTAAAATGCCAATTCAAGTCGATTGTAACTTTATTTTGATTGAATACACAATGAAAATCATTTGTTAGGATTTCAATAAAAAAAACACTCTCGTTGAAATAAAGCATAAATAACCTAATTCTTTACAGATGTAAAAAATTATACACTTACCATTCTTAGGTGATGAAGTGGGTTTGTCGGCACGATTCTGTTTACTATTGCTGGGTTTAGAATGTCGACTGGGCACAGGAGTTGAACTAAGCAGGGTGTGTAGGCTGACAGGCACTGTTGATCCACTGCTCGATGCTGTGCGGGCTGTGCCCATGTGCAGTGAATTTGACGACCTATCAAATTATTGCGATATCTAAAATTGTGGCAGCGCTAAATGTATCAGAAATTATTTTTTCAACATAATGTAGAATTTCTACAAATCATCCGTTCCATTAAAACTACTATAAAAGTCAATGAGAACATAAGCAGTTTCACCATCGTAAATAATCGGATTATGTAATGTTTTTACAGCAAATAAGGCCTACTTAAAATAACGTCAGATATTTCATGCAATTATTTCATGCAATCATTTAGAAAATCTATAATTAAACTTAAACTTCGATTTATTTTCAATCTAAAAAAAACATTAAAAACGTCTTAATAAAAAAATTCTTATTAAATTATGGTTACTTAGTAAGGCTCTTCAACTAGTAGTTACATTATTCAAAATACTTATATCTTACATGAAAATAAATAGAAATTAATTTTGACAATTGAAATCTTTTTCTGATTTAATTCCTTCTTAATCCTTTTATTTGTTTTTGTCAATTTCCAAAATTTTAATACAATAAACAATAAGTAAAATAGTCATTAAAAATTTCAACCATTCACTGGGCCTTATTAGCACTAACATGATAATGCTTATCATACACAATATTAATTTTACAAAATAAATCTTTACAATATAGTGAAATATTATTCGGTTATTAAAAAAATAAGTTTTAATAATATTAAACAGAAACAAGTAGCATAACATTAAGTTTGGTGATCGTTTATGAAAATAAAATTACAAAACATATTAAATATATAAAATATTGAAATAGTGTCACCAATAACGTGATGGTACAGTCAACAAGCCATCTGTCTCCTGGGTCTTACCACAGGTACCTTAAATTGTTCCTTTATGAAATTATTCACAGAATACTAAATTATTTTGTTCAATCTAATAAAATAGGCTACACAATAATAAGCAAGCTTAAGTCTTTCAAAATCATCAATAAAGACACAACGGTCTCAATAAACACTAATATAGGAAATGTACACAAAAGACACTCTCTTATCAACCCATTAAAGGATCACTTTTCAGAACATAAGCCAGTGTATTTCACAGTTTTAGCATAAACAAATGAAAGTTTGCAGAATTATGACTTGACCCCAGTAAGAAAAACCATGAATTGACAACTAAACAAGCTAGCTCGACTGTATTGAATAAACACACACGTAAATCATGCCCATATCCTTCACACTATTTTTAATCATGCAGTAAGTGTATATTGCTAATATAGATATTGTCTTCGTATACTACTTACAATATGTCTTGTAGGATAATAGCATTTTTTTTATTAATATAAAAGTTCTAGGAAGATGATAATGATACTGACAACTGTCAAGAAACAAAAAAAAATATTGCAATATCTCAATGTTGAGAGTTCATTTTAGGATAATCGCAAGTACTAGATTAGTCGTAATGAATCACGAGTGCCATGTTGTAATAGTGATATGTGCAGTATTGCAATAAATCATGAATCTCGAGTGCAGATGTCTCTAAGTAAAGTAGTGTTAAATGTTGGAGTAAAATTTATCATAGAAATATACAATACTGAATCTCTTGTGACTTGGTGCGATACCAAGTACAATAACCTATATGTAATGATAAGTTTAAGGTTATGGTAGAAAAAGGAAACATTACAGAGTTAAAAAGTTCTTGCAAATATTGGCCAGATAAAATTTGTAGAAACCAAGGATAGATATAGATGAGAATATTAGATGGGTTATTCTTCCCAATATGTTTAATTGAAGAATTCAATATCGAGCTACAATCCAACAGCAAATTATTACGCAAAAAATATGATCTAATAGGTCTATAAAATTTATGTATGTCATTTATATTAGGTATGTCTTTAAATATTATGTATATCATTTATATTAGTTTCATTAATAAAAATATTACTTGAGATTTACTAATAGTCCAAAAACAATTTCGAAACATTGTAAAAATCTTTGTTTGTGATCATCTTTATTATTGTCATCTCACTAGGACTTTAAAAGATTTAATTTAAAGAATGGTCAAAAATAAACTTATTTAAATAAAATTTTTCAACCTCATAAAGTACCTTGATGTGGATGGCAAATTCAATCCTGCATTAAACGAATCCAATGCGTGCGGTGAATGCATAATCCTTTCTGTTGTGGCTCCACTCAAACTATTCTGTAGCGAGAAGGGAGTTCTTACTAGTAGCGCATTGTTTATACACAGAGGATCCTCTGAGAAGAGTGCAGTATTGAGTACACCAGGACTTATCAGGTTGGAGTTGTTTGGGCAACAAAGCCACGGTGAGGAGAATGGTTCTGTTGCGTTGCTAGTGTTTGGGTGATCTACGTAGTGATTACTGTAGGAGGTCGGACTGGTTATCGCTTCAGGGTGCTTATTCTCGGCTTCCGTACCGCACGCTGTTGAAGTCTTTGGGCTGACCCTAGTTGCTGCCATCGAACTGCGAGACATTTCAATGGATAGCCGCTGAAAAATTTGTTCCGGAGTATTAAGGAAAATTATTCATTTATGATATCACATTATGAAAAAAAATAAACAGTGATGGAGTTCTTCAAAGGTAAATATTTTAACATTACATTTTTGAAATTATAAAATTATACCTAACCACACTTCATAAGGTCTTTCGTGTATTTGCTTCTATTATTTTGTATTTCATTAAATCCTCAATCAAGAGGATTAATTGTGAATTTGGATACTATCACCTATCGTATTTAACATCTATGATGAATTCATATTCTTATTTACACCCCTTAAATATTTTAATGGGCGTAGTTAGATGTAATTCTCTTCAACTACGATGGGAATTACTTTTCATCATGCATTTTTTTAAATTATTAAATCATTAGTAACCCTTTGATCTTAAGTTTAGTAGTGCTTTATGCTCCAGGCTGCTACATGAGAGGACGAGGTTCTTAACTCATTTCACCTCCCTAAAGTGCGCACAAATATCACACAGTATTCATCTGTTTTGTGCGTTCACACTGTTCAACGTACTATTGAGAGATGCACCCAGTCTAGGATATTCTTCTGCTCCATTGACTACTCCAGAAATGGGGTATGGAGTCACATGGTAATTTACGACTGACCACTGGATGATATTTATTTGAATTTCTATGTGTTTCTATTTTGTTCATTATTATTACTACTTTTCTGTCCTATTCATTACTGTTTTTTAACTATTTGTACTTATGTTCATTCTACATGTCCAGGGTTTTGGGTAAATCTGTGAGGTGAGCAGGGGTTTTGTAAGAAATAAATAAATAAACTTTAATATTTATGCAATGTATTCTACTGGATAGGATGGTATGTGTAGCTGTACTTAAGACAATGTACTGTAACTTAAAGATGGGTATTTTGGAATCTCTGCGTATCATTATTTAAATATTGGCATCCGTTATCGGCATTGCATCGATGTTAATAAACTTAACAATTCAATGAAACTTGGAAAGTAGTTATTTATTTGCATATATTTGTAAGTTAGAAATTGATATTTCAAGACATAAATTTTTCTAAATTGTTTCTAAGCCTACTAGCCTGCGTATGAGTCTCAAAAATCAACAATGTTAATCTAATTTCCCTATTTAGACTGCGCCCTCGTTTACAACAATAAAATATTGAGTGGCAGAGTTCAGGCAAGGCCGTATGAGCTGGCAAGACGAACTTCGCAGAGATTGACCTAATGAGGTTACCATGGCAGAAGTGATGAACAAAATCCACAAAATAGTAATGGATGACTGTCAATGAAAGTACAAAAATTAGCACACGTGACGGGCATTTCAAAAAGTACTGAACATCACATACCGACTAAAAATTTGGACATGAGAAAGCTGTGCACAAGTTGGGCGCCGCCTTTGCTCATAATGAAACAAAAACCCATCATGATAATGAATCAATTGAGTGTTTGGTGATATTTTGTAGCAACAAAGTCGAATTTTTGCATTGATTCATAACCAAGGCTGAAACATGGGTCCATCATTTTACATCTGTGACAACAAACAGTCCAAATAATGGACTAAAAGGGGAGAATCGGCTCTAAAGAAGATGAACACATCTACTGGCAAAGTCGTCAGTTTTCTGAGAAAATTTTCATCTTTTAAAAACAAAAACTTGAGTTAAAAGGAAAAACTGTTTGAGTGAGGTAACAAGAAAAAATGGCCACATTTGACAAAAAAATGTTCTTTTATTAAGACAATGCATGAGTTCACGCATCTGTTATCACGATAGCCAAAATCAATGAGTTAAATTTCGAATTGCTTCCTCACGCACCCTATTCTCCATATTTAGCTTTTTTGGATTATTTTTTCTTTGCAAACCTAAAAAAATGTGTTAGTGGTAACAGATTTGCCAATAATGTATAGGTGGAGTCAGTGGTTGATGATTATTTTGAAGAGCTCAATACTTTTCACTATAAACATGGTACAGAAGCTATTGAAGTCTATCTATGTGGAAAAATAAGGACATATTTTCTCAAATTTTCAATATCTTCTCTGTTAGATAATATACTTCAGGGAAACCCCTCGTACATTACATAAAATAAGCACATTCATGCTACGAGTAATACTCAAATACATATCAGATCTCTTTCCGGGTAAAGAAGAATAAGTAAAGATCTTGTTGCAACGGGTAAAAGCCATATGGATTGATTTTTCTTCTTATTTGAATCGATTCTTGCATTTATACATCAAGTAAAAAATTTATACAGTGCAAATCATTGGAAAATTACATAGGATTAAATAAATAATTGTTTTTCTTGTTTTTAGGACTCCATACCCCAAAAGAAAAAAAATGGAACCCTTATAAAATCACTTAAGAGTCCATACATATGTCGCATCTGTTTTTGTCGGTCATTTGACATAGATACTTTAACTTTTGCTTAGTTATGGGGCTTATTGACCTGCATATTTTATAATAATAAGAAACTAAAAAATATTTGTATTTGACTTTTATATTTTTTTTCTTTGGGGCTTTTATATTTTCTTTCTTTCTGACTTTCGGATGGTGCAATTATAAAAAAATTTTCTTATTGCTTTCAGTAGTGTGAGATATCAACCAAAGGGGCAAATTGGAAATATTTTAAAACTATTTTTCTACAAGATAATTTTAGAGATATTGTTGAAAATGTTAAAAAAATGTGTGTTACCACTCTCCAAAATTGCTAAAGTTCAAATTACGAAAAAATAGAATTACCAAAACATAATACATATTTCACTGAAAACTATAACCTTCTGATTTGATGAGTTTTTAAAAAATTTGCAATAATTTTAGGCCTATGGATAATGTCATTTTGTACATGAGATAATATACAAAATGACATGGTTAAAATTTATATTATTATTTGAAAATAGTCTAATAGAAACGCTTGTAGTGCGGGTTCAACGCATACTTAAAACATTTAATTTTTAAATTTTTTTATAGAAAGCGAAAAACAAACAAAAAAGAGAATGGTTATAGCTAAGTGTTCTCTCAAAAAATAAGCTTTTAACTTATCAATTACACTTGTCATTGTTAATACATACAGTTCTTTCATTTAATCTTGCTTCTTTTCATTTTCCCAAATGTACAAACACATACCATCAAAGTCAAAGTAAACATAAACCATGTCAAGGTAACCTTCGCTACAATTGTCATAATCATGGTGTACAACTATACTCGTGGACATATTTAGAGGAACGCAAAAGGGGCAAATTTATATAAAAACAGATTTACTTATGTCGTATGAGCTTATAATAATTATTGACTTGAATAAAAAATTTAATTAACATTTTTGAATATAAAAAAAATTACGACTTAACGAACAAAAAAATTAGAGGCGGTAATCTCGATACCTTAATTGTAAGGAGTTTTGACCTGTCAGAGTAAAAATTGAATATTGTTTTAAAGACAAATTTTTTTCTTAATGGGTGAAACGATCAGTATTTAATGTTATCTCCAATTGCTGTAAAACTGCCTGCATCCATCTGAGTCTATTTTTTATTAACTCATCAATGAAACTTTATGGCATTAGGTTGCATTCTTCCATCAATGCACTTTTCAGGTCCCTTAAATTAGCTGGTGCCGGATTTCTTTGCTAATTTGTTTTCCTAGCTTATCCCAATCATATTCTATCAGATTAAGGTGTGGTGAGTATGCTGGCCCCACCCCAAAACTTCAATTGTGATCTCAGTAAGATACTCTGAAACAGCTGCTGTAATGTATCTTCCAATAATGTTACACTGAGCGTATCTTTCCCCGGGTCGTATCCATACTTTTACCCTTCCATCATCTAACTAAAAACAGAATCTGGACTCATCGGTAAAGAGTACCTTTGCCCTAACATCATCATCCCAGTTTTGGTGTGAATGAGCAAAGTTGGACTGAGCCTGCAGCGAGTATAGGTCTTCTGGCGGGTCGTTTTGGTGCTGTCACTTGTCGAACTTTGTGAAGCTCGATTCTTACCTCCGAAGAAGTCATAAATAAAATTCAATTGAAATCCTTTTTTCAAATTACATATACTGGTATAGATGGCCAGTGTCAAACGAGAAAAACTTTTATATTACTCTACTTTTTTTACGTTCCTCTAAATATGTCCATGAGTGTAGAAATAGTACAGAACATCCACTGGAAAATGATGTATAATTCAACATACTACATCACTTAAAGGAGTGAAGTTTTGTTTAATGCTCAAATGCATAAATGTAATATCATCGATATTGCATAGTTTGCACTGAGGACAACGGAAAATACTTGCTCAACAGGATTCAAAACAATGAGATCTAATGGACGATATCAGTTTAATCACCGTAAGGAGAGTGTCCGGACAGCAGCGACAATTAGCTGGTCATCTTATGAGATGTTCGAATAATCCTCGAACTATTGCTGCGGATTAAATGAACGGTACTTTAATAAAATCCCTGACGAGCAAAAGGTGCAATGGAAATTAAGCAATGAGCGGTAATTTCAAAAAATCTCCGACATGCAAAAGGCGCAATGGTTTCATGAAATAAGAGCAGTAGCGGGGAAGTTGTGAAGTCATTAATGAAAAATTAGAAGAGACCTATGTACTTTTTAATGAACAAAATACTGAAAGATGGCAATGAAACAAGCCATTAGACAATGCTTTGTTATAGACAAACATGAAACATACATAAAATTATTTTTTTTCCTCATTTTCAATGTTTATTTATATTCTCTCCGAAATTGGCTAAGCTGAATATATTTCACTAACGACTGGCCTCGCCGGTAGTGAAATATGTAGATATATTTATTCAACCTAGACAGGTATCTAGGCAACCAGTGTGTCCAGTTGTATCTGAAAGCATCTAAATCAAGTAATAAAAATTGTTTTTATTTCAAATTTTAATTACAGATTGTTGTTAAATTAATATAGCACGCTGACTTCATATAATTACAATGAATAATAATTTCTTCATATCTAATCCCCTTTTCTAGATACACTATGTCAATGTTAAGTGTCCTACAGTAGACTCATGACGGATACCGTGCAGCACCATCGAAGCAATTCACACTGTGATGCAACAAATCTCTTATTTAGCTTTGTATATTATGTGATATAAATATTATTTCATAGAAAGAAAAATTTCTGGTAATTATATTTTTCTTAAGTTATTTTTTCATGGAGATTCTATTTATAATAATAAAAGGTTTAAATGTAATTATAATTATAGGGATAACGTTGAAGAGAAGAAAAACTTGTTTATTGAAAAATTAATATTTCTCTACAAGGCCCAAAACAAAAAATGTTGCAATTATTTTTTCCTTATATTTTCGATAGGATTCCAATTTTGCTACACTTATTAACCAACAACCTGCATAATGTACATTACTTGAAAGAGAATTTAGAATGTTATGTAAAAAGATCTTATTTTTTGTCGACTTTTTAAAAATATACTAAAAGTTTATGGGCAAAGATAACAATATTTCTAAGTCTCACAGCTTTTGAGAAATTCTCCTACAATTTTAGTTATGGTACCCGACGCACTGACCTGAGGTAAAGATTTTCACAAATTCTAAAAAAAAGTGGCAATATCTCAAAATCTATTAATATAATAAAAGTGACATATTTTTCTGTTTATTTTTTTGTTTGTCTTTTGTTTATATGGTCCCAAATATTTCAATGCAATTTAGATATAGATAATATCTATCCTAGATTAAGAGACAGGCTATATATAATTATGGCAACTGATATAATAAAAATGAAACATTGTCTACCTATTTGTTTATCTTTCTTTCATACTAAAATGGCCAAATGGATTTCAGTAAAATATTGCATAGACAATTTACATATAGATTAGTTGGGCTATACAAAGTTATTCTTTTACATCTATTTTACAAGAGAAGAACAGGCAAATTTACACTAAAAAAATTGTGGGTGCACATAAAAAACTAAATGTGCAGCCAAAAATATAGGAACAGTTTCTGATGTCATATACCTATCATCAATAGGTAATACATAGTAATCATTTTAATGATAAACAAAATTATTATTGCTGAACATCATATTCACGGATGTTTCTTGTGAAAACTAAAAAATGTTTCTGTAAACAAACAAATTTACGAGGGGCGATTGAAAAATTTTGAGCCTAAGTACCTTTAAGTATTACTAATGTCTCACGCAGCACATCACTAATTGCAGGTACCCTAAGAAATATAAATGTCAAGTTTCATGTCATTAGCATCATTACACTTTTAGTAATGGAACCACCATGTCCGAGTCATCTGCACTTTGCACCAAATTGTAGTACAGAGCTGTCATATAATTCTTCACAAAGAACAACAAAATGCCGACGGAAATATTTGAAGAGATGTCAGCAGTTTATGGGATCTTCATTTGCGACTGTAAAACGGTGGAGCTGAGAGTTCAAACATGGCAGGAGTCGCACGAAGATGATCCCAGGTCGGGATGCCCAAACACCTCCGTTACTGGGGAAAAGATTGAAAAAGTGAAAAACTTTCACTTTTCAGTTCTCAAAGATCGGCGAATCAAGTTGTGGCAGACAGCTAAAGCCATGGGCATTACCAAGGAACGAATCGGCATCATTTCGAAAATGCTCACGCCGCTGGACAAGCAGCATCGAGCCACAACTTCGCAGGAGTTTTTAGACATCTGTGATAATCCCGATGATATTTTTTGTTGGCTTCTCACTGTTGATGAAACATGAATTCGACAGTACAAACAGGAGTCAATGCAGTGGATAGAAAAGGAAGAAAAACCACCACGGAAGTTCAAAGTGGTAAGATCGGCGGCCAAGCTCACGGCCACTATTTTTTGAAATTGTGAAGGAATTTTGTTCATCGACTACCTTCCTAAAAATACTACAATGAACGGAGACTATTACGCCGCATTGTTGACAAAAGTGCGTCAAGTGGTTGTTGAGAAAAGGCGAAAGGAGTCCTATTTCTGCAAGACAATGCGTCCGTCCACACTGCGCGAGTTGCAAGGCATGCCCTCGGTGAGACAGGAATTGAAGAAATCAACCATCCACCCTACAGTCCAGAACTGGCCCCTAGCGATTATTTCCTCTTTTCAAATTTTCCAGTGACGAAGAAATGAAGATGGCCGTAAACGAATATTTCGAAGACAAAAATGGCGAATATTTTTTGACTAGGTTAAAAGCCCTTTTTAATAAATGTAAGAAGTGTATTGAAATAGAGGGAGATGACATTGAAAAATAAATTTTTTACACATTTCTATCAGCATTTTTAATACCGTAGGCTCAAAACTATTCAATCGCCCCTCGTACCTACAAAAGTTCTGTTTGGCACCTTATGCTTATCATTTATAAATTTTATAAAGGTAATCATTTAACCTCATATATAATTACAAGGTGTATTTCGATTGGATGGGGAATTCTGTAACCTTTGAACATGTGCACGAGATGAAGAGAGAGAGGAGGGAACCTGTTTCAATTCATGTGGACAAATGCTAGTTTTTACTAGAGTGAAATTTATATATTCTGGTTGATCATAAGTTGGCCCATCAGCCATCATCTTGCAGAGTTGCTATTGGTATTTGGGATACCTGTATTTAGATGGTTAAAAATAATATTAATATTTGTAAAATAAAACTAAGTACCCTTAAATATATACATATGTCTATGGCTGCAAATTTGCAATGATTGGGCATGGAACATGATGTTTGAATATTCTTTTGTGTGTGGAGGCATCATGCATGCTACTGGTTTTCGCTAGAGAGGGATAGTTAGCCTTTTGATTAATCAGGAATGGCTAGACCAAGCATTATCACAGCGAAGAAGGATTCATTCAGTATAACTAATTGCTTTTTTTTTATTCATTTAATGTGATTGGGACCACTGTCTATCAGCTCTACTGATATACTTTCCACTAGAGTTTGATTTAAAATATAAATATTCAATTACTTAAATTTTGGAGGTTCATCAGGTTCTAGGTTTAAGTCGTTAAGAATACAAAAAAAACATTTATATTTTAATGAATTTCAACATATTGTAGCAGGGAAATTCACAAATTATAATATTAATTAAAGTTGCAATGAATATTCAGTTACTAGTCAGTATTCAGCCTATTCGGCCGATTTTTACTATTCGGTTGAATACCGAATATTGAAAAATAACATTTCCAGTTTCACTAAAAAGCCTTTATGCATATACACTGCTTCCAAGAGCTAATAAATATATAACAGGCAGTTTGTTCAAGATTGGCAAAATATTGATTTAATTTCAGCCCACCAGTTAAATGGATTCTTGTTTTTCTTCCAAGGTTTCATGCAATAAATTTTTCAGCAACTACATCATCGTAGCACCCCCAGAGTAACGTGAGTGGTATGTTCAAGCTCCTCGATTCTCTTTCATTTGGTGTGTATGGGAGATACACATAATCATCACTGCTAGTGCCATAAGCTGAAATTAAACCTTCTAGCAGAATGTGCTGCCAAGCTCTTTCTCTTTGCAGTTGGTCAGAGAAATTCATTTAAAACCTGAGATCTAAAAGTGTTGCCAACAGGTAATTTTTACTGTCATAAAGTCGCAAAAACCGTTGCTTTAATTCTTGTTGCATGTTGAGGGCTATAGATTTTAATTGAGTGGCAAGATCAAAAGATACAGCCTTGTTGCAGTAGCGGTTAAGAGTTGTTACTCTCAATAAACATGGGGTATAATTGATATGCACTAGTAGTCAGGAGTCGCTAGCAATGTTCATAATCTCCACAAAAGGTCTTAACAACTTCAATACTTTATTTACAAGCTCCTTCTGTGCTGCAGTTTGATTGGAGATGTTTACTGTATCTGTAAAATACAGAGATCGATAGTGATAGCGCGTTTCTGTTCTATAGCCTTTCTAGCATGTAAAATGTTGAATTCCACCTTGTTGTTGTATCCTACACTAATTTATGCTTAGATAGCCCTAATTCTTCTTGGATTCTTTTGAGTTATTCTTGTGCAAGTACTATATGGTTGAAGTGAGTTAAGATTATCCTTCCTAAGGAAATACCACTTCAAGTCAATCATTGAGTACTAACTGCGGTGTATATATGAAGCAACACAAAGAGTCCATTTCAGCATCACTGACATCCTTCCTGCAGAGTTCTCGTTATATTTTGTGCTTTATGTTGCCCTTCAAAATGTTTTCCGTTTATTGCAGCATGTCTTAACTTATAGTAGTGATCAAGCCAGTGAATTATTTTCTCACATTTTAAGTTTTTCTTGGCAGTGATAGGGACACTGCTTTGTAGACTTACTTGTACCGAGGATGACCTCTTTGGCTGTATCTTGTTCTTGTGAGATCGGTTGCTGTATCTTGTGATATTTCTCTTTGTGCTTGTTCTTCATATGATTCAATAATCCCGACATTGTAGTTTTCCTCAATTGCTCCACGAGAAATGTTCGCTTGACATAATTTGCATGGCGTATCACATGAATTGTCATTGCTTCTTCAAAGTAAATCTACACAGAAGATTTCTTTTTTTACACTTCATACTGTTTTAACACAAAAGCTGTTTGATTAATTAAATAAATATAAGTGTTTGCTTAGATCTGGTAAATAAACGGATAACGAAAATAAAGAAGATCAATGCGTAATTACAATGAGCTTGTTACAAAATGCATAGGACAAATCACTGCCGTGACATAATGTTTATTACGGCAGCGGGATCAGCAGAGCGCAGAGAGTATGTCACCAATCAGAAGACATTGTTTAAACTACAGTATTGATACAACTTTATCTTTAACATGGTTAATATTCCTATATGAATTCTTGTGAAATGATGCTTCATTGCAACACTAATATTAATTATTTCCTTAAGCAGGTAATTTTGCACGTGCGCTAATTAAAATGTGCTATTTCAATTGTTGATTACATTTTTACAGCCCTAGAATTTATTATCAAAGCAAATATACTAAAAAAAGTTCCATTTTTGTGGTAACAAACTATCTGAAGTAATCTCATCGTTTGTTGCTTCACTTATCGCATTTCTTTTATTAAATAAATAACATGTAAAATAAATATTTTTTCTAAACTTATGTCTATGTGTCTACTACTCCACAATTGTACGTTATAGTTATAACCACTTCTAGCTAGGAAGATACTAAATACAGTTACTTCATCTTATATACTCTCACCTAAATTAAAACATGAAAACGCTTAAAATGCTCTATTAAATACACCTTTGTGTATTCCAATAGGTTCAGTGTATTACCATATAAGATAAACACAATACAGCTTAGCGATAGAACGGAAAGAGGACCTTTCGTTAACATAAAGTATGTTGTATGTTAAATTAGTTATTAAGAAAATTATCAATTTTACATGTTAGACATATTCTGACAATGACTAAGTAATCTATGATAGGAAAACTTACTTCCTTGAGATCATTAATTTGCATAATATGTTGATTCTCTAATGCTAACAGTTGATTGATGTACCATTGCTGGTCACGACACCGCTGGTAGAATGTGGGTGATCGCACTTGAAACCTATACATGAAATTAAAATTTTAAATAATTACATAATGACATAACGTAAAAATAAAAATATTCATTGTTTAGCCTACTCAAAATACTTTAAATTTAAGAGGTCATGGCTTCTAAAATACATAATATCCTTTATATTATGAAATAATATAATAAAATCATAAAAAACTGAGTCTGTACATTGAATATTTTTCAATAAAATTAAGTGCTACCTACTAAAGGTAGCATACCTTAATCTACTAAAGGTAGCTGTACCTTACCCTAAGCCTAAAACAACAGTTTTTAAAATTCTTGTGTCTGTGCGCACCTTCGTTGTGCACACTAATCTCAGCAACGGCTGAACCAATGTGGATGCAGTTTTTAGTGATATATTTAGATTAGCTTGGGCTAACATTTAAACTTTCTATCAATTCAATTGTTCCACAGATAAGAAAGATACATCTTTAGTACATGTTCATTTTGTATCCTAATGTCAGAAGGCGTGGGCTAAGACTAACAAAAACAAATTATATTATGAAGATGATTTACGTTTATCTGTTACAGTTATCTATTTTACTAGTTAATATAAATTAACAAAACAAATGGGTAACGATAGGGTATGGACATCAATACATAATGCTTTTGCAAAAGTGACTAGTGTTGAAAATAATGACATTGGACAGTGGTCATTTTTTGTGACAGCTTGCAATTTATTTGCTCGTAACTAATGAGAGAATTTTTTAAAATATCCACTGAAAATGGTTCAATTCTTTATTATATATGTTTGTACGTAACTAGAATGGAAATTTTTGCAATTGAATTAAAAAAAAGTAGCCTAAGTGGGTAGAAAAAATATAAGTATTCACTATAGAAAAAAATAGCAGATAGACTCGTCTTTTAGATATTCTTGAAATAAATACAGTGATAATATTTATGGTTAATGGTGATGGCGAAAATTTACATATCTTTGAAACTAAAGTGACAAAAAACGAAAAATAACCCAAAGATTAAAACAAAATATATACACGATTAAAACAGACTGAAACGACATATGAAATCCACTGAAAATCAAGGATGGTGCACACTGTAAAATGCAGCTGTAAAATATTCCATTGAGAAAAAAAAGACAGAACATTGTATCTATTTCTTTGTATTGCTATTTATTGTTATTCTAAATTAATTTTATAACATTTTAACCACTTTCATTAATTTAAATAGAAATAAAGGAGAAACTAGATGGCTACAACCGCCTTATAAGATTTTAAGACGCTCTATAGAGATATTACAGTTTATAAGAGTTTATTACAGTTTACACAGTTTGATTATTTTTAAAATTTTAAAATAACCCTAAGAATAATTAATTAATATAATAAAATTTTTAAGATAAAGTATAGATGTAGGAAACTAAACGTTGAAATATTTATCTAACCTTATTTTTCTTTTTCAAGAAATAAAAATTTATATCCATAAAAAATAGGCATCTGATTAAAAGTATCCACCAGTGAAAACTTCATCAAAATCTCTTTAGCTGATTTTGCGTGATGCGCAAACAAATAACCATCTTCCTTAAATAATTTTTTCTTAAACATCTTCAATGTATAAATTTTTCATATTCTAACAGACTTCAAAACAAACTAAATCTATAAAAATTGGGCATGCGGCATTTTAATTATTTATCTTAAATAATTGTTCATAGACATAATTCCCATTTAAATAATTTTTTACTCAAATATTAATATTAAAAGTTACCTTAAGATTAAGGTATCAGTGTCGGGGTTGAGATATCCTTCGCTGGCCAAAAGATCCAGCCGGAAGAATCGATTATAGCCCCAGCATTCACCTATTTCAAAATCTGAGGCAAACTCTCGTACTATATTCTTCGCTGGATCTCGCGAACCCTGGTGCAGCATTTCTACTCGGTACTCATATCTGGAAAATAATACCATTTCTTTTTCATTACATAGTACTTGTATATTTCAATTTAAAAATGTTAAGTTAGGTAAAATTTGAACAAAATCTCAACATTTACTATAACGAGAAAAGAAAATGAAAAATATGAGTACACTTTATATTTGCTGGCCCCCTTAAAATAATTTTTAATAATTATAATTGTACTTATGTTCCCCTATAATGGTACTCAAAAGGAGATTATTTTCTTTAAATGAATTATAAAATCCAAGTTCTAAAATAACACAACAAATTAATGAGAAAGATCGTATTGTATTAATATTTATAGAAATTGAAATAATTTTCAATTATACAACAAATGAGCCAATAATTATTAATTGTGAAGCGTCCAATGTAATTGCATGCCAGTATATAAGGATGGATAACAAATTTGATTTAATTATTTCTCCTAAACGATGTCATTCTCTATGTCTAAAGTGGATTTTGATTCACGTTGCAACCATTTAATGTGCACAATATAAATTAAGGTGGGAAAAAAATCAAATATAAACTTCTTAGTATTTATGAACATTAATTTATGTTCAGTTTCTAATCAGCTATGTCATATTCTATTACTAGTCGACATGGACAAACAACAACTCACTTAGAAGTCTCAGGCAGTCCTGCACTAAGCTCAAGAAACACAGATAAGTAATTTCCCCGCACCACTCCATTGCCATCTGGATATACTTTTAACCTCCAGCAGAGTCCATGTACGTGCAATGGTGCCGAGTATACTGGCTCAGCTGCCAGTTGCAGCTGTGAGAAGTTGCTCAGTAGGAAGTTGCTGCTGTCGTAGCCTGGCACAATTTCGCTAAAAAATATTGTTATAATAATAAATCAATCTCAAAGATCAACATTTAAGTAAAAAGTATTCATTTAAATGAAATTCTTTTTCAAATTAAATCTATTTTTCCATTCATTATAATTTTGATAAACCACATAAATCTGTCGAAAATAGTAAGCAAGAAAGATGAAATAAACTGTTAAATATATCAGTATCGCTGACAGGCATTTGGCCTGAAAAGAAGAAATATATGATAGATATTATACGGACTTTTTGTATGCCCATTGTTGTCCAGTTACTGTCATCGGAACATTTAAAACTAAGAGATTTGGTTGTCATAGTGTATTTATACTTTAAATACACAACCAAGGTATATATATTTTGGGCAACCTATACTTACAACGGGGTGGTTAAATTTGACACTAGTATTTAAAAAATTAATGAATACTACATACCTGTGGAAATCGGCTGGTACAGGTGCAGATACAAAACTTGCCATTGGTTTTTTGCGAACTTGATGTATCATTTTTGATAAATCACCACTTTTCGCTATTAGTTCAGATCTGTATAAAAAAGCTATTTTAATAAAAATTATTTATTGTTATGTATTACTTTAGTTAAACTAAATAGTAGTAAAATTATGTATTACGTTAGTTAAACTAAATAGTAGTCAAAGAGCCACCTTTATGATCAATGAATACATGCAAATTTTTATATATTTTCGCCACATCATGGTATTTTGACCTCACATCTAGTTATTATGACTGTCATCATATGTCACATAATTTCAATCATGTATTCTATTTACATGTTTGAAATTAATGTAGAAATGTAGATTTTAATGAATACAACAAATATGTAAAGCTTGTACTTAATGTGGAAGCAGTACAGCAAAATCGATTAGATTTATTTAAAATTAAAAAATAAGTGCCCTAGTGACTTAACAAAATAGTCTGCATTCTTGTCATCTGGCTACATCCCCCCTTTTAATACTATAAAATCTATGTGCCTTTAAACCTTATGCTTTATATAAGGGTGCCATTTTTGTTCTTAAAACACTATTGGCCTCTTTGTAAACTGGTTTCAATATTAAAAAACCTATTAAGCATGAGAAAAACTTGCATTGCGAGGGTTCCTTTCACTTTTAGGCATTTATATACGTTTAATGGAATATACATAGGAATTCTATTACTATATCTTTCACAGGCAAACATACAAGTTTTAATCTTCAAGTGCTTAAATCTAGGGTAATCACTATAGTTTTCCTGTAACTTCTCATCAGATTTTACCAACTCTGTTTTTTTCATATTTTTGGTTCAGTAGTTTTGGAAATAGAGGAAATTCAGGGGCGGGGTGTTCCCATGTTTCGCATATTTTTTAGAATATCTTTTTAAATATGCAATTTAAAATTATGAAAAAACATTATTGTATTTCTTATAATAAGCCTTATAATAATAATTTCAAATTATTTCCATAATACATATAAACATTTTTCGAGTATTTTATTTATCCACTCTTTAATTCTTTAGATGAATATTTTAAAAAGTTAAATTATGCAAAATATGTGGGTTAATAAGATATATTACTGTGCACTCAATTTCAAGTTTCTATGTCCCATGGCTTCTGAAAAAATCAGCTGTGACAGATGGACTAACGGACAGATACATAAGGGATTTTACAAATGTTCCATTTTTCATTTTGAGGTAAAGAACCCTGTTAATATAAAACTAAAGAAACTGTTAATATAAATAATTTTAGCTATTTTTTTATACGTATATGTGTTGAACAATCAATATTTCTTTTAAACGAGAAGTGCATTTTTAACTATTAATAATAATATTATATAATTAATATTATAAAACATTTAAGCATGAAAGACAATTTTTGGAGTTTACTCCTCAAGAATCGATTTTCATATATAGCACCCGGTATGAAGTTTTGTGAGGAGTAAAATCAGTAATTCAGTGTGTACGAAATTCACAACGTTAAAAAAAGTGTAAACATTAGGTGGTCTCTCTGCACAACATTTCTGGGCATTTTTAGAGTGAGATATCAATATATTTATTTGGCATTTTCTTATGGTGTAATCATAATGACGGAGTTTAGTAAGAATAACCTGACGATTAAAACGTAGTATGTTTGCCATTACTTTGAAAAAAAAATTTTAAAACTTTTTTTATAAATGAGAAATATGGTAAACATAGTTCACAAGTAGTGATGTATGTTTTTTAATTGCTGGAGCATCAATGATTCTCAAAAACTTTCCTCCTTAGCTGATAGTTCAAGAAATGATGCTGCTCCAGTCATCCCTTGTTTGGACCTTGGGCCAACAAGATGCGAGTGCGGCAGCTTGACTTTTGATTCAGTTGATTCGAAAAAAAATGAAAAGTATTTCTATAGTTTAGTCATCATTAATTATAATTAAAATAATATTTTGATGGTTTATTCAATTGCAAATTTGAACAACTGTCAATCAATCTCAAATAAGTCTATTTTCAAACAATTTTAACAAGGAGATTCATTAATTCATCAAAGTATACAAACACACGTCAAAAGTCACGACAACTAGACTGCATATATGCATCCGCTCTATATGCGACTGTATCAACACAGTAAGAAATCTATATGCAAGAAAGGCAGAACAAACCTTGTACAAGAATGAAGTTGATGCTCAATTTCTTGCAAGAGATGTTCGAGTTGTTCCGTTTCTTGGGTAAGGCTATTCTTCTGTCCCATGAGGGTCAATAGTTTGGCCTTCAGGGCAGAATCGAGGCGGGCAATCATCAGCTCAACGGCATGTCGAATTTCTCGTACCCGGTCGTCTTTAGCTGCTCTGACTGATTCTACATTTCGTTCCTGTCGGATAATTCATATACTAATAATATAATAGAACTTTTTATTAAAAACATTTTAAAAAAATTTCTTCATAATTGACGTTTGCAATTTGGGCTTTAGTCTTCATGTAAAATGTGATTTATTAAAAAAATAAACGAAAAAAATATCAGTTCATCCTGCAGCCAGACTATAAACTGGACAACTAGTATATTGAAGTATGTGTCCGTATTAGTTATCATAAGCAATGTCTGATCCGACTCACAATGGATGGGTTGCCGACTCACAATACATGGGAGATTGGTAGAATACTATGAATATTCATATTTTTGTCTAGCGCTATATTTTCAAAAAACAAGATCTTATTTGAAAACTCCAAGCTACATGCTAGAAGTCAGAATTTTAGGCAGCATCAATATGCAAAGTAATTGAAGCAAGTCGTAAAATTAGAACAAAAAAAAGTTAATAAAATCTAGTACTATCTTATCATAAAATAATGTTATAAACAACAAATTATATACAAAAATTATTCTGACATTTCAGTTTGAGAAACAAAATTAAAAGGTAAAGTTAAAAGTTATTAAAGATTAAATATAAAAATATGACAAATTTCATTCTATATTTTGAGAAAGTAATATTAAACCCAGTATCGAATAACATATTAAGACAGGAAGGATTATCAGTACACAAAGCGGTGTCTGCATTTTTACATAATTTGGTAAGTGTACCTTTGTACATAATTGACGGAAAAGTTTAGCAAAGATGCAATTGAGATGAAAAAATTCCATTACACAATATTTAATCAAAAATCTTCATAATTGTCTCTACTCATAAATGTTTATCTTTATGCATTTATACTAATATTGCAGGCCAAATGTTAGAGCCATACAGAAAATATAAATCAAATGTGACAATGGTTTTTAAATATAATCAAAATGATTTTTTTTTAACCAACCTACATAAATTAAACAATAATATTATTTCCTTTTTTGGCCCTCAAAATATTTTTAGAATACAAATTCTTTTTTTGCCTTTATTTAATTTGCCTAGTTTAAAAAAATTATATTTACGTGTTAAATGTAGCTGGCATGGAATGGAGAGCAAAACGTTGTTTTAGTTTTTGAGAAGTGTGGATAATAAGAAAAGTTCAGATAATAAAAAAAATTCATAAATAGATGAAATAGCTGTAAATTCATTTTAAAATCTTCTATAGGCCATAATTCTTTAAAACCGCAAAAGGAAAATAGTACTTCATGGGGTTATTTTTTCCATTACCAGTGATCAAAGTATCAAGGGGAAAGTTCAAATAAGTTATATTATAGTATTTGTTTACTTTTTCTTTTACGTTTTCCAATAGTATAGTAAATCAAAATAAAAACAGTCAATTGGCTTAAATTGATTTCTTGACAGTAAATTTTTAAATTGTCACCCGCCTATAGGAATGTATCATCTACATTTATGCAAAGAATTTTAAGCATTTAAAAGCTTCTTAGAGTTCCTCTTCACTATTGGATTCTCTTGCTTAGAGGTTTTTTCCTTGTAGTATCCCGAAAATAAAAAAGCCAACAGGGTTTAGGTCTGGTGATCGTGAGGGTCATTGGATTAGTCTCTATGTCAAATCCATGTGTTTGGATGAACTCTGTTTGGGTAGAAGTGTACTTGGTGCGCATAATGTCATGGGACACCATGCGCACCAAGTAAGTACAGTTTTGGAGAATAATATCTTCTTCAACAACCTGGCTCAGTTCACTACTGGAAAGGAGCCTTTCCTAATGCATATAGCATTAGAGATAATGTCCATAATCAACACACTGCACAAGTGGGTTAGCGATTGTAGAGCCTAGCTTTCCACACTAGCGGAACACGTCTGCTATCACCACTGGTTTGCAGCTGTGTGCACTGCAGTTCCGTTCAACTTCGCATTGCACTGGTCTGTCAGAAGTTGTAACTATCTGAAGTTGGAGACTGGTGCTATCTGGAGCTGAATCTCTACTATCAGGATCTATTCTACGAACCCTTTCACAAAGATGAACTTAGCCGAGGATTCAGCCAGTCATAAAAACATAAGGTATGTCCGTTTATGAGTGATCAGAGTATTGCTTAGGTTGCATATTACCCGGATTAGCAATAATTGCCACTAGCCAGTAAAACCTTGCGGCACGGCGATAATTAGTCTTTGTAATGGTGTAATAAAAATGCATTTCTACATATTCACTTAGTAACTCTTTGTTCTTCAAAATAAAGTCCAAATCACGAGACAATACAATATCCAATAAACTAATGCAAGTTTAGCCCTAGTCATTAGCCGGATATTGAAAGCCAGAAAGCAAAGCAAAAAAAGAAGAAAAAATATAATCAGCAGAAAACACAAATGTAAACAACTGACTCCAACTAGAGTGCAAGATTAACCGTACTGATGCCGGCAGACTATCTATCTCACTTACTCACATTTCGCTCTAGTGTTTCAATATGTTTGAGCGAGATAGCATAATTTTTTATCTGGACAATTGTGACTACTCCATAGTTAATTCGGACCAGTTTCCGAAGTAAGTAAAAAATAACATTTTTGAGTGATTATCATAAATTAACAGAAAGAATATTGAAGACAATTTGAAAAATTGCCATGACATAAATGAAATGAAAAACATAAAAGGAAAAGTAAACTATAAAAATAATATAATTTACTTGAGCTCTATGCTTTGTATTTATCAGAGTCTAGTTACAGAAAAAAATTACTCCATGAAATATTATTTTTTTGAACGACTTCAGAAGATTATATAAGATAAAAATTTTGAACAAGTTCAGAAGTTTACATAAGATAAAAATTTTAAACATGAAAGTCATTTCACATATTTTTTAATTTTTTTTATCGGCTGAAATTTGAAACTATTCTCACGTGTTATTTTTTAAATTTAGTTAAAAAAATTATGTATTTAGTTTGTAGTTAACAATTATTTTTAGATATTAAAAGACTAAATAGTAATTTCAAAAAAGTTGAAAGAATGCATAGAAACCTAGTACAGAAACAAAATTAAATCTAGTAAAAATTTCTAAGAAAAATTTCTTTAAAAGTAAATGAATTTTCCAAACATAATACAAGTAGTTTAGATGGGTAATGGATAACAGGCACCTAGATTTAGATTTTGGATGTTACTATTAGTGCAATCTGCATGAATATCGTGAATAGCCTAATCTGTAGAAGGAATGGAACATTGAAATATTTAATTCCATCATAATATTGAAAAATTGAACTAATTACTAGGAAATAAGGATCTCTTTGTTTAACTATAACTATACTTTATTCTGTTTAATGTGGAAATATCTATACAGAACAAGCATGGAACTAGCAATGGATCTTACTGTTATCAGTTATCGAATGTGAAATTATTGCAATTAATATCTTGGTAATACTATGAGTGATCATTGACCTATCATTGCTACCATGAATTTTCAAGTACTTGAAAAAACAAAAAGATCCTGGAGTTTCAGTAAAGCAAACTGGTAAAGTTTCATCCAACTCTTGAAACCATGCATAATAGAACTCCTCGTAAGTCTTAATGACAAAGTGATTAAGACGAGGTGTGTAGTATCAATATTTATTTCTACAATTGAAAAACGTACAAGTCACACCAACGCTAATGAATGTAAGTGTGCTCACAGTCGGTTCTTAACTTTTCTTGTTTAACAGATTCGATTTTTAATTGCACTATATTTGTGTCTATGCACAATTGATGCGACTAGGCAACAAAGTGACGTTAGCCAGTTCAAATATGCATTATCCAATTGGTTGTTGGCCGATCACGAGTTCTGTAACATTATTTGATAAAAATGGCTGATTTCAGTGAATAATTAGTTAACAGTGTTGAACATATTTCATAAAATTATTCCTACATATCATCATCTTACATAGTCATATGTTGTCTTGTTATATGTTGTTATCTTCATATATTCCATAAAATTGTCTCTTCAACAGACATGTACTCGTCAAAAGATGAACCCACCATTTGTTTTGACATTTACTTTTTGAATTTTATTATAAGTCCGCTGATATATGCTAGGTGGACCACATACATTTTTTACTGAATAATAATTCATCTTATTTTAAGTTTACAGTGCCGGCGAAAAAAATTGACTAAGTTTTTATTTCATAATGCATTCAAGTTACATTTTTTTATTGTATAATTAAAAATTTATATGCAAATATACAGGCAGCCACCTGGCCTAAGACCACAAATAAATAAGTTTTGCAGCTAACAGGTCCATTCCTAGAGGCCAAAGTAGAAAGAAATGGGCACCACACTGCAAAAAGTCTGATATAAACAATTTAAATCAAACAACAGGTGTCTAAATGGAGAACTACTAGCTGAGGCTATGAACAAAGTGGCTGACAAAATTGTATAAACAAGTCCTTAAACTAAATAGAAAGACTTTTGTAATAACCTATATCCCTGAATAGATTTGAAAATTAGGAAAATAAATGAAATCTTGAATAACAATCTGACAATATAGAATTCCAACTTTATAAGCTAATCTAGTAACAGTTAATATGCTAGCAAAACACTACTGATGTATTAGCAAGCAATAATTTCAACAAGAAAACATATATGTATAAAGATTGGTCAAAAAACTGCTATCACAGCCGAGATAATGTGCACAGGAGAACTCGCTATCTACAGAGATATCACTATTCAGGAACTGGAGATTGCAATTTTAACATAGGAATATTGATATTAAAAAAAGATATAGATTGCGAACGTGTTTTTGGAGAAATTCTGAAGCCATAATTTTGGATTTTGGAAAGAAGACAAAAAAATGCAAAAGTTGTCCAAAGCATCAAATACGACCATAATAGTTTCTTTTCATAAGCCACGAAAAAATGCAAGAGTGTTAAAATTATAATCCATTACTTTAAACTGTAGAAGTGATGGATTATTTGACAGTTTTTTCATTATTCGAAAGTATATAAAGCATTCTGTAAAACTATAGAATGCATTAAACTCACAAGTTATGAAAAGATTGTCAAGAAAAAGAAGTTTCTACAGAAACGGTATAAAGAAAACATCTTCGGTATAAAGAAAACAATAGTCATTGATGGCTTGAAGGAAAAATCCCCAAAAAAGATTATTACCTTTGTAAGGTTTTACATACAGTATAGAGACAAAAACTTATTGAAATTGCACATAATCACAAGAATCAATATCAATGCACTAATTTGGATTGCCGACTTTGATGAGTTTGTAATCTAAAACTAGGATCAATTGAGGAGTCCTAATCCTCTGTTGCCAGTCCTCTGCTATTCCTCCTGTATATGAACAAAATTCACTTACATCCCTACAGAAATACAAAAGATATATGCTAGACTTATGAAATAACTATATGGCATAGCAGTAGATGTTCGAGAACTTAAAATATTCTTAAGTCTAATGAAAATGATGAAATGGTCACATACAACAAAATAAAGGATTATTGTACTAAAAATTTATTTCAGAGATTTTACTACAGACAACAAATTTAACTGTCATATAATTGCATTTATATTCATAGGTACAGTACCCTAAAAGCCAGAAAATGCACAATATCTTGGAGTTATTGCAGATGCCAAAATATATTTTGGCCAACATATTATAAATTTTGTCAGCAGATAACTGAAGAAACTTAAAATTACAAAATGCCTACATAGCGTGGACTAATCCAAAAGCACTGCAAAATTACCTATATCTTGTTGATTAGACCAATTTTAGATTTTACACCATCTGTCGTGGCATATGCATCTGGACCAAAACTTGAAAAAGTAGATAAAATGTAGCCAAAAGCAGAAAATATCATGACAGGAACAGTCTCTAACAATACGAAAGGAATGCAACAATGTGACCTTAAGACTTGAACAAAGGAGAAAGGCCCATACTATTAAATTTACCAAAACAGCCTATGCTTAGATTAGATCTATGCTTAGATTGTAACTTTTAAAGGATCAATACAAATTATATCTCTCGAAGAATCCCCAAGGTAAGATTTAAAAAGTCTTCCACATTGCAATAACATCTAATACTTACTTCATTTTGTTTGAGCCTGAACTGCGTTTTTTGCAAAACACTACTAAACACTGATTTTATAAAGCCATGTCCAAAAATAGAATTATCAACTATCATCATCATCACCAACATAGGACACCTTCTCAAAAAATAGTATATTGCATGTTTATAGAGACAGTTCATTTGATGTAAACATTCATAAAAGAGGAACTGGAATAGACCTTACCTTGTCAAGTGGTACAGCGAAATTAGAAAAAATAGACATAATTGACAATGACTTCAACTTTGCAAGTGAATTAATATTGACACAAACAACTTTATACATTGGAGCATTGGAGTACAACTTCGAAGTTGCAGTAGAAGCAATTAAGAAAGGTTTCTCAAAAATCACACAAGAAACCGACCAAATTTTAAGGAAAAATTTGACAACTAGGAAAACTTGTGTTTTGCAGAGGATATTGGCATAAGTTGACTGACTTTGCTGCAAATGAAGCAGATGATAAATTGGGAAAGGAAACATGGCAATATGACAATGACATGAATATGTAGCAAGATTTAGACTTATAGAATAGCAATTTGCAAAAGTTTGCTAAATTTTTAAAATTGACGAGAACAGAAGCATTAAAAAACTAAAGGAAATGAAAATATATCAAGATGAAATCGTGTACTACTATTTTTGTGGAAACTGCCCATAAAATGAATTTTTGTCAACACAAATTTTCAATTGCCCACCTATTTCAGCAACTCTTCAACGATTAGATGAGTTCCCAGTGAAATGATAACCAATACTGAGTAAAAAATCATAGATATTCTTAATACAGTGTTAACCACTCAGGGTTCATTCTATGTTCTGAATGAATACAACACCAACAAATCAACCAGTCAAAAAAGCTTCAGTAATCCCAGAACATTACATTCGTCAGGCTTTAAATAAAACTAATATTGTAAGCAAAATAAACAACAGAAGTTCAATTGCTTTTATGGACGATACTCTCAAAGTGTATTATATTATATTACATTTGCACCACTAAAACAACATGCAAGGGTAAATACCCTTTGAATATTTCACTTGGCAAAAAGTAGTAAACATTTATCAGTAAACTTACAACTTCCTGCACTAAACTAATCAATTCCATTAGTCTCCTCCTTAGCTGGGAGACTTCATCTTTTATCTGCGTCACATGCTGGTCATAAACTTCCTCCAGAGGTTTAAATGTGTGTCCGGAATGAGTGCCTCCCCACAGAGCACACTGATGGCATATACACCGTCGGCAAGTCCAACAGTATACACTTAATTTTTCATGGTGCATGGAGCATCTGCATTCATATCAATATTATTATATATTTGTGTATGTCTAAAAGCCCTTATGAAATTAGGTAGGTTTACAATTAAGTAACCAAATGGAAAATATTGTTGCTTGGATAGAATGAACAATTAGTTTAAGTAGTAAAGTTATAAAACAACAATAGTCAGTAATAAAGTTAGTTTGTTTCACACTTAAAACGGTTTTCACGCTTATTTTGGGTACTTCAAGTGACACTAATATAAGCATAATTTTTTAAGAATATTAGCCCAAATTACTGACCATACGGCAAAGTTATTAATAACAATTTTAAGTCATTTATATCTGCTGTACGGCTGTACAGACTTCAATAAAATAAATATACAAATCATATAACTGAGATGAACATATGATAATTACAATTTTAAAAAAAATGTTATTCTAAACTACTTTATCGACTTAGTAGAATTAATTAATTTTGAGAAACCTCTAGATACTATTCTAAAATTTATTTAATTTTATAATTTTTGGAATTGGTACTTGGCGACACACAAAAAATGAAAATTATTTTTTATTTTCTTCTTAATGTAAATTATTAATACAATCTTGAACAATTTTTATTCAATTTTTAAATATTTTTTTAAAAGATTTCTGAAATAGATACTTTAAAAACATAATATTAGATTTATACACATAACACAGCGTAAAGAAATACACTACTTTCATTATTGACACCATTATTGTCATATTCTGGCCAAACATAATCACTTTCTTCACCAGTTACGGCTAATCTTCGATAAATATCAGCTGCGCGACAAAGGACAGAAACTACTGGAATCGATTAAAGTAGAGAGTGGGATTTTCACTGACAAATTCTCACGCTAATGTCGCGCTAATGATTGTAGTAAGTAAACTCTCACATTGAACTTATTACAACATAAACTTCACCTATATGATACAAGTAGCAGAAAACATAAGTTTTACAGATTTAATGTTCACTTTATTAAACAACATAAAATAAAATAACCTAATACTTTCAAAATTATAGGCATAGAACTTGCTTTCTAATGAGATATTTTTTCCTTGTAACCTTTGCTCCCCTTTCTTTTAATTTTGCTTACAACTGAGCCAAATTCCAACGAGAATTTGTTTTGAATAAGTCTAAATTTTTCTAGCTTTTCACTAAAGAAAGCTTTTTTCCATAGAGAAATCTACTGATATTTACTTGTAATATGACAACCGCCACTGAAGCTCTTTTGGAATAGTTTTGTCTGAACATTCTCATTAACAAAAAAAATGAATGTGGTTAGAGCTACAAAAAAATTCTAAAATACGATAAAGTGGCAACATGTAAGAAATATCCCAAGAAACTAGAGTCACAAACAAATATATTATTTTTTTAAAACCATAATAATTATAAAACCATAATGAAATCAATAAGTGGTTACAATATACAAGTACTTATAAGAAGTAGAGCTTACTTTATCATCTGCTTCAAACTTTCCCTACCCATCACCTTCAAATGTCAGCTCGACCGAGTTGATTAGTCAAAAAGCAATTATGAATTAAAACTTCACGCTCATGAGTGTCGAAACCAAGCGGGCCTTCTCTGCTGCAACACCTAATGTTTGTAGCAGTTTGGTAGGTGACATGAAAGATGCAGAACGACGTGAAGATGTTTTCTCCACAAACAATTTCAACAAAATTCAACAAAGGATGGCTTAGCTTAGTCTCAGACTTAAATTATTGATTTGTTTATTTTAATATGTATAAGAAACAAGTGGTAAAAGTTTTTACTTCAGCTATAATAAGGTGGGCACACCTTATTATAGCTTTTATAAATTATACATTTATACATTTTGATTATCAAATACTCCTAAAAATTCTCAAAAATTTTTTTCATAAAAAATGTTTGAGAATATATATATTAGGGTATTTTTAAAAAATAATAAATTCTGTATTCTTTTTCAGGTATTATTTTTAAGTACTTATTGAAGTATCTATTTGAAAATTTCGAAATATTTCACAATTAAATGAAAGTACGTAATGTAGTATTATTTCTACTTTCTTTAAGTTCTTTACCACAACCTAGGTTTCGTTGTATTACAATATCTTTAGGTGGGCTATTAGCAAAGATAATCTTTGCTAATAGCCCACCTGAAGATGTTATAATACAACGAAACCTAGGTCGTGGTAAAGAACTTAAAGAAAGTAGAAATAATACTACATCACGTAGTTTCATTTAATTGTGAATAATGAATTTCTACAAAATTGACGGCAAATATATTCAATATTCAAAATATTTATCGCAAGTGTTAAAAAATTATATAAAAAAATGTGAACCAGAACCAGGTTTTTATTACTTCACAATGTTAAGCGAGTATTACTGGTCATTTTTGGTATTTTCAAGAGTACATTATAATTAGTTTTGTTGATTCTGTTATATTATTTTGCACTTTTGTTTTATGGGACCTATTATAATTTTTTGGAATATCTTTTTAGATATTGCTATTTTACCTTAATTTTGGCTTTTTGTGGTTTTCAATGTATTCATTTTTTATCTATCTTATAAACTTGCATATTTCCTAAATATTTCATTAGAGGGAGTGTTGGTTAACTGTTATAGCAAGAATTTTTAATTTTAACTTCTAAGTGTGACGTTACTAAATGTTTTTAATTTTGTTGTATAAATTTGATTTTGGTCATTTATGTTTTATTTAAAAATAATTATATTATCAGCATTTTTTTATTAAAGTATTTTCCATTTACATTTAATAATATTAATATTTATATTAATATATAATGTTACCAATTTTATACATTCTAAAACAATCATACTTAAGAAGTAAACTCCAGTCGCTTGTCGGAGGAAACCCGCACAATCTTTTTATATTTATATATTTAAATATTTTTATTCGAAGGAATTGAAAACGAGAGAACAAATATTCAGGTAACTGTTAATGATAAAACATTAGTTTAACTATTTTATTTTAAATAATTTATGACAGAAATATCTCTTAACAATCTATTGAAAATATGTTTTTAATTTTATAATACTTTCAGCCTACAAAGCTAGCCAAATTAAGTGGGAAAGGGCCAACAAGGTAAAAAGCCATCCAGATTAAGCCGGAAAGAATTGACAAAATGCGAAGCTGGCCGAATGGCATGTCGTGACGTGCCATCAGAAGATTTTGACTCCCATCCAAATATACCATTAGATATTTCATATCAAAAGTGAATGTTCTCATGTATATTAAATTTATAGGCATAACATTTGGATATGGGTGTAATTCTTTAGCATGGGTATAATCTTTCTGAAGTATCAAGTACCTGTTTCAAAAAATTATATTCTTAAAATTATATAAAAAATTCATGGTTGACTAATGAGTGAATATATTAAAATATAATAATAATATATCATATTTAATCTTTTAAGTGTATTTTTAAATATTCTAAAAAAATATATTTTTAGAATAGTATCTAAAAATTCCACAAAATTAATTTCATAAATTGTACGAAACCAAGGAATAAGTAATTTAGAATAATATTTTATTTTAATGTTATAACAATCCAATATCTTTGCTTATCTTTTCATAAATATTTCTCATTTATATATATTCATTTTATTGAAATCAGTACAGCGGTTCAGTAGATATCAATTATTTCCAAAATATGTATTATTAACTCTTACAGCCATATGATACGGTATTTTGGCCTGATATTATAGAAAAATTATCATTATAATTATTGCCAAATCAAGTATCTAAAATAACAATGATTCGTGAGGAATAAATTCGCCCTTCTTATCCGGCTACAGTCGTTAGGGACTTGAACAGAATCTAAAGATTGATTAAAGAAAAATGCACATATTTACATTTTTGCTAATCATTATAGAATTTTGGTTATTAGAGAAAATGAGTACGTAAAGAAATGTTATTAGGGAAAATTCAAAACGTTAATTTAGGAAGTTTAGTTAAGAAAGGAAGATATTCGTAAAAAAGATTCATGCTAGTCGATAGAATGAAGGACATTTGTATGAAAATAGTGAAGAACTAAGCAATATTAAAAGAAAGTAAAGATAGCTGTATGTAAAAGTTCACATGCACCAACAGAACGAACAACATTCCTGTGAAAAATGCAGGAAAGTAAACGGAACTAAATTATGCTATTCAGAATGTTTGCAAATAAAGATGTGTGTCAAGAAATAAATATTCAACGAGAATACTCTATTGAAGTGGTATAGACAAAAAAAGATATTTATACACTTTGGCCATGTTAAATGTATATTGAAATTCTTCAGCTATGTTGAAATGGATTGGGTTGTGAAAGGTAGAAAAAGAAGGAATATGTTAAAGAAGCAAACAGGAAATTAAGTTTGAGAAACAAGTAATATGAGAAAATAAAAATTACAAGAGATTGTAAATAGAAATTTGTTTGTCTTATGTAGTCATAAAATTAGAAGACACAATAATGTAAATACATGTATGAGAGCATATACGAGAATAAGTGAATATGTGAGAAGAAAAGTACAAGATTCAATCATGACTGCTTATTTGTAGAAGTATATTACAATAGCACTGAAGTGGATACTGCTAAAACTGTTTTTGACAAATGGCCATAATCAAAAGAAAATTGCGGGAAAACTTATGAAAATGGAAAATAATGGTATTTCCAAACACTTACTACTAGTTCAAAGTATATCTTGTCTTCGTTAAGATAACAAATATTATATTACTCAAAAAATTAAAACAATAGCTATAAAGTTATGGTTTAAATAAATGTTAATATGTTTTTTAATTAAGATTACAGTTTTCATCATTAACTTCAAATTTGTCATTATTTATAGAACTTCTATCATAATTTTTTTATTTGATCGTCATATTCGAAACATCCTAATTCTGTCAAAACAAAAAACAGATGTTACAGTCAGGAAGTGAACTTGAAACTTTAAAATCTTAATCGCTATCAGTTTATACAATTACACTTCAAAACTTATTAACAAAATAGTTACCAACCAGAAGATGTTGTAAGAGAAAATATTGTAGCTTCACTATCATTAAGTCAAGGAAACCATTGCAAATTTGAAATCCATTTACAAATTTCAATTAAGCAATTTCTTCTGTCGAAATTATCACTTTACCTGTCTCTATAGCCGTCGCGCTGTGCCAATGCTCCACCCTGTTGCATAGTCTCTATTTGTTGTGTAACTTCCTCTACCCATCGGCAATTCACCAATTCGTGAAGATGCAAAGCGGCTCGGCAGTGAGGGCATTGAGATCGCTGTTCTGTCAGCCATCGTCTGACACAAGCATAGCAGCATAACTTCGAGCAATGGGGACAGAGATGTGCATCAACTAGTTTTTCCATACAAATAAAACATCTAAACACTTCCGCCAAACTCTGTAATACGATTATAAAAGATATATATTGAAACGATCAATCATTGAAATATGAAAAATGTAAGTGATTTAAGTCATACAATCAAAAATTAATAAATAGGCCATCAGAATAACCTCAACGATTTGTTCGTCATTATTGCTGCTTGCTTTGTCCCTCGCTGCCATCCTAAATTGCTAACTTTTATTTGTAATAATTAACTACACGAACATAATTTTGAGAACCTTTCAAATTTTAACAGTGACAACATAGGACTTGTCATTGATTAAACGAATTCAAAAGACTTCCGCATTCGAATCAAATAAAAACAAAAATCAACAAAAGCAATCATGTAGGTAAGCAAACGGCATCCATTCTGAAGTTTGTCAATACATGTGTTGCCAGTTCTTATTTTACGTGTCAAAATTAGAGATAGGAAGAAAAAGAGATGATTGGAAGATAATATGTACTTATATTTTGATAAATTATGCATGTTTGTGAGTGTTTATTTATTTTATGCTAAATTGGGAATAAAGTTTATACATAGCTAAATTTATTTCTTTTAAAACACAAGTACTATACGTAACTACTCATACGACCAAATAGCTTACAAATCTTTATCTTATGATCTTCTACATATTACTTTTATTGTACATTTTTCAACCAACTCTTATTTTATTAATTACAAATTGATTTTTTTTGTTGTATATCTACCAGCACTTAATTTAAAATTGGTATTAGCGTAATTGTTAAAAAAAATTAAATGCATACTTAATATTTCAAAATGTAATTCATTATTACACATACTTAGTACTTATCTATTTTATACAAATATCACCTTTAATACTTAATTATACAAAGCGATCGTTATTATAACTTGAGTTTAAAATCATCTGAAGTATAATTGAACAGTCAGTAAGTTTTAAGTAGGATTTTAAAGAAATTATATGTACCTACAAATCTCAAAACAAGAGTCTAATGTAACAATTTCATCTCGATAGTTCTTACATCCTTAGATGAGTTTGGACTTGTTTCACTTGCCTTAATAAGTTCTTTGTGAAACTTCTTACTTTTTAGTATATTTATTTACTTAAATTTGACATAAAATAATTTCAAACATTTAAAAAGCTTAAACTTTTATTCTCAGTCTGCATGGTTTTATGTTGATATTCCAGAATTTGAATCCGAGGTAACATCACATGACAGAGAGTAGAGATATAAATTTTGATGGGTATTTTTTAACCCATATAATTATGCATTTAATATTGTTTTTTCTACTACGATTATTTCTACTAGCCCGACTATACAAATATATAATTTTGAAAATTCAATAGATTTAGAGAAATTCACTGTTACATAATGTGCCGTTTATTTAAATTTTTATTTATGTTATATATAAATTTAAAACAAATATTCATAACTCTCTGGTATATTCAAATTTAAAATTATTTAGGCTATTAAAAAAATTTAGGTAATTTTAGTTACAGATAAAACAATTTATTTATAAAAAAATTTTATATTAAACACAATGTGAATAATAAAATACTTTCATGTAATATCATCTTCACAAAAATGAAGAAACAATTGTTTCATTTTTCAATAATCTAAACAACAGATTAAATTAAAGTGGAACTGTTCAATATCGCATCACATAAATTAATTTCATCTTAATTGAAATTTATAAGATAAACTATTGTGTAAAAATTCCATTCTTTTATTGTTTTAAATAAATATAGTTTCCAGTTCCAGAATTTAGTGCCAATTGTACGACTTGATTGTGGATACCAATGAATAGTGTACAACACATGTGTATTGAAAATATCCAATGTGGGGCCTGCCTGTCGCAATTCTATAAATGTACATCCCATTCTGTTTGTTTCAAGTAATGTTGACTAGATATTGGTGTGCACCGTGTCTGTTCGCTCTGCAATTTTGTGTTAGCATACCGATTTGACAGGTCGTTCGGGGTCCACTGATTGAAGGCGGATGACGTAGAGTATATCGAATTTTTTGCAGAATAAGCTTTTTCATAATTTCATTATTAGATATATGGTATGGTATGTATAGGCACTTCTTGTAGTTGACAGGGAGTGATAACTTACTTTCATTATTATTAGTATAATCAAATTTATTTTTTATCTTCAACTTGGAGTTACTCAGTTAAGAAGTACTTCTCAATTCAAGAATTGAAAGAGTAGCTAGTTTAAATTTTTTATAATCTATTTTGTTTGAATATATTAATGAAGAATTATTAAATGTATTGAAATATATTAATAGAAATGTACAAAAAGTCAGTTAAAAGTGAAAAAGTCAATTCCTAAAATTCTTATGGCAACTTTACAAGATGCTCTAATAGATTCCATTGAGTTGCTTAAAAAATTTTAAATATCACAATCCATTAGAAATCATTCACAATTTTCATTGAATGAAATCAACTGGCATTTTATATACTACTTATATAAAAATACTCTTCACAATACTCGTGAAGAATATCATTGAGCAAGTAGTATATGAAATTCCACTATGTAAAACAAATTAAAAATTATAGAAAATTTAAAAGCTTATTTTTAAATTTTATGCAATACCCGAATAGTCCTACCTTCTGTTTAAGATTTTCAGTATTCTTGTGATGAAACTTGAAACAAAGCAATTTTTGCTTCGTTTCAAGTTTAAATTTTACCTTTATCTGGCTCTTTTTTTAGATACTTCATCTCAGTCATTCATTTTTTAGGTAGTTGTAGTGTATATATTTTTATATTTTAAAATCAATGTATTAGAAAGGCCCAACATTTAGTTCAACTAGAAAAAAATTATATACAATTTCACTCATTAACTAATGAAGACAATAAAAAAAAGGGTAGACTGTGTCAGGGACGCAGCCGCAGTGGAGTACATGAAACGTCTTGAGCGTGTGTAATATAGTACGTCTTAACACATTCCCTATGGAAATGAACACATTCTGCCAAAGTCAAAGTGGGTCGTCGAGGGCCAGAATCTCTCTCTTACTACCTGAGTTTTGTACGTTACGTGCCGCACGCATTGACACCATACTAGAGCAGTCGTCAAATTTTTGCATAAAACATGTTTTTTAATTCTACAACTTTTAATAGTCTCAAATATGAATTTTATGTATCACACCTATTATAACGTTGTGAGCTCTGTCAAATGCGACCACTCTCGCTCGAAATGATCAATGTACTGCTGAGTAATCACTAATTGAACACAGCGTGCGATGGTAAATTTAGTTCCTAATGAGTAGTGCTGCACGCGACTGCAGGTACGCTAGCAACATATGAACTACCGAGTAACGGCTTCTATCCTCTAAATTATGGTACTAAAATAATGGTGCTATACTTCCAAAGTTAAGCTAACTTGCCATAACATCTTCATCTTCATTACATATGGTTTTTGCAAGTAACAACCAAAATGAAAGACGTTGACGTCAATAAAATAATTTATATTGCATCATCGTATTTTAACAAATAAAAACATGAACTTACCGAATATACCAATTCATTAGAAGTCTAACAAGTAACAAAATATACTAGTAATAAAAGACACCATTAAAAATTATTTTTATTCAGTATTTTAAACTTTTATTTTACTCTAATTGTGGAATTACAAAGATTAACTTTAAAAAGGTACACATAACTTATAACACGCAATGTACAAAACAACACCGGACACATTAATTTCACACAATCTTCTTGTATCCCTTATGTAAGTGGCCGATATTACTTGTTTCTAATAATCACTTATGAAATTTCTTCACTTATATGTTCAAAATTGGCTGCTCCCTCATTTCCTGGAAAAAAACGAAAATTGTTAAAATTGAGTTGTCAAACAATGATAGGCGCACCATTTCTAAAACATTTTTGAAACATATTTTTTTTATTTCATAAGTGTGTTATGATCTAAAATTTTAAAAACAATTATTTCTTACTGCATTCCTGTTGAAGGTGGTCTGTTATATTGATTTGCTACATTCTACTTTGTATAGGTCGTGTTAATATTTTACATGTAATAACCCTTCTTAGACTTTGAAAACTGCGACAGCTACACTGCTAAAATTTAATATCAACTAATTACGGAATAGGCTATTTGGTTTTATTATTCAAACTGGTTGGATATGATGCTTTCAGAAAATAATTTCAGTACATCATTATATTCTGAAATGTATAAGCTTTTTGTTTGGTGATTTCAAATATCTGGACTGGGATGGCTCCAAAAATAAAATATATTTCATCTTGCATCTTATTTAGATTTTTATGAAAAAAAGTTTAAAAATTTATCAGAGCGTTGCAGTTCGTTGCCTCCTCTGCCTCGCTTTTGATAAATGTTCTCCTGTTAAAGTTTTTAAAGCATTTTTCCATAAAAATACTCTCTTTTTCTTAGCCTGCCTTGCCTTGGTTTAGTTTAAGATTTCCAATCGCCTTATGTCAGCACTTGTGATTCACTATCATCACAATCTTTCCAATGATCTATCTAACGACTCTATATCTGGTAAATTATTAAGTATCAAACTATTTGGCATGTAGCAGCAGAAGTCATAGAATCTTTAGAGGATTTTGGAAATTAAGGGAAAATAAGGGGTCAACTAAGGGGTTTGTACTTGATGACATATATGCAACAAGGCAATTTATAGGCTTTGATACTCTATGCAACCCACATCTAGCATTAAGAAACTTTCATCTTAATGATTCAAATTCGCATCTGTAATTAAATTCCTCATCAGTGGTTGGCCTGCAGTTTCAATAGGAGACTCGACATAAATATGTTTTTTCCTTGCCTAGAGTTCAATATCCTATACATGACCACATATGACAAAAAAAAAGTATAAAAAAAACATTAACTAACAAAACTGATATTTATCAAAGTAAAATAAAATACAAAAATATTTAAACGCAAAAATTTGCACAAAATATTGGCAAATATATTGGAATTTATAATAAAAAACACTTATCCATGCTGAAAAACATCAGTTAACACGGTAAGTTACTTTTTTAAAATAACAGTTGATATGTATTGCACTTCAGATACATACCTAGTATAGTAATGCCATGTAGAAAATATAATTAGCTTGTTTATAAATAAAAGATAGTAGAAAAACAAATAACGGACAAAGTCAAAGATGTAATCTAAATTAACGGATGTTATGTTGTAATAGGTTAAAATACTGACTGTCTTACTCGTATTATAAACTATCCCGATCAAGAGTGTTAACATCATACAGCAGCCTGATTAAAACTTATATTCAGCAAACACTTACTTAGACTTCTTTGGCGTCCGACTATGATCACGACTGTCATCGCGGGAACGCTTGCGATCATTGTGTGAAGATTTGTGGTGCTTTTCTTTATTCTTGCTTGGACTGCAAGTTTTGAAGCAAAATGTTAATATTTCACTCCAAATAACTAATATTGATATACACTTTAAATACATATACTAAGTGTGAGTTGGGTAAACAATTGGATATGGGCATTCAAAAAATATAGTTGAATTTTAAGCTCAAATCAAATCAGAGGTAATGTAAATATCAATGGCTATGACTTAATGAGCAATGTCAAATGTTTATGCGTGACAGAAATTAGTTAGAACTTGCAGGACACTTTCAGTATTATATAGTTCACATGCTTCAGTAACAAAGAATAAAGAAGGTGATATAATGTACTCAAACACCTGTATGTTGAATCTCGAGTTTTAGTTATTCATCATGCAAGTATCAACTGGTATTTTTATAAAAATAACTTTCAGCTAAAAGAAATTTACCTATGCTTTGATGGGCTCTTGTGGTTAGAACTCTTATGACTGGAAGAGCTATGATGGTTCGAAGAACTCTTGTGATTAGATGAGCTCTTGTGGTTAGATGAGCTCTTGCTGGAGCTGTGGTGTTTGTCCCTCTTGTCGTGTTTGTCGTGCTTTTGTTTCTTGCTACTGCGGCGATCGTCATCATACGAGCGACGCCGCTCGGGGGCATTACCCTTGCGCTGTTTGGTTCGATCAAAATCATCATAGTTGCGCTCCTTCTTATCTTCCTCAGCCGCCTCACGTTCCAGATCAGACCAATCTTTACCCGATTCTTCTTCAGATCCTAGTTCTGTAAGGTATAAAAACTAATTAATTTTTAAGTATTTTATTGTACCGTTACTGTTTTCAAAAGCTATTTATATATATATTGAGGAGTAAATTATAAAAAAAGGGTTTTCTTAAAAATAATATTTTCTGGTATTCATTAGGTGGTATAACAGATAAAAAATTATTTTTCAAAAAGTGTGCGTCAGTGAGTAAATCTGCAACAGAAGTGAAATTTCTTACTCTTATTTATATAAACAGAACATGCGCTCCCTCTCCATCCCTCCCACTCCTACATTAACATATTCTACAATTCAGAAATAGTTAAACTAGTTGGCCCGTGCAAATAACTCGCAGGTTTTGAAATTTTATAATAAGTCTCAGTGTAAAAAATTAAAAAAACAGATATTGTTCTTAGATTTTTTTGAAACTTCCTAGTTTACAAAACTTGTTTGAAAATAATATTGGAAGTGATAATGTGATCATTTTTTAATTTTGACTATGTATATCTTTAACAAAAACATGAATATCATTGAATCTATTATAGTGATAAAGCCACACATAACTTTCCATTGAATATTGAATATATTTGGCGTTCATTTTGTAGAAATTCATTATTCACAATTAAATGAAACTACGTGATGTAGTATTATTACTATTTTATTTAAATTCTTTACCACAACCTAGGTTTCGTTGTATTACAACATCTTCAGCTGGACTATTAGCAAAGATCTTTGCTAATATGAATGTGAAGATGTTGTAATACAACGAAACCTAGGTTGTGGTAAAGAACTTAAAAGAAAGTAGAAATAATACTACATCACATAGTTTCATTTAATTAGGGATAATGGGATAGGGATAATGTCCATGCAAAAAAACAGGTTCTGGTAATTACAACCTTTGAGCGTCTGCCATACCTGCTACATTGTGCTTCATGTTGATTTAATTCAGTTGCACTTTTTTTGCAGCAATGAATTTTTCTTCATTTATAAACAATTACTGTTTGAATGACTGTTGTGCATGTTAATCACACAGATTGCCAATATATGACACTTTAAAATATAACCACCTCTGAGATATACATTATAGGATATAGCCCCTTTTAAGAAACAAAATTGTTTTGCTAACAGGGTTTATGTTTATGATGAAACCCTGAAAAATGTATTTATGTCTGAATGGTTAATATGTCTTTATGTCAAAAATTTTTTTTTTGTAAAGCCACAATGGCCTTCAAATATATTTTGTAAGCACACGTCCCTGTGTTATATATTGCCTTAGACCATGGGACAAAGTCCTTTGTATACGAACCTTGTCTCCTAGCCTTAACCTTTTTCGGCCATCTGTGGTAAGTTATCAACATTGTGTTATCATTCAGAATACTTAAAAAAATATTTTATTATCTATCACTATTGAATGGATGATATGTTCCTAGATACATGAAATGCCGTCGTTTATTGAATGCCTCTATACTCATATTAAATTTTTTTTAATATATTTTATAGGACTATGAATTTGTGCATAAATCATAAGGGACGTTACATTGTTCAAAATATGACACAGTTCTTTAACATTAAAGATGTTTAAAGGGCGATCGTAACTCCTAAGTTCCAAAGGAAATAATACTTTATATTAATTACCTTCACTATCATCGGAATCACTGTTAGAAGCCTCAGAGTCATATTCAGAATCATCATCAGACTCTTCATCAGTCTCTGCATCGGTTGGTTCATAGGCATCATCTTCATCCTCTGAATCTTCATCCTTAGTAAAAAATTTGAGTAAAGATTATATTTCTATTGTTCTACTCTCAGAGGAACGCGTATTTATATTTTCAATCATATCGACAATTTATCTTGGAAGTTAAGTCAAAATACTGGAGAAATTGAAATATTAATTAATAGAAGGATCTTAAAAAGCTGTTTAAAAAATATTAGTACTAGTGATCTTCCATAAACAATTTTCATCTTAAATTTGATTGAAATTGAAGTTAAAACAGAGCACGCTATCTAAAGTGCTGAGTATATTTTTAAGCAAATTATAAATGTCAACTCTGCTATAATAAAAAATTATAATAGGAACTGATTTTCGTACATGGCCCTGTGCATTTTCTTCATCTGACTCCGGGTCGAGGAAGGTCCAGCCCCCATTCTCAAAGAAACCTTCGATATCATCCGTGATTGTCTTCATTACTTTGGTCCAATTTAATGATTGAATACCTTCGGAATATCTTATGTCGCATGAGCTGAAATACATAATGATACATTGTTAAGACACTTCTTACCTGCTTTTTTAATAAGAATATTTAGTTTAAAAAATATGAAATTACTTTTTTCACAGATAAATAATTTAATTTAAAAAAACAATTAGTCATATACGAAAAGGTAATTCACATGACAAAGAATCCATTTCAAGATATCGGTGTTTTTATACCTATATAATAGTAGATATTTTTTATTTAAATTTTTTTTAAGTCTCAATGAGATCACTTATATGAGGTATGAGTAACAAGATGCTCGTGGCCAAATCATTCTAAAAGTTCTGAGGGTAATAATTATAAAGGTTCTATCTTAATATATGTCTTTCTGTCTTATCTGATTTATAACTAGTACCGCTAGAAAGATTTTAATTTTGTCACTATGTAGAGATTTTATCCCGCAAAGTTTTTTTACATAAAACCTTACTGTAGCTATCCAAGATATGTTAATATTTGTGAGAGGCATCCTTAAATGCAGGCAAACACAAAGCCCCTGGATGGTGTAATTACAGAGGCAGTGCTGGAGCGCAGAAGGAAAGTCATTTTATTAGACAGAGGTAAAAATTAAATACTACAATTTAAAGTCAAAAGCAAATTTTAATAAGTGTATAGTTTAAAAAGCAGGGAAATAAACACATCAGTCTAATAATAAAGTGCTTTAGAAAGAGGGTATTATCGGCGACATTGATTTAATAAACAAAACTGAAACATTTCAGTTACTATATTCAAAAGGACACCTGATACCTGATTACTGACGAGAGTTGAATTATAAAATGATATCTGGCCAATTTGTCTGTAGTCATGACATAGATTAGTATTTCTGTATTATATTTAATTTCTTAACTAATCAGCAATTGGATCTGAATTAAGAGGAAAAATGTAGAAAGAACTAGGTCTTTTCATTAAGAAATATTTAAGGAACACAGTAAAATAGTATTTTGAAATCTCTCGCTTCAACACGCCCCTAAATAATTTTAAGACAATAATTACTCACTTTAGCCACTCCTTAACATGATCCAGCATGTTCATTGGTACAGCATTCACCATAGCCACCTTCTTAGCGTAATCCTTGAACACAAAGACCATATCAAAGTTCTTGAGGTGAAACTGAACACGTTCAAAGTGAACCAACTCCACATCCTCGAGAGCGATCACGAACGGTGGCCATTCAGTGAGATTCACGAGCGAGCCACTAGTGGGCTGCAGGAGTACAGTGCTGCGGAATGGAGCACCAGGGAAGCCAAGCTCTCTAGAAAGGAGGAAATAAATACAAAATTATCTTATTAATATTATAGTTAGTGAGTAAGGTGCACAGTGTCTGCTGAAGACCAAAAAATTTAATATTTACGACTATAGTGAGACAGTTTTTATTAGGCGCACTGCCATATATTACTCTATCTGTCCTTGTGTTTTGAGACATATTACAAACAAAAATAGTACATTTTAAACACTTCGTATAAATATAATAATAAAGTACAACTACTGAATGCCAAAAAAATACAATTACAAATTTATAGCATAAGTAAAAGAATTATTATTACGAATCATTTTGATTTTTTTTAAATAAATTACTGAAATATGCTAAAAAAGGTATTACTAGCAGGTGGATATGGATGACATGGGACATGTTAATTTAACTATTAAAATTATTATGAGTTTTTTTGTAGTTAGTGAAAATGTTCATCTTTTTTCATTTCATGATATTAACAGTTATCTCATTATATACAAATCAGTCTAGAGAATTTATTATCTACACTAACCTGAAAGGTGTATCAAATTCAACTTCCTGTTTAGTGAGAGATTCAACGCGTTCACAGAAGCTTTTAAAAGCAGACTTGAGCTTGTGTCGAAGCTCACGCTCACTCTGCTCTGCAGCTAAGTCGTCGCGGTCATGCATGTGCTGATGCTTGCCCAGATCTGTTGTGATCTCACCGACTTCCGTGTAGAACTGAACATCTATATGTTTCTTCTTTCCTGTTGATAAATAAGTTTATTTCTTTAAAACTTTAATACATGGTACAAATATAGTGAATGAATTGCTTTCGTGGATGATGAATTAGGTTAAAGATAGAGAATAAGATTAGATGGTAAAAGCAACTAGATATTTATAATTGAAACGAGTTGTGTTTGTGAATAGTTTCAATGCATAGTGCATTTACTATTGAGTTTAATTTACAAAAATACTTTTCTACACTTACTAGCAACGTTTCGCTTCCATTTATTCAAGAAAGGTTCAGAAACATAAACGAGTATTGTGTATATAACACCATCTCTCTTGGGTATTTAAAGCAACGTGTTTTAAATCAGTATTTTATTTTCTATCTAATTCCCCATTCAAAATACAAAAAATTTCATCTTTGACATTTTAGGCGTAATGTTTTAGTCATATTAGAATATCTCATATATGATAATATAAAAACTCTGCTCATACTTGTGAAGATTGGCTGGTCACTTATATGTATGTTATAGGTAATATAAAGATATAAAGAGATTAATAGACTTGAGATTATCCAAGATCGCTGCGTATAGTCCGAAATATGATTGAATTAAACAATTTGAATTTCACCCAGATACATCTAGGTTTACCCTGTGCAAAATGTTACATGGATCATGATAATTATTTTAGATGGATCATGATAATTACCAAAATGTTAGATGGACCATCATAATTATCATAAAGTAATGACAGATAAAGTAAATAAAACTGTAATTACGCAAACGATTAACAAGATTTATAAGAATCTAGGTATCATTGCAAATATTATTTATAAAATTAGATTAGAAAACCCGATGATATTAAATTGTAATTGAAATTTTTCGATTTATTAAAAGCCTCTAAAGCAGGGTTTCCCCAACTATGGGTCGCGACCCAGTGATGGGTCGCGAGCGAACATTGAGTGGGCCCTGCCTATAGAACGACATACCACCCTACCGATCCAATGGCTGGGCAGCGGGCGACTGACAGCCGCCCGGACGGATTGTAAGCGCATGCTGAGGGGGGCGGGGCGCGAACGAATGTTTCGTGAGTTTTCGTGTGTCCGAAGAGCACTGAGACATCTTTTGTTTTTGCGAAGTTCATTACGCGTTGTGTCGTGTTTGTTCGCGTGCTTTACTGTAATTTTATTCGAAAATAAATATTTACGTTTGAAGATAGTAATGGAAAAGTGGTTGAAACGGGTAGCGAAACCTATTTCGCCGCCGGCAGGTGATTGCGAAAATAGTAGTAAAATACAGATGATCTTTTAAATGACAAAAGCGACACTGAATCCGACTTTCAAATGGCTTCAACGAGTTCACATGACACGAAACGTAGGAAAGTTGTGAGAAAATATGACCCAGAATATCTGAAACTGGGATTTACATGGAATCATGATACGACAGATCCACATCCTCAATGCGTGATTTGCTACGAAATATTAGCGAACGAAAGTATGCGCCCAAGTAAGCTGACACGTCATAAAGAAACAAAGCATCTATAAACAAGCCAGTAGAATCTTTTCAAAAAAAATTTGTTGGAAATGATGTCTTCAAAAAACATTGTTTCTCATTTCATTAATATTAATGAAAATGCTGTATATGCGTCGTACCTCATTAGCTTAAGGATCGTCAGAACAGGTAAGCCTCATACCATTGGCGAAGACTTAGTATTACCATCGATTAAAGATGCCGTTGGAGCGATGTTTGGAGAAAAATAAATCGAGCGCATACCACTATCCACTAATACTGTTACGCGAAGAATTGACGAAATGGCTGAATGGACAGATGATGAATTAATTCGGAGAATAATTAGTAGTAAATATTATGCTCTGCAACTAGATGAGTCTACCGACGTGCAAGGCCGCAAGCCGTATCTCAATTAATTGTTTTTGTTCGTTATATATGGCAAGAAGACGTGCATAAAGATATATTGTTTTGCAAGCCAATTACTCATGGAACGTCCGAGGTAATTTTCAATGTAATTGATTCCCATATAAAAGAAAAAGGTATACAGTGTAAGAACTGCGTCGGTATATGTACTGACGGTGCGCGGGCAATGTGCGGGAAAAATAGCAGTGTGGTTACAAGAATTCTTGAACAAAGTCCCTGTGCTATGTGGACACACTGTAGCCTTCATAGAGAAGCACTGGTTTCCAAAGCATTGCCTGATGATTTCAAAACAGTACTAAATACGACTGTTAAAATTGTAAATTATATTAAAACAAGACCACTACAAGCTCGCTTATTTCAAAAGCTGTGTGAAGAAATGGGTAGTCTTCATTTATCTCTTCTTCTGCATACAGAAGTTCACTGGTTGTCCAGGGGAAAAGTACTGACACGATTAGTGGAATTACGCAATGAAGTTACAATTTACTTGGAAGGAAAAACTGAATATATTGAACATTTATTGGACGAAGAATTCATTTTCAAACTCACATATGCAGCGGATATTTTTTCGAAGTTAAATGAACTCAGTTTGTATTTGCAAGGTTCAAACGGATCAGATATTTTTCAAACGGTTCAAACGGATAAAAACCACGCGTTCGCGTCGAAAGAATAACGTAGTGTCTGCAATATCCACCCATTTATCATTATTAAAAAAAAAACTTTGAGGACTATTTAAAAAAAAAATCGACTTGTTAAATTGGATTTGTAACCCATTTCAAGACCACCTACCAACTGGTATATCAACAAAAACAAGTGAAGAACTTATTGATTTATCGGAAGATTCGTCACTAAAAAAGAGTTTAAATCGTAATCGCAGTTAACGAAATTCTGGCTGTCGGTTGCCGGTAACTATCCATGCCTGTTTGATGAAGCTATGAAGGTCCTCCTTCCATTTACTACCTCATGCCTATGTGAGGCCGGATTTTCTAATATAGTGAACATAAAAACTAAATATAGAAATAAATTGGACATGTCACACTCACTGCGATTAAAAGTAACTCGAGTGGAAGTTGATGTTAAAACTGTAATGGCGAAAAATAGAAAACAATTTCATTCTTCCCATTGAAATAACTTTTTTAATGTAGTCATTTAATTAAGTAATAAAAAAAATGTACTTAAACTTTGTTATTTGAAAAGTCCTTTATTTAGGTATATTGGTAACGGTAAAATTTCCTAGAAGTGGGTCCCGAGTTTGGGAACTTGTATTAGATGAGTCGTAGCCCAGACAACTTTGGGAACCACTGCTCTAAAGAGAAAAAAAGAAACTAAAAACAATGAGATGTTATAATGGATTGAAATTCTTTTAATTAACAAAACGTAAGAAATACAATCATAATACGAAAATAGTCTCAATCTGTAAATTAAAATTTTGTTTTGCGATTACTCCTCTCATAGTGGCGAGTTGGAGTGAAGTTTTTAGAATATACATTTCCAATATAAGATTATGCTGATACACAGATAACTAGTTCTAGATAGTAGTTAAAATTTCCTCAATAGTTCCACTTTCATACACAAAGCAGTATCAGTAATTTTTACAATTTTAATCAGAACATTATGGTACTCTCCTCTTCCTCTATTAATATCTGGGGCTTGGAGTCTCGCTATTAGAGTCTCACTATACTATGAAGATAATTTTGAATCCAAAATAGAATTTAATTTTTTTAGCTTGATTTTCTTTTAAACGTCCTCTACACTACTCGCGAAGTTACCTCGACGAAGTGCTCGTCGAAGTCGATCACAGTCTGAAGTTGCCATCATGGAATGCTCTATTTTTCATGAGCTCCTCAAATCTTAAACACATTTTGCACATATTGATTTGCCCGTACTATACTTACTTGGAATTAGTTGTGGCAACGTCTTTAAGCCCTAGTTACGTGATTAGCTAATTCCCGTCCATTTATTAAACTAAAGAATTGAATATGGACTAAAATTATAAAATATGACAAGCTTAGGGTCAAACTTTGCAGTTCGTGTGAAATTTAAGGTACGTTGCATAAATTTTGTTAAATAACGTAATATACCTTGATAAACTTGTAATCCTAATGAACTAGTTCATCTATTAAGCCCACTTGACAGTGACGATTCATTTCTGCATAAAGTATTGTTTGGCTACGAGTATTTTTCTTGACAGACTTTATTTTTCTTGACAGGGTTCACATAGTTATATATTTTGGATCCTTTATGAGTAGTCTTTTAGTCCATTCCCAATAAATAGCCACATGAGATTTATTTAGAATTTTAAATATCTCTTCGTTTGTCACATAATATTTGATGGTTGTTTTGCTTCAATCAACTCGAGCAATAAGTTTCCTAATGCTACTCATAGAACATAAATGAAATTGTTTCAAATACTTGTAGATTTAGTTTATTTTGCAATTTTCACAAAGTGAATGATTTCTGAATATTATTCATTATTAAAATTTGACCACTTTGAAGACAATAATCATGATAGTTTCAAATTAAGACACTATGAAAAGGCCATATGTAATTTCTGTTCCTCCAACATTTTCGGATTAGAGAAGACCCCCCCGCATACTCAATCACCACACACTTAATGATAGCGCTAGGTGCTAACATTACACATTTAGTATTGGGTAAACCTAGGTTTATCTGGGCAGAGTCTGAATGCCATTTATTTCAATCATTTCGGACCCTACTCAGCGAGTCTGAGTAATCTTAAGTTTACTCAGGAAAACACAGGTGTATCTGTGCTTCTAATCTTATCCGTAACATATATATTTTACACTTATTTCTAGAATTTCTGAGAAATTAATTGAATTAGAATGAAGAAATAAAGAAAGTAGAAGTAATACTACATCACGTAGTTTCATTTAATTGTGAATAATGAATTTCTACAAAATTAACGCCAAATATATTCAATACTTATTTCTAGACTTAATTTACTTTAAAAAAAACTGGTGAAGATGGGCCTCGTATTAGAGAAATAGAATGTAATACCTAAAAAGGTGGTATTTTTTAGAATTTAATTCTAAAACCAAACATTTAAATGATTTGTCATAAAACAAAACAATATAATAAGCTTCTTAATATATCCAAAATTATTAACAAGAAATCACAAAATACATAATAACATTTTAGAAAAGTTTACAAAAAATAGTCACTCTTCGAATAGTCACTCGTCAATAGTCGGCTCTTGTTTCCAATATTCTCAATTCATTGACTCCAAAGTTTTTCACACAGAAATTATTAAAAAACGTAGAAGTGCTCAAACATTTCAATAAGTCACTCGGTCCATTGGGAACCCATCCAACAATATATAATTAGATTGTGTAAATCAAAACATTAGGCCTTTACAAAAGTTGGTCAGCTGCATGATTTTAGATGTTGTGAGCATATGCTGGTAAGATGGTGGTAATTTTTCAATAGATAATTGCTTGAGCAATGCTAATTAAAACAATTCAGTATTTAAATTGCCCTGGATATGTATGTCAGAGATATGCAAACTTTAATTACATACTTTGTATGTTTATTTTGAAAATGGCATAATTTAATGAGATTGTATCCGTCCATCTTCTTGGCTGCTTTATTCCTTTTTGTCTAATTCAAAAAATTATGAAGTCAACATGAATAGCAGGTAAAGTGCAATAAAATTTTGAGTAGTTTGATAAATATCATATGAATATATTGGTTCTTAAGATTTCCATTAGGGGCAACTAACCATATAAACACATCTGTGTCAGGAGGGGAAACAGTTATTCATGGTTGTGAAAGATGGCAGACGTTACTTATATAATTAATATTTCTGTATCTGTTTCCATATGATTGAAAAATAACTAGAAACAAGATGATTTACTTTTGACTATACCTGCAGCTATAAAATATCTATTTGGTTTAACTAATTGTTAAATTGCAGCAGAGGTTAAAAATATTATTAATACAAACTAATTAAGGAAAAATTCAATAAGAATGCAATATTTCAATAAAATTTAGAATACCAAATTCATACTCGTTTTAAAGCAACACTCCCATTGACAGAAAAATGATTTTACTTGGCCTCAAACAGTAAATCCCAAACTCAAAATGCGTCACTTTAATGTTATTTTATTATAAACATTAAAATAGGCTAAATGCATCTTTATCCCGTGTGAAAAAGATGTGTAAACATTTTGAACAAACTTTTTAGATACTTCAAAATACATCTTTTGGCATTGTATACTCAGTACGAGATGAAATTGGGTTTAAGAACTTTATTTATTGCACTGACAGTTCTACACAGAATAAGAAAGCATTGTCAGGCTCTTAATTTTCAATAATTTCGTTCCTTAGTATACCACTATTCTCAGATTCTACATTGCGTAGTTTTTCTAGTTTAAGAAGTTCGTACATGTAACTTTAGGGCATACAATATGTGGACAGGCATTTTTGAATAAGAAGAAAACTCATTAAATCTTACTATTATATCCCTTTGTTATTACTAGTATATCTTGGGAAAATTAACCTTAAATACATGGAATATTGTCCTTTTTTCTTGAGCAACTTTTAGAAAACATAAAAGCCACCTTGTTATCAGGTTAAAATTTTAAATATTGCTTCTGGCCCGGTTTCATTATTATTTCTCTCTTCACTTTAAGATAGTTCTCTCAAGAAATTTTAGGTTTAAAGTTTCCTTAGATTATACTAACTGATATGGACTATTCTTTTGAAGATTGAATGAACTAAGTTGCCAGTTAATTTTAAAATAGGGTTGAGCTGTAGAAATATATGGTGTGTTCAATTTTGGTTGTATCTAAGATTCTCTTTCATTTAGTTACGAATGTTTCTTTATACAAACTTTTTCAAATCACTGCATATGATTTGTTTATTGAATAATTTTAAATGCACTTTTTTCAAATACATAAACTGAAACTTTACCCTGGACAATGTTAGGTATGGTACGTTCTCCATACAATAAAATGTTCCCAACAAAACCATTTTATTCTTCCATCCACCATTCCACCAATAGCACATCGTGGAGCATGTGCTATTGGTTTGAATATAAGTACCCACAAACATAGGTACAATTTTACAGAAAGTGATAAATATATATAAAAATTTATTTCTGATTATATTTTTATAATTACAATTTAGAAATACTTACCAAACATGATGGCATGCTTCAAATGAAAATGCAGTAATATAATCATTTCACCATCGCAAGGCTGGAAGAAGGCATTTTTTATGTTGTTGTAAAGAATATCCACCTTGTCCCCTCGCACTGATGTGTAGCGGAATCCATTCATGTGTGCTTCTAAAGAACCTGTCATTCTCTTAGTCACAATATTGGGACGGATGTACAAGTCCTTTAGTTTTGGGTTACCCTTATTCTGAGACAAAACCAAAGTGTCTTGTTTAACCAGGTCCTCCTTCTCACGTTCTTCGGCCTCTCGAGTCTTAAATTTCTTTTGCACTTCCTTTATGAGCCTAAATCCCGTATTCAAGTTGGAAGATGGTGGAGATATTTCACCAGGTTCCTTTGTGTTTGTACTTCGGTAAGTCCTAAAAATATTTCAATTTATTGTAACAAAAAAATTTATCACTAAAATGCAATTAGTAGAAAATCCTAATGCAATTTTTTTCTGTTTATTATTTTTTCTTTTGCACATATTTCATGTAAACTAAATACATATACTACTATACGGCCAAAGTTTGAGGCTATTAGAAATACCTTACTTTAGAGACCTAGGTCTTCCGTAGATGCAGTTCAAATTTCAGGTTGAAATTTAAATTATTTTCAAAGTTATAAGGATTTAATGAGCATGTCATGATTGGTGTTAAGTTATAGACTATATGCTCCATTTTTGAGCATAGTCTCAACGAGCAGTTATACGTGTTTATACACGTGCTACGTTTTCAAATATTCTGAATAAATTAGAGTCTAAATGTAGATTATTTTGCAAAAAAGTAGTCTAAAAATATCCTTTTATATTTAGTATCATCGTACTGGAATAAGTTGGTTTTATCTTGTGTAACTTGTCGGGCCGACAAAGATGTGATAAAACTAAAGGAATAAGTGAAAAGTGCTCTTCAAATGCAGCAACTACCTCTGGACCAACATTAATTATTACATAGATTCAAATTTTCATACGATTTTAAAGGGCACTATAATGCATAAACACTGGCCACAATTTGATCAAAAAATAAAAAAAAATAAACATTCTTTAAGTTATTTTTGCTTGTTACTTTGTAAAATTTTAATATTTTTGACCAAAAGGTCTCTCTGTTAATATTTGTTTCAAAATAGTGAATAATTATTTCAAAATAGAAATCTTGCTTCAGTGATTAATAAAGAAGGAACAGACTGAAATTAATTTCTTATTTATTTTCCTACAAACAATTTTATAAAATCTTCAATTTTATGGTGTTAATAATATAATGCGTCTTTAACAGTTTTTTGGGTTTTTAAACAGAACTTTAGCTCCCGTTAAACAATTAAACACCATTTATTCTCATCTTATGCTCTACTTTGCAAAGATTAATATAAATCAGTAAAATTCATAAAGTTCATGTTGTGATGCAATCAGGGAAATACACCCATGTTGATTAAAATAATGGCTGACAAAAATAATGGCTCTTAGGCACACGAAAAATAACGATTATGATAAAATGGGTTTATTACTGTTACATATAACGAAACAGACAACACCAGAAATTCGTACTAGATGAAACCTGTGTTCTTAACCGCTTAATAAAACTTCTAGAAACCACAATTGCGACTATAAAATAAGAAGAATAAATTAAACAATAATATTTTCATTTAATTGATTAATTATATTTTTGCTTTTATATTTAATTCTCAACAATTTCTTAATGAAAATGTTAAAGTTATAACTACATTTAAATTCAAGTAAAATAACATTTTAAATCTAGGATGGTAGTTTATATCAATATAAAAATAGTATTAAAGTTTTGCTCGATATTCCATGTAAAGAGTGAACCTCAAAATTTTAATATAGTACTTAATATATGACATTCACCACATTTCTTTGTCAATGTGATATTAAACACAAAATGATGTTATCAGACCCAAGATAATTTCAAGCAATGAAGAAGTGAAGGATGCAGTTTCAGCCTATTTTTCGGACAAAGACAAAACATTTTTTTATGAAGTTATACATAAGCTAAATGAAAGATCTAAAAAATATATTAGGGTAGCAGGTGAATGTATTGAAAAAGAAAAATAATTTTGTATTTTTATTCTCACTCCTTATCCTCCATTCCGTGAACTTAAAAACGCCCCCTCGTAGATACCAAATACTACAGCACATTTAGATTTATTTTGTCAATTTTACTATATTTCTTACTTCTATTCACTATTGAGTGACCCTTTTTTTTATTATTTTTTGAACATTCATGGTGTTGACACTCATGGTTAATGGCAATTTGAATTTATTAGGACTTTACAGATCGTCCAAGATGTAATCAGCGCCATCGAGTAACAAATTAATGAAATTTTGTTAATGTTGCTGTAATTTTTTCGTTTAGCGTACATATTGTAATCAATCAAATTTATTTATAATGCCTAAATATGGTGTAGTGTTTAGCGGGTAAAAGCACATTAATAATTCATAAAAACTAATACAGTGTTTAGTTTTTCAAAAATCGAAACCCATATTCACTCTTAACATAGCCCCTTTACATTCAACACTATTGACTTTTTTCTTCAATAAAAACTGCATTGATATTGACCAACATGTAACCAAAAGTTCTTATTTTTGTGGTTTTAAAGTGACCTCTTTGTTTTTTGCACCAGTCCTTATGTTATTTTCCATAAGTTGTTATTTTACAAGGAAGAATTTGAGTGTATTGAATACAAATCAGCCTCTTATGCCGTACAAACAATTGAAATAGTAGCCGTTGGATATTTGCTCTTTTCCACTTATTCAGAGTCATTATATCAATATTTAATTTTGTGTAGGTATATAAATAAAGAACAACAGATAATAAAATGTTAAGAATATATTCAGTGTATATGCCGAGGTATTCTTCAACACTCACAATTTATAATACATATTACCATTATTAGGCAATTATGTATGAATGAACGCGTATGTGTCGGCAACTTGCCACCACCCCTCACCAAAACTTTCGAACCTTACATTAACACCGGCAAAGAAATTTTCTGTTGAGTATTTTACCTTTAAAAACAAAAATGGAATTTTTATAATAAAATCTATTAGAATAAAAAAAATTAGAAACCGTTGTTTGATTATTGAATATATATTTTTGAATATTGACGTCTCACTATACTATTGAATATTGACGTCTCATTTACTCTAAAATACACTGTTCTATTTCATAATGACTGACATTGATATTTTTCTGAATTTTCTTTAAATACATTCTCCATTAATTTGATACTGAAAAATGGAAATTAATGCTGAAATTAATTGTCAATGGAAATAAATACTTACACCTCTTTTACAAATGTCGCATCAGGTTGTGTGTAGTTGCCACCCTCATTGCGGCCCATGGTGGCACCCGGGTGGAAGAAATTAATTCTGAGGTACGTATAGTCACCCTCCACAGACTGCGAAATATTCTTGATCGTGGATATATGGAAAGGTACAGGAATGCCGAATATGGGCAGTATAACAGTTTCATACTTGCGGTCTGTAACCAGCAAACAACAGTTAGGAAATAGAATTTTCGAGCAGATGAGTGTAGGGGCTTATGACAAAGTTAAATTGGAAAAAAGCTCCATATATTTTTTATTTAAATAGCTTTTGTACCGATATCAATTACTGATATTTTAAGCCTTGTAACCACTTAATACCAATAATTGAGCCAAAAATCCGCCTACTCTATGTTAATTTTCTAAATAAACCATAATAAAAATTGTAAAAATCAACTTTACAGTTGACATAATCCTACGTGACTAAGCCAGAATTTATTGCTATAAAATGAGTTTTCAATTTCATATATTAATATTCCCGATTATTTATGTTCCCCATATCTAATATCTCCCTTACAAAGTATACATATACATTTCTCATTAAAAAAATTTTCAAACTTGACTCACCAACATACAGCTTTAACTCCTTTACTTCTGCTTCCCGCGGCATTTGACCCACGCCTTTATATGAGACAGTATTTTTGCGCACTTTTTCATTATCTTTGCCACCTGACTGCTTAGCGAGACGCTCTTTTGCTTTCTCATTGAGGGCTATAGCCAGCTCTTTCTGATGCTCCTTTCTCTTTTCTTCCGATGAATGTTCCGAACGCAACTTAGATTCAATAACGGCTGTCCTTTTGCCCCTTCCTACCATCAGAGAGATTTATTAATCCAAAAAATTAAATAATTGACATTAAAAATTGCATGAAATATAAAATGAATTGAACTAACCACCATTTTCTATCCGAGTGAATATGCAAAGAAAAAAAAAGATTGTATTAGTTAGACATAAGTTAGTACATTAATAAGAGGCAATACAAACCACACACATATTATCTACGATCACTCTCTATAGCTGTCTAAGATGGCTCATTTGTGATTTTATAAACCAATTTATGTTATGAAGATAAAACTTATGCCATTTGAAAGATTACATTATAAGATTTATCATAATGATAAATTGTTACCCAAGATTTATTGAAGAATCTTTTGGCTACCATCTATGGCTAGATGTATAATGAAGTTGCGAAAAATCTTCTTTTATGTAATACAATAAATAATATATGAATTAAAGTAATCAAGTCTATCAACTAAACTGTATTAATGGTTAAAACTTTGCTGTGGCTGATGGTTGTCAAATAAATGTGTGGTATATGTGTACTTTGTTGCCAGATAAAAATATATATACTATAATTTCATGAGTATGTTTACAATTTCACAATAATAAAAATGTTCTTTGAAATTGTTTTTCAATTTTCCCACTGTAAAACTTTGCAATATTATAATAAAACGTAATCTGATAATTTATAATTTTGTTTAAAATATTCTGAGATAATATTATTTTCAGTTTTCTTTTTAAAATAATGACAACTTTCAAATAGTTTTCTTTTTTATTAGTACATGACAATCAACCTCTGTATGTCATATGATAACTAAGAACTTGAGAGTTATTGTCGCAAAATAAAATATATACAATTGCATATCAAAAGAATAGATGTAACTAAACTCGCTGCTGCTGTAAACCTTTTGTTAACGCTCAAATTTTTTGTTTCCTGATTGAGTTTCTATTTATGAGGGCGGTCCAAATGTCTGCGGAACAGGAGGATAGCAAGTTAAATAAAATAATGAACCTATTTTTCTTTTCCTATATAATCTCTGTTAAGCTCAAAACGTTTATTTGATCAAAACTCTTTTTGCAGGTTTGGGTACAAGTAAAGGGGCTATAGGGTGGGTGAATCAGCGTTTTGAAGCAGAGTTTGTGAACAGTATCCCTAATAACTTTGCTTTTGTGAATCGGCGCGTTGTCTTGCAAAAGCAACATACCCCTAGCCAGTTTTCCATGTCTCTTTCTTGATAGCTTCATTCAGTTTATTAAATATGGTAGCGTAGTACACTCCGGATATTGGTACCTTTTTCTTTATAATCTATCGATAAAATCATCAATTTTGCAGCCAATTCTGAGACATTAAACTTCTCAGGGAGTGGATTGCCCTTTCTGTGCTATTGCATCGACTTTTGCTTGGACTCAGGCTCAAAGTGAAGAACCCAAGTTACAATTCTCTCCAAAATTGGCGTGGGTTTGTCAGCACAAAGCTTAAAAAACTTCTTAGACGCTTCGACTTGTTACTTTTGTGGCGGCAAAAATAAGCATTCTCAGGACCCATCTTGCACTGACTTTAGTCATGCCAAGATGGAAGATCTGATACGCCAACTAATGCAGAAAGTTGTTTTTTCTTCAGTCGATTATCTTCCAGTACAAGTCTTTCGAGAATATCCAACATGGTGGTCTCAATCGGCGGTCCTGGGCCATGCCTCTTGTAAACCATGGTTTTACCAGGGCAATGATCTCCGTAAACGACCCCCATCTCACTCATGATAGTTTTCGAAGTTTTTTTTTGCCTGGTGAGGAATTTAATTACAGTGGAATTTAATTACACTTCCAGATTTACTTCTTTTAGGGACGATTATTCATTAACAAATCGTTAGGGACTTGACATTTGACTTACAAACCTCTAATGTAATGTTCTTAATTAACGGAGTACCAAGAAAGAATGTATCCGCCTGTCCTCCCCTTTTATTCTGCAAACTTTTGGACCTCCCCTCGTATCTTACATCCGAATAAGCAGTTAAAACTGAAATTCCTAAATTCATAAAATTATCAAGGTTTACCGACTTCTGTGTCTATCTAGTTATCTTTTGAGTTTAATGCATACTAAAACAAAAACTACAGTAGTTGTAAAAAGAGCATAAATTCAATATAAATTCTGGTAATTTTCCAAGTTCAAAAGATGTTGAAGAAACAAACCAATTACATTTACATACAATTTATTTTTCTTTCACAAGTTTATTACTTCACAATCAATATTACATTAATTTTTCAGTCACAAATTAAAAGGTAGACGCTCACCGTTTTAACAAATTTTTTGAGGGTTGTTAGATCAGAACCAAGCAATGAAATTAAAAATAGTTTATTTTTTTTTATTTCAATGCAGACTAAAAATTTATAAAATAAGAAAAAAATAGAACATATATACATACAGCAACCTTTAAATGACGAAAGTGTCAGCGATGCATTAAGTGTAATAGTTTATTTACAACAGGTCAACCTCTATTAGGACTAGCTTAGCCTCACAAGATACTGATGTATCTTTATTAATATATTTAGTCATCGGACGTTGCGTTAAATTGAAAAAAAATTTACAATTAAATTGTTTATTTATAGCATTATCCCTGCTTTATCCAACTAAAAAATTTAGTTAGTAACTCAAACGGCCAGAAAGAACCATTTCTTACAAAAATGCCACTCACCAAGTATTTCCGTCTTATTTTCTTTTTCCTCTTCCTCATCGTCGTCATCATCCTTGAGAAAGATGCCAACATTCTTAATTTTCTTTTTGGACTGAGTCAGTAGAGAAGCTGGTGAATCTTCATTTACCATTACTGTATCACCGATGAATAGTGCATATGTCTACACAATGTTAAAGATTTTTTTAATAAAACATACCTTAATATATGAATGGTTGTTATAAATGCTTAATATATAATAAGTTGGCTAAGAACTAAATAATATTGAGTAATTGGACACAGTTAGAAAAATAAATATTAGTTATTATAGGTGTAAATGATATAGGAAATTCTGAAATATTGTTACAAATAGTTAAAAATATAATTTATCCTAAAATTATTTTTTCGCTTTGCTACGTGAGAACGTCTATGATAATATAACATTCATAAATACATAATGCATTTACCTTTCCTTCCTTTTCCGAAGCCTCCTTATTGTTAAGATTTGACAAACCAATATTTATATTAAAAACCATTCCCTTCTTGGCTACGACATTAGTTTTAGGCCCAACGACTATCGAGCTCTCACGAAATTCAATTCCCATAGCAAATCTGCAAATTAAGAATGAAGTATTCTTTCAGGCATGCTTACTGGCAAAAATGATGTATAAAGGTATAAAGGAATTGAAAAAATAGGGAAGCAAACAAATATATTGGACACTAATTAAGTGTGAAAGAATAATAAAAACTAATCACCCAAAAGTTTTAGTTAAGTTCTCCACCAAATTAGGCTTCTCCTTCTTGCACAATGCCAATCCTGCTTCATAGACGGCCGATAGTTTTTCTCCAGACACAAGCTTTTTCAGAATTTCCTCTTCAATATTTAACAAAAAATTGTAGTTGCTCTGTATCTCCTCAGTAGGATTTACCAGAAGCGTTCGGACTATGTTGGAGCAGTAAGATTTGTAACGGGCACCTAGTGAGCAAACGATAGCTCCAAAATGCAAATGGTTCTTATCAGAAACAGCACTGAATTTGAGACTGTAATTGCCACCAGACTGCACAATGGGCGGGTAACACATATCCACTTGGGAAGTATCGACACCTGTCACATATTTCTTGTCCGTTATCGCTGCTTCCACTCCCTCGGCTAGTTTGGAGTGTTTCACTTTCTGGAATTAATTTAAAAATCATATTAACAATGGATTCACTTAAACTTTGTATTAAGAAATTTTTATATGTCTATGAGTCATCAATCAATGCTTTGCCTAAGGTTGCGCAATATTTAAATCATTTTAAAAATTATAAACAGGAGTACCATGAACAATGTACATAAAGACATTTAGACCACTTCACCGATACAATAAAATAAATTATTAAATAGTTTCAGACTCTAAAGTTACATTTGCATTTTAAATAGTAACAATGTACAAAAGTTTATAGCTAAACACTCTAAGTAGAAATATATTTTGAGTTAAATTATTCATAAACTATTTTTTTCTTAAAAAAGATCTAAGATGGTACATAGTTTAGGGTAAAATACTTAGTAGTATCGTGGGAGTAGTCAGACTTCCCATGTTATATTTGATTAGAAGTAGTATTCTAAACAAAAAAAAAGATGGATACAAAACACGTCATCTTAGTCTTTTGTCGTTGATTGGTTACAAACATTTTCACAGGTTTGTTATGCACATCTTCATACATTGATTGTTACAAAGTAGTATTAACTGCTGAGAAATGATTATTCATTCTTAATTTTGCGAGTGCCATGTGTGGATATGTGTAAAGGCTCTATTTTCTCATAACCTCACAATTCACGTACTTACTTCTAATTAATAAATGTATATTTCCGTTAGCTATTTTAATATAAAAATAATTTATTTATACTTCAATAGCTTCTTAATAAAAACAATGTTTTATCCACTATTTGAAACCCATCTTAGTACCAAGTACGATCAGAAAGGGTGTTTAAAAACATTTCCTAAATCCGAACAAATAGAAAAATAAACAATATAGAAAAATTACAACACGGGAACAAATAAATTCCTTTATTTATACCATCCACATAAAAAATATTGGACTAAAACTATTGTTTTTGGCTTAACTTTTTATCATTTTGATAGCAAAATTTATGAATATTATAGAATCTGAGCCATCTCTTCAATGGAGTGGAAACAATTTGAAAAACGGAAACTCGAAAAAGGATAAAGTCGATCAAATTATTAATGCGAAACTTAAAAAGTATAAAGACTACAAAAGAAAGAGAAGAGGAACAAAAAAAAGAAGCAGGAAAACTTTAAAAACGCTAATGTAAAAGGAAGTAATAGGAAAGAAAGGAAGCTGTAAATCGATTGTAAAAAAATTGTAATTTCAAGAATATAAAGGACAGATAATGAGATATTTAGGACGTAATTAGAGGAATATTGCTTCTAATACAGTTTAACATGCAAGCAATTTTAAGAAAAATAATACAAGATACTAAATTAGTCTTTTACCTACCAAAAATGCAAATAGAGGCTGACAACAGGGTCTAAAAAGGCTGAGTACTAAACTTAAGTGCTTAAGTCTGTGAAGAGAGCGTTTATTTAAAAATAGGTTTGTATAATATCTAAACAAGACCATTTTTTTTCTTGTTTACCTTTTTCTTGAAAGATAATATCTCATCTTTCATTTGAAATAAAATTGGTTTAATTTAGATAATTACTTAGTATTTTAAACTTTTAAATTTGCATTCGGAGGCCGACTACTGGGTATTTATCCTACCTTTTGTTCAATCCAAATGTCAAAAACAAGATCAAATGTATCATATAGCAACTAACCTTATCGGAGTCTATAATTTCCATGATTTGGTCCTTGAGATATTTTGTAAAGACATCAACAGAAACAAGACATGCTTTCTTAATGGTAAGAATTTCAGAATCCTCCTTCGGACACATTAAGAGAGCAATCGCTGTATTAATATCAACGCTTTCAAATTTTTCTGCTTTCAAAACATTTTTCCATGACTCGCAAAATTCACCAGGGAAATTATCCTTTGGAAAAACCCCAATTGTTTTGCCCGATTTTGATTGTTTTATTGCTTCTATTAGTTTAGCAAAGTTTTCTTTGTCTTTATCGTTCTGTAAAAGATTACAAAGATTTTCAAATATAGAAACTACATTTTTCCTTTTTATTTTATTTTTTAGTTATTTCCATGATTCATCAATACAACAAGTTTTCAAACAACTTAGAATTTTAGATCTATAAGCCATTAAAAAATATGTAGATTTTATTTTCACATGCGAATGGACAGAATGTTTAAACATAATTGTTCATACCATTGACCTTGAACTGTCACAGAATGAAAATACCTTATATGTTCAAATAACCACTGTTTAGCAAAACTAGCGTCTAATTACTGTTTCGATTTGAAAATTCTCTAAAAAAAACTATACATAATAAATTACAAATCATTGAATATTTCAAATAACATTAGTAATTAAGATACAAATGGATTAGTATTTTTATAAATTTTATTGTCTATGATGAAAATATAAAATTTCTTATGAGAACAAATTGGCTTTGAAATTGTTGAATGGTTCCTAATTGTATGTTGGCGTTTCATAAAGTACTTTATATTTTCATAAGAAAATGGAACATTGTGAAGTATATATATTTTATTAGCACATTGTCGTTGATATAATGGGTGGTACATTTCACTTCATCAACACACTTTGTTAATGTTTTTTGCATTTTTACGTATATACAAAAATGCAATAAACATTAACAAGGTATATCTTGTAAACATTAAAATATTTGTTAAGACTATTTTCTGTTTTCGTTTAACACGCACAAGATAAATTTTAACTTAATTTCAAACTCTTAACATTTCATTTGTTGCAAATTCCATATAATATATACATACATAGATGTAAAACGGAAATGACATTAAAGAAAATGCATTCATGAAATTATTTTAAAGTTCATCATTCTTACCCTGTCCCGTGTCAAAAGTTTTACAGGAGGCAAATCATTTTCTTCTTTACCGTTTTCGATTTGTCGCAGAAACTCTATTTTTTTCTTACTTGCAAGAAAGCACATTGCATTTTCAGTTAGAACAGTAATGGTGTCTGGTAATTCATAACCAAAAAGCCATGTCTGAAAAAATGATTTTATTATATTACAACTTCATGCAAATATGCATCTGATCATAACTAATTATATTACAGCTTCATGCAAATGTGCATCTGATCATAATTAATTGTTATGTATAGAAAATGGAATCTACCTGTAGAGCCGTGGATTTACTGTAAGACATGTCTTCATCAATCCCAACACAAGACACCAAGCAGTCGATTTTACCCCAGCTTTCATCAGTTTTAGGGTCGGCATTCTGGAAAAATATTCAATTTCATTTAAAATTACGATACAAGGGAAGCACAGAATGAAATTGAGTTGATAAAAGTACAAACTTTCCAAGCTGCGTATAATCGTTTAATACGGCGGTAAAAGGTTTCTTTATCTAACGATATATTAGACATGATGTGAAGGTTTGTGAAATACTATTTCTACAACCTTCGTTACGTTAGTAAATTAATGAACATAAAATATCCGTTGGATGAATAACATTTGACAGCAAAACACCACACCAACCAACACCAACAAATGGCGTCCACAATACGCGCGAACAGGCTTACTTTTGAAATTATCGTAAATATGTGCCAAGCGCCATCTCTATTTTGTTTATAGTTACAATTCCACTCGACTAACTTGAATGCACAGAAAATATCATTTACAGCGTAAACGTACCTGTGCCTCTGTTAAATTAAAAGTAATAAAAAAAAATTATCAATCATTTTTACAATTATGTTAAATTTATATAATTTATCGCATTAGGTAATTTATTACATTTTGGAAGACAATGTTGTTTCTTATGAAAAGAGCTGTTGTTGTATATATATTTATACGCAATATTAATTAGTTATAATCATTGTACATATAATCTATTATATATAATATATATAATCTATTTTGGAATCTAAACCTCAATAATTCATTAGGTGATATTAACTCATGTTCACGGAGAATTTTTTTGTTTGGTAAACTTTTTGAATGCGTCGATTGGCAAAAGTTATACGTGTATATTATCGTGTAAATACACTATTCTATATTTTTACCCTAATTTTCTATTAATTGAACTGGAACAACACCTTATTCATTTTCGTACTTAATTTTATACATGTTTTTCTCTTCTACTAGTTTACTTAGTTAAGTTTGTTTCTATTAAATATGCTTTTTTTAATATAGTTTTAATTGTTCGTGAATGGCTCAATCATTATATATAAACATAATTTGATTTTTTACCACCATAATATAATTCTAAATTCTTTTATTTTCTAATTGTTTTATTAAATGTATATGTTGAATGATCCAATCCTCCACCAAATTTCAAGTTTCTAACTCAACTGGTAATGGTAAAGGTTTTTAATATAGGAATCAGTAAAACAGTCAGTGTTAAAAGTAGCGATATTCGGATGTCAATACCTCGGGGATGTTTTTGAGAGTTTGTTTTATAAAATTTAACATTCTGGCCCAAAACTTAGTTCACCAACTGCTTCGTGTATAGATATGAACAGTTTCAGTCGTCAACAGTATTTTATTGACTGTGTATTTCCATTTCACAAGAGATAGAAATAAAGCAATTTAGTACTCAAAATATTTAATCGAATATAAAATTAAAAGTCCAAACTTTGTATGTAATTTTTTTTAAATGTTTGTTATACTATTAAGTCGTAACGGTTGAACGGCTATTTGAAAGAACTCAAGTCCCGTGAAAATGTGAAGAACGGCACATTTTTCGAAATGATACTTCCTTTGTTTTGATAAATGAAACGCTGAAGGAAAATTCTACAATATTTGACCGGCATGTGACCTTATCCTGCTATTTACCGATCAACGTCTTATATAAACAAAGGACGTTTACACTCTTTGAAACGTCTTTAAAATTTTCTACCGACTAAAACGAAAATCTATCTTTACCAAACATTCCTACTATCACTACTTGATTATCGAGAGGTGTGCTCTCCTGATCTTAATGAAGAATATTTGTACAAGTTGGAACATCTCAAAATTTTAGAGATGTTCCAACTTGTCTTGACTTGCATCCGGTACATCTTCGGCCTCAGAAAATATAATCATATTTCTGAATACAGGTCACTTCTCGAATGGCTGAAGATCCGTGCTCGACGCCAACATCAGATACTTACAATTTTTTTTAATGTATTAAAAAATCTCCGAGACTAAATTATCTTACTGGTAAATCTAAATATTTGTATGCTCACGGCCTTGGGCTACGATCTGGAAGTCCACTCACCCTATTTATTCCTAAACATACCTCTATTTCTTACGAAAAATCCTTTACTGTCCAAGCAGCAAAAATTTGTAATCACTGACACCGGGAAAATCACGTCCCTAAATATTTACAAAGATCGAGTGAAAAGTCCTGCCTCTCCTGAGACCTTTTCCTTTGTGCCCTTGTCTTTCCAATCCCAAATCGTGTCAATAGTTCATATTACTAATACTTCTGCATTTTTTCGATTTTTTTTTTGCCTGATGTAGTTTAAATAATTTCCATTGTAACATCTTTTACAGTCTACCAACTAAATTTCAATGCCAATTGTTAGGAATGACTGGAAGAGATTGCTCATGTAGCAATAAGTCCACCAATACACAAGAAAATTTATAAATAAAAAAATAAATAATGCCTTTAATTATGTAGATTTTTATCATGAACGTTTTATACCGTTCGTCCATGTAGCACAAACTCGTTACTTCTTTTCATTTTAAATATTTTTTTTTATATTTTTCCCTCCATCTCTTATTGTCACCTTGAAAATTAGTCATTAAAAACTAATCACGTTTCGATCTTGCATAATTTTAGTTAAATTTATACAAGTTTTTCTCTTACTTTTTATCAACAAATATTTTATAATATCCTATATAATTAATTATAATATCAGTAGGTATTCTTGTGCATTTATACACGACTAAATGAAATCAGAACTAAACATATCTCTGCATATGACAGAAAAACATATTTTTTTCACTTTCACTGCAATCTAACTTCATTAAGAAATAGCATGAAGGCATAAAATTTATATTAACATATTTTAGTTTTATTTTCAACGCTTAGAGGCGCTGTGATACACGAATATTTGAAATAGTACTCAATTGTATCTTATGTTGGCGTCTGGCGGGATTAATATTTGTTCAAATGCTTGCAACATTAGAATATGTGATCCATATTATAGCTTTAAATGCTCAGTTAACTAGAACCGTGATGATAAAAATGTTTCATCACATTAGATAAATAATATTAATCACAATATTTTATGAATTTGATTAAACCCTCAAACAGTTATGAATGGAAATTTTGTAAATGAAGTATTTACATTTCTTGAAGGAAGTACGGAAGTCATGCGGTAGGAGTAAAATTGCGTGCTAATTTATTATTATGCATTGGAACATTTTAGTAAAATATGTATTTACCATAAATAAAAATCAAGAGAACAACTGACAAAAAATTTCGTGATGTATTAATTATATTACTACTATAGGTATACACATTTATATCGTTTCAGGATATTTGCCAAAATATCCAAGTCAACATAAAATTTAAAAACAAGTAAAAGCGATTAAAATAGTCGTAAAGAGAACGGCTTAGAAAATAGAGTAATCCAGAAGGCACATACACACAAATCACTTCACGGTCGCAGTGAAGCCAAAAATCGGTGGAGGGGGCACCGCGCTCCGCCTACTAGCGCCCTCCCCCAACGCGCACGGTGTTACCAACAGAATAAATTTATCCACGAACTTGAGGAAATCGACGCATATAAATATATTTGCTTGCAGCAGTAGGATTCAGATTTGCATCTATTTATATGGTCATGGCTTGGCTTATATGAAGTATTATTAAGGCCGCCGTGTTAAATTTCTAAAATGTTTATTCTGACCACAACCAATGGCCAAAGTATTTAGATTAAAATTATTTAAAAATTTTGTCAGATTTTACAATTTTGTTCATCACTTAACACTTTTAATACAAAAAGAAAACAATTATCTTAGTGTCTTAAAGTAAAAAGAAATGTGAAAAAGCCCATAATAAAAGTTTGAAAATATTCGATCTCGTACTAAAGAAATTCAAAATAGGACGAAACAATTATTTATATTAATTAGCATTCAATGTCGTGATAAAATTTCTTCATATTTTAAACAATATGGGTTCGCATTTTGAATAAATTAAGGAAGACGGCGGAAATGAATGAATGTAACATGTATTTCTTGTCGTAATCCTACATATAGTGATTATATAGGCAGTACGTAAAATATTCTAAAATTTTATACGATAACGGGAATTCAATCGTTACACTAAATTCTCCAACGACATTTTCCATATCCCAATTTTTTTACAAATAAAATTTTACATTTTTCAGTACCGAGCCATTAAGATGTTTTAATTTGGGTAAACAATTTTTTAAGAGATGACAACACCAATAAAAATGGCGTGCTTCTGTTGATAACAATCCACTTCGATATTTTAAAATTGCATAGCTAATTGAAAATGAAATTAAGTAATAGTTTTTACGTATTAAATTAATCCCCATTTGTTTCTTTTTCAGTCCAGTGATATTTTGCAAGTGGGAATGGCACAAGCCGGCATTTTAAGCTATATTGTCACGTAGAAAGCACCATAACATTTCATAGCTGTCTTAAATTGTCTTAAACTGTCTTAAACTGACAGCCGTGTTTTGAAACTACGCATTTTATGCGTAGTTTTTTGGACACATTTTTGCGCGTGTTTTCGCCTTCTGGGGTACTCTTTATTCTATGGAGAACGGTCTTGCTCCGGTCCCATCCTATGTAATTGATATGGAGGATTTTTCGTTTATAATCTTCAAAAAAAGTGTTGTATTGAGAATTTAACTTGTTTTCTTTGCAAGTTGACTTGGATTACATTTCTCCGTTTTGTACTACAGTAAACAAATAAATAAATACATCATTTTGGAAAAAATAAACAAAGGAAGAATGCATTTAATATTACGATAAAACAAAATTTGGAAAACTAGAATTAATTAATTTGTTATGTCAGTTGGTTTAGCGTCAAGAAAATGTCAACATGATAATAAATAAAAATCAATCGCCTTTATGAAAAACTACAAATAAGAATCAGAGTGAACTGTCAAAGGAAGTGTGTTGGCGTTTCGGTTATTGACACTTTGTTTATATTTTCATAATATTTTGTCCATTTCGTTCCTATAAAATATTTATATAGTTTTATAGTAAAGTTTATTTCATTTTTTGTATAGATTGTGCATTCGATTTTTATCTTATGCTCTGATAAGTTTTTCTTTTTTATTCTAATTGTATCGAACCGTGAGTAGCGTTTCCTGTAGGTCAAATGGAATTTAATATTCCCCCTCAAGCCCCCGGAACCACTCCCGTCTTGCCATCATGTTCTCTTTATTGAACCATCATCCCCGGTCCGTTTCGTTACAATTATGGATTACAAAACTGATTTAAAATATAAATCACGCAAATAAAAAAGTCTTATTCCGTTTCTTCTTGCACAGAAGCTGAGGATACCGTGCCAGGACTCCCCGCCCTGAATTCTGTCCCAATTCCTCCAAAGGTAATTTTTCCTCTCCACATTTCTTACCTTCCCCATCACCATTCATTTCTCCTAATTATGTTAAAGACCTTGTATGTTGCTGGCGTCGTTGGACTTTTCATTGTTCACGTCCAAAGGAAATAATCCCAACCGAATTGCGGTTTCTCGCTTCATGCAATGAAATTCGGCTCTGCCCTAAAACAATTTCACATTGATGGTTTAACTTGGGATGAGGTAACACAAATTGGACGAAATAGGATTTTGGTGGAGTTCTATTCTGAAGATTCGGCCAATCGATTTGTTAATCACTCCGCTTTTGTATCACAATGTAAATTATTCATCCCATCATTTAATGTTTCTCGAATGATGAAGTTCCTGAGCGTTGCGGCAAAGTTACAAAAGTTCGCCGCCTTAATTTAAAAAAAATGGTTATTGGCCACTCGCAGTACTTTCCTTCAGAGATGATGGTCATCACTTTTCAAGGTGCCCACAATACTTTCTTTCAGAGAGATGGATAAGTCCGACCCCAAAGTATCTTTATAGCATACTCATCGCTACCCATGTCCAAATACGAATATCCTACGAGTCAGTGGTTCAAATGCTGTAGGTTTGACCATGTAATGTCGTTCTTCCGAACGTTGCTTCCTATGTGGTGAAGGCCACCTCGGAAAGAACTGCCCTCCGACTATCGACAAATTGAAACACATCTCTTGTTGCAGGAATCATCATGTTACGGACAGAAAGGCTCTGAATTTGAGAGACAAAAAAAAACCAAATTCGAAATGTCTGAAAGAGATATTTCTTATGCCGAAGCTACTAAAATGATTCCTTCTATAAGAAGGGCGTATGCTTCAGTTACTGCTCATCCTTCCTCTCGTCTTGTTGAACCAGCCTTATCATTGACTGCTTCTCGTACAACTAATTTATCTTACAAAAAAACATTACCGTCCAAACCTCGTTCCCGTTTTTCGTTATCCTCCTCTCAATGGTATGACCATACAGTCCTAGAAAATGTTTGGTCAGATTTCAAAATTCCACAACCAGAAAACGGCTGTGAGCTTAATCATCAATCCCCAGTTAAATAATACTTCTATTCTGTCTCTCATACAACTTTTTCTGACCACGTTAGTCAATATTCTAACATCTTTCAACCAGTACAATGTTGCCTCTTCATTACTTACATAACTTAATTTAATAAATTTCAATGGCTCCACCAACGGTGGCGAGGGTCCTGCAGTGGAATAGACGCAGCGCTATTTTTAATAAGGCAGATCTTCGTTCCCTTCTTGTCAGGTACTCTCCATCCGTAGCTGCCATATCGGAGACATGGATGAAATCTGGATACCACTTTATGATCCGAGGCTATATCTGCCTACGTAATGACAGAGTGGGTCCATCCTGTTGCTTGAGAAGTAACTTTCTTTCTCCCAGATGGACCTTAATTTTCGCAGCTCTCAACTCGACGTTGTTCCGCGAGCATCAAGGATATCATCATCCTCTCTTTATAAATCCCCATCCTTCTCACCCTATTGCTCTCCCGTAGGGACATTCTATCATCCATCCCTGGTCCATTCATGCTCCTGGAAGACTTCAACGTTCACCGCCCATCATGGGCTTCATTCACAGCAGTCACCTAGAAGACGCCTTAGTGGCTTGGAGACAGTGTTGCCAACCCCAAAAAACTAAAAAAACAACAACTCGCCAAGAAAAAAACAGGAGAAAACAGTAGGTAAAGTAAAAAAGGCAGATTTCATGCTTTTGCTCATATAATTAATACAATAAACAATTTTCTTAGTTACCAGAACTCACATACATTGTTATATTAATAATCACAACAACAAAAAAATTAAAGTAAAATTATTTTCCGCTTTCATTCTCAATTGCCTCGTCTTCAGTATTTTCACACTCATTTTTGTTTTTAAAATCGTACATATTTTTATTAAATTTCTTCTTGTGCCTTTCTGTGACTTCAAATGAGTGTAATACTCCTTTAATAGTTGTAGTCGATATTCTGTTGCGTAATTTAGTTTTCATAATATTTATAGCAGAAAATAACCTTTCCACAGTGGCGCTGCTATGTGGTAGGCACAAAAGTTTCTTTACCAATTCACACAATATGGGGAATGTTTGAGATTCATCTCCATTTCTCAATTCGTGTACATGGTTCCAAAAGTTGATAATGTCGGGAATTTTTGTTTTGGTCAAAAGATAAATCGACATTTCTTAACATTCGCCATTCTCTATCCAGTTCCGTTATATTATTTGGGCAAATCTTTGGGAAGAAATATTGTAAATCTGCAATGGAAGGGAATTTTTTTTACTTCAGAATCCATTCTTCAGAAGCAATTCGCTTTGGGATTAAGTATCTTCAGACATTTTAATGCTTGACGGTCTTTGTCGTCAAAAGGAAACCTATTTAATATCTGTTTTGCAGCCTCGATGTAAAACTCCTTTCACTTTATGTAGAAATTGTTCAGCTTTTCTTCCTCTAGTTCTCCAATTTCTCTCTTTCTTCTGATCAGATTTGGCACCATTCCACTAACGTATACTTGTTGCAACGGCAAATGTTTCTGAGAAGTCAAGGTTTAATATTTTAGTTTCTTTTGCGTCTAAAATATTTCGTGCTTCACGTTTTTCTTGTTCAGTGAGATCCAAATATTCAGTTTGTACAAATAATTTCAAAATAGTTGTGTATGCGCTCAGTATTTTGTCGTATAGTAAATATCATTTCGGAGTCTCGGATTGCATTTCTTTATTGAGATCGGTAAATATAGGCAATGCAAATTTAAAAAACTCCAGGTAAAATTCAGTTGTCGGTTCGAGAGCCTTGGAGAGAATTGATTGCGCAGAAAGTAATCTATCTACATGAACTTGAAAATACAATTTTATCGCTGGTAGTTGTTCCAGAAGCCTATTTACTACCTCAATAAGCGACAACCATCTGGTTTGGAGAAACGTACGCAGTACCTTTTGGAGAATTTTGTACATGATTATATACGTCTCTACAGAAGTCTTCCACGCCCCTTGGCAATTTCTGACATGAGAATTTTTGGAATTTTGATGCGCAAAGAATTGTTGTCATTTTTAAACAATGTGACCAATGAATGTTTATCTCCAAACATAACGTTGGCACCATCAGAAGCAAAGCCTATCATGTTTGATTTGTAAGGAATATTTTTTTCAACAAAATATTCTACTATTTTGCCATACAACGCTGTTGCTGTACCATTTACGATTGGTATTAAAGTCAGAAATCTGTCTTCAACGTTGAAATCTAATTTTACTATTCTTACGACAAGCGCTAAATGTTTTATTGTAGACTTATCTGTGCTTTCGTCAACAAGTAATGCAAAGTAATTGTTTTGTAACATCTCTACTATATTATCTTCTGCTGTCTGCCCAGTTACATTAACAATAATAGCTCTAGCTTTTGTGCGGCTCATTGACAATTGATCGGCAATTTTCGAATCTGGACATATAGCGTAAGTCAATTTATTCAAATGAGATGCTATATTAAAAGACAGATTATGCTCAACAATAAAGCAGGCCATTTTTACTTCAACCGCTTTGGCTGTAATTTTTGTATCTTATGAATTGAAAGCTGAGGTAAACATTGATGTCAGTTTTTGTTTTTTTTGTAATTTCAAATTATTCTTAGCGTGTTTTGTTGAATCTTTGTGTCATAACAGTTCGTGTATACCACATTTTATGTCGCAATTACACGCGGAACAAAAAAAATAGGTCTCACCTTTAGTGCTTTTCTTTAACCAGCCTTTGAACCTACCATCTTTTAACCACGAATTTACAAATTTCTGTTCATATTTCACATTCTTCTTTTTAGGAGGACTTTTCTGAGTTGATGAATCACTACTCATTTTATCAAAAACGTCGTAAATGTTGCTTTTAATATAAACGGCGGGGTCACATATATTTCTTCAATTCAAAGCTTGAAAGCTGTTGCGACTATAACACAATACGCAATACAATAGGCCTGTATCTGTCATGCATAAACTGAGATTTCCTCGTGCATAAAAATATGACTATCATTATCAATCACATTATAATGTGGTCGAGGAATCCCGTCGAATCCCGACAAGACTAGATGCTGCCATCTAGCGTCATTGCGTTTTATTGAATAGTGGTTATCAAAAAATATTTCCATAGTCTAATAGGTGGCGCTGAAAGCTAATTAAAAAACAGTAAAAATTAGGAATGAAACAGAAAACAAACGCGTGAATGTGAAAACACCTAATCTACTGTTAAAACAGTAGGGTTGGTAACACTGCTTGGAGACGCCTTAGTTGGCTTGAGCTTCAACATAATTTAGGCCTGTGTTTACTTAACGACGGTGCTTACTTAATATTGGTCCCGGTTCCATCTCCGGTATCATAACGCAGTCGATATTTCCTCCTGTTCCTCACCTCTTGCATCACTAGTCACTTGGAATATTCTACACGAATCTTCTGGAAGCGACGACTACTCTATAATCATTAATTTCCCCCATTTAAATTTAAATCCATCAAAAAGGGCAGATTGGGAAGAAATTCAGTCATATCTTAGGTCGAAGATAAACTCCCTCTCATCAGTGGATCTGGATACGACTAAATCTTGCTACAACCACTTCATTAAATATACTGACCTGGCTGCTGGTAACTCCATCTCATTGAAGAATATTTCTCAACGCTATAGACTCTCTCCTCCTTGGTAGATACTCGTAAAGAGGCTGAAAATAGTTACAAATCTAATATGTCCGTTGATAACTTTCTTTTACTCCTTAAGTCCCAAGCTCCGACAAAACGCATTCTTCTTAAAATAAATGGAGGAAGAAATTCTATCTCTCCCTCTCTCCTTATTCTGTTGTTTAGACAACTATCAAACGTTTTTGATCTGTTTTTCAGCCCAACTTACCCAGCACATTTTCCGGGAATTGGGTAAGCCAGTTTTTAAATAACTTTGCCCCCTCCGTCCCTAATCTGGATGAGTTTCCTATTACACACTGGTTAGAAAGAGACTTTTCCATTAATGAACTGAAATTATCCTTACGTCACCTTCAAGACTCTGCTCCTGCCATCGACGGAATGTCTTACTAAATGGGGAAAAATTATCCACCTTTTGTTTTCACCAATGCCTTCTTTATCTTATTAACAACATATTTAATTCAGGATATGTCCCGAAATCTTGGAAATCCTAAATTATTATCCCTATTCTTAAATCTCATAAAGATCCCAATGTAGGATCATCTTACAGACTCATAGAAAATTACTGAACATCTGATGGTTTACTGAACACCATTCCATTATCTTACGTCATCAATTTAACTTCAGAAAAGTTAAAAGCGTGAGGGATAACCTCAGCGTCCTAACACCAATATATGGCTCTCTTTCTCCCGACAAGAATTCCTCCTAGCTGTCTTTCTTGAACTTTCTGCGGCTTACGATGATGTTAACCTCCCTGTTCTCAGGCAAATATTATAAAAATTGAGGATTCTAGATAAGATATCTAATTTCCTTCTCATGTTCCTTTTAGACAGATCAATCATCCTGCGAGCTTCCGGGATCCCCCCTTTACGAGATCGATCTGGCATGACTTTCCCCAGCGCTCAGTTATAAGCCCTATCAAGTAGAATATGTTGATCCTCCTTTATTCCCTCATCCAGAATAACTAGCTGATCGATTTCTTTTGAAAGCTGCTAGGTTCTCTTCTTATCCTATATTCCCAAAACTAACCCTTCCAGATTTGTTAATAATAATCCCTTTTGGCTAAAGCCTTATTTTATCTAAGCCTCATCCTCTCCTCACGGTCAGCTTCCAAAAAATCAAATCCCTCTCAAACACAATTTATCAAAATTCCTCTCTCCCCCTCTATAGATTTCTATTTAACTCAATAATTCACAGGTGAAATATAAATTTATGTTTCGGGGTTGGTAAGGAGTCCACAAATACCAATTCGCTGTTCAATTCCATCCTAAATAATTTTTGATTGAATTGGAAGTGAATACATACAACCTCTCATTGGCATATTTTCGCCTTCTAAAAGAATGTTCGATATTCTTTAGAGAATGCAAAGCTATCGTAGAGGCATTGAGGTATGTTAGGTTTAAAAAGGTTCGCAAACTTCTTACCTTCTTCGATTCCTTAAGTTCTTTAGAGTCCCTACTCTCTAATCCTTTCTCGGCAAATCGTAGCTTCCTGAGTTTCCTGATGAAGCAGCTTATGCTTGATTTGGAGAGATCGGGATCGGATGCCTTTCTTGCTTGGATCCCTAGTCACTGCGGCATAGTCGGTAATGAAATAGTCGATTCCGGTACGAAATTACAGGGATACTGATGTATTCATAACTTAAACGCTGGAGGAATCAGAATATTATATTATTCTAACGCCATGTGTTGATGAGTTTCTTGACGATAATTATGGTATTGCCATTATCAGAAAAACGAACATTATTGCGTGCGGTGGCATTATCGTTTCGTTTATAAACGTCTTAAGTGACAACGATGACTTGAGGCATTTTTGAAATATGCCAAAATAAAATATGGAAAATTAATAAGCAATAATCTTTAAATAACGACCCGTATTCGATCAACGCCGACTTAAGTAATACCAGTAGGGGTCGATTCGATGAAATACGAATATGATAACTATAACGTAATTTTTGTCGTAGGACTTATTGCCTTAAGTTTTCTGTTGATTAGTTTTAATTTGAATTTAGTTTGTAGATCAAGAAACCAAAAGTAAAATTTGTGTACCTAATCGTTTTAATGTTTCTACCAAGACTTTATCAAGAATACTCAATTAATAAAATAGTGGTTAATAATTTTTGTTTGTATATTGACTTTACCTTAATAAATCTTAATGCTGAAAATCCTGAAATTCACGGGCGTCTTAGTATGTATCAAAAGACAGTACCCAGAATTCTCGAAATAAAGCCCGTAATGCAACCCCTAATAGAAATACATACGTTTGTGCACGTATGCGAGTACGCGTAACTGGCATATATGCGTGTGTGTTCATATTCTAGGAATAAGATAGAGATTATTACGGAAAATGTATACACTCGTGAGATATACCCATAGACATAACAATAAGATTATTTAATCTGTAGTTGTAGGACAGATCAATGAGGGTTTAAATTACGTGTACATTTAGACCTATATCTCTTTTCGAAAGAAAATGGTATCTTGTTTTACTTGGTATCCGTTTTATTGGGTTGTTTCTTTGCCCAATAAAAAATTAAAACAAAAACGAATTCAATTAAGTAATCACGAAAGAAAAATTTATTCAAACATAGTGAGTTCCCTTGTTTCAAATCTTCTCATACCGAGGTAAGTTAAAATATCTACAATTTAGAACTGTTTAGGGGCATTAAAAATACATTAAACGAAAACCTTGTTTTATAATGTTATTTATTAATAATCACAACCATTTGGTATCAAAGCTACAATATGAGTTTAATTTTGTAACGTGATCAACCTTATTAATTTTTATACCTAAATGTTAAACGAATTTTTTAAAAATTTAAACAAAAATAGTATCACTTCTTAGTCTGATAATTTTCTTTCAGAGCAGGCTTGGTGAGCCTACACTTTATTCTCTACACTTTGAATCCATTTTTCATTATGCAATCCTTTTGCATATGACTTCACGTAGACCAAGCAAAAGTAGTCTCAGTCGTCGTGATTGCCATCTTATTTCTGATTAATTTACCTTTTTTCGGCCTTTTGACTACTATAGTGTTCTTTTCCTTTTCAAAAAGTATAGTTTTTTTTCCTTTCTCTTGTTTCTCACTGCTTTGATAGGTTAACACCTACCAAAGCAGTTTTGATTGGTTAATACCTACTCGTTTTTAATACCTATTCGTCTTTAACAGGAATGTCCGTTAAGATAGGTGACTTCACTTTCCTTCTATTACTTTGGTACTCATTTTATTACCTCATCAGCTTCTGGAGAAAAACAATTTGGGATCATTTTCTATTCTCAAGTTTAAGCAGTAGGTTCAGTCTAGATAGTCAAGTCTATAATTTAGATAAATTTGAAATTGTTGGAATTAAAAGTAATGAAACAAAATGTTCCTTTTCTGAAATTGAATTCGGGCCAACAAAATCAATGATAACAGTTTGTAATATGGGAAGACGGAGTGGAGATGTACCATTTGAATTAATGCAGGTGTGTGTAATGAGCTTTAACCAGCGCCGTCAGTATTAATCAGATCAGATTGCCCTGGGTAAGTAGCATTTATAATATTTATAGAAGCTATAGATAAAAGGACACTACCTGCAAGTTCATTCATAATTATAATCGAAGACCTTGATATCCGATTGTGGTTACTAAAATTAATTATATTTTAACCTAACCTGAGTTTGGTTTAGCCGATGTAGAGGGTGGGCCATTTTGTGTATCGAAATTTTCTTATATATCTAATATTGTTAAAGCTTCGTTATTTTTGATTAGGGGACAATTCGTCACTACCAAATATTTCGGTACCATACGGCTATAAACCAGTCCTCTAAACCCCTGCTTCTACATATTTGAATATGATCGCTATTTTAAAGGGCGTCTCGTCAATCCCAAGACTATTGCAAATGCGCGTCACTTTTCTTGGACGTAAATTGGACTACATTGTACAATTACATATGCATTACTTGGATGTAAATGCATACAGTTGTTACAAGTTGAGTTAAAGCTTGTGTTGGATTTAAGCTTGTTTTACAAGACCAAAAATGGGCTACAATTTGGATGTGGAATGCGGTGAAAATATCAGTTAAATTACTCTATTTTCCCTACACAATTCAATGTTATTTATTGCCAAAAATTGTTGTATAGCAACAGCAAAATCTTGTTGACTTTTGACGGTCGAATTTGATTTTTGAAATGTTCAAGAAATATGTACATGTCATCTTCTTGCATTCATTCAGATCCGTTTGGCGTCGCAATAGATCCAACTGGGCCATTATAAATAAAATTATCATTAAATCGTTTGCGTGGAATATAAACATTAATCTTATACAATTTTCAGCTATTGCATTAACGAGCGGATCTGGTAAAGTTCATATTTTTTAATTTCAACATTTGCGACAACTTCATAAGTCTAACTGAATGATAAAAACTATGTTGGGTTTAATCATATATTTCAGCGTACTCGTGTTGTTTATTCTCTTTATTTATTTAATTTAATACCGTTTATCGTGCAATATATTTTACAAAAATAATATTAACACCGTGTACTCTAGAATATCGTATACCGTACCGAATAATGTACAATATTTATTTATCGGAGTGTGACGACAAAGTTTCCAATTGTCGCAGTTGAAGTTCTTTTATTTACTACTGTCTTACATTTTTATCCATTTCACTCGATGGAGTTAAATATTCACATTTAAAACTTATACCATTTCAAACTAAAAAAATAACTAATGATAATTAAACAAAATTTGTCAAATTAATCATAAATAAGTGAAAAATCTTTATATATCTGATATCATACGGCCTGTTTAAACCATGAGACTTAATGATCTGCTGGTTTTAATTTGAAAAATATGCTACGACAAAAGACTCTAGTCGTTAAATAAATATCATAAAATCAAGCTATGCCAATAAAGCACACCAAAAATTTAAAAATAGGAAAAGGATAAAAACAGTTTTATTGCACAAGTGATAATATACAAAAAGTAGAAAATAATTGTAGACCTGGGGTTTTGACCAGATGAAAATAAAACCGCGGGGTGCATTTATTCCGGTGTTAGGGATGTAAATCTTTATTTGCTATGTTATATTGTTACAGAGAAATTGACTGTCAAAATCCCGGATTATTCGTCCATAAGTATTTTCTATCATTTAGAACATCAATGCTTTCACAAAAAACCCGTTTAATTTAATAAATTTTCATCCTTATTACGTTACAGAACTATACTTAATAATGATCCAAACTTATTTGTAAGTGAACGAATTTTTATTGTCTTAAATCCCTTTTTATAAAATAAAGGCGGATTATATGAAAGGTCTGAACATAAACAATTATAAATCTTTATATTCTATTTTTCAGCTATTGCAATTTTCAGCTACTGCATAACCAGTTAAGCCACCATGGACTCCTCTTCCGATGATGTTATAGCACTCATTTGCTTTTTTCCGCGTCTGGTAATGAGCCGGCCTGACTTTTTGAAGTAATGCTTGTGATAAATCAAAGTATTATTTTAGAAAATTTAACATAATATTTTCAAAATTAAACATTAATGGAAATAACCAAACGATTATTATAAATTTATATGAAACCAAAAACATCCTTATTAATATACTATATATACATAGTCATTTGCTATACGAGGATTTGACTACGTCAGTGTTTGTAATTATTTTTGTTACGCAAAAAAGGTTTGTTTTTGCAGTTTATTGAGGTAAAGTTGAGAAAAGTACGTCAGCGCTTCAAGTATTTTTCGTATTTGCGTGGGGTAACGCGATCGCACTTGTAGGCACCTAAAGAGTTAATTAATGTAAAGTCATTACTCAGAAGTCTTTTGACGTTCATTTTTAAGGTTTCTTATGCGAAGGGTCTGAACGGAACTTTATTTTGTTATTCGCCCCTTTTCTCTATTACGTACAAATTATTAAACATTATAAACCAGAGGAAATTTACAGAGGGATAATTTGAAAAATAAAGTTCTCGGAGGGGACTGTAGAACGTTAATTAACCAAATCAATCATCTGAAATGTCAATCAGCTGAATGTGCATATCGATGTTTGATCAGGATAGATATGATAATGAAAAAAGTATTATGCTTGAGAATTTGGACCATTCTGCTATCAAACAGGTCACCAAAGTGTGATGCGAATTTCAAAGAACATTAATTTCCCTGCCGTGAGTACAATATTTTAAGTTTGAAAATGAGAATAATCAGCTAGTAGGATTCTTAATCCCAAATCTGTTTTCGTTTTTGTCTTTTTTAATTTTCAGGTTAATTTTTTACCCAGTCGTGTTTTTACTTATTTTTTTTTTATTTATATCCTTTTAGTGACATCTTATAAATTCTAAGGTTTTTACATTTTTACGGCTTTCCTCTACAATGGATACGTTAATATAATGACAAAGCTTCTGTGGTGTGATGAAACTGTTTTACTCTATATATTTCTCAAGAAGTTCAATTCCTCAAGTACTTTTTCATAGGGACCATATTTGATTTTCTTTGACAGTATCAATTTTATACTTTATCTAGGCACTTACCTACAAAATCTACATTCTCTAAAGCAAACGGGAATCCTGGTAACATAAAACCAAAGTCCTTTTAATATTTTCTACAATTAATTTTTGCATCCATCATTCTGAAATGAAAAAAACGCATAGAGGAAATGTGCTCTTTGGTGCGTGCCCGTTAGAGTTATTCACTAACCTATACCTTACTTCGACGCGTACGTGGCACGTCGCTGTACCACTCTCCTGTGGACTTGTGCGCGACCAACCGACTGAACTGTTGATATTGGGAATGGGTATTATTTCTTGTTATTGCAAACATTTTTGAAGTCTCCTTTTTTATTTGAAATCCTAATGCTTGGAGATTCTGAAGATGTTACTTATTATTTATATTTTTTGCCATAATAAATACTTACGTTATTATGTATTTTTCGTTTTCCCTAAATGAGCTGTTGAAGATGATACTGCACTCATTAGTTTGTGCTATTCTAATGTATGCTTGTTGTATTACGAATTTCAATATTACGGGCGCCATTTCGATTTTTAAACATTATATTGTCTACGTTACTCGGGTTAACATACCGCTTTTAACGGTACCTTATATATTAGATGTAGTACCGTTATAATGAAGAAACTAACATAGTTACATATTGAATAAATTAATTTAAATAGTTACGTGCATGAATCCTAAAGATGTAACATTCAGCTTTGGACATTACATAGGCTTAGGCTTACGGTTTCAGCGATTGGTGTAGGCCCCCGTGATGGCTTCTTGTCTAGATGTGGTGGGCGCGAATAAAGAAAGTTGGCGAAGGGAAGGCTTTTAAAAATAAACTTTTATTTAATTTCAATAATGTTATTAAACAATAATAGCTGGTAACAGTATTTGTGTGCGAATTTTCTTTTCGTAAATATGTTTTATAGTCAAGTCTTTATAGGTAACTATACGCCATTTCACTTCAAAAAAGAACGTTTGTAAGCAAACCAATTTTACAGTTAAAATGTGGTTGGTACAAATATATATTCAATTAGTCGGCGATTATTTATTTACAAAACTTTTTATATTGTACCCATATTATTATTAAACCATATACTATAATCACTACCTTTAACTTAATAAACAATCAACATAAATAATGTTACAAATAACAATACACCAATTACACCATTATATATAATATGAATTGTGAAATTTAGAGGGGGAAAATGGACAACCTTTCATTTTGATTATGCAAAAGTCGTATGTATAAATCTATATATGGTTAATGCTATATATGGTTAGCATATATGGTTTTACACTTCGAATCTGTTCTATTAAAGGTCGAAGTGTAAAACCATATAAGCTATATATGGTAAACCATTTATACCATACGTGATACTCATTAAGTTTACAAGGCGTTAGAGTGAGATGGTTTTCACTGTTATAGAATCTTCGATTGCGTTCAAAATGTATATACTTATATGATAGTTGGCGTAAAGATAATGAAACAAATAAACATTGTGATATGTTATTTTCTTTTCAAATAATTGTTGGTATTGTTTTGCACTATAGAATACATATTTTATACGCGTATAACGGCAGTGTTTTTATAATAGCTAAGCTTTAACTCTTATTTCGATGGTTACTTTTAATGTTAGACATTTTTATTTAAAAAACATTAGAAAAAGCTTGTATCAATATACGGCATTATTTAGATGTACTGCGGTATTATATATACTGACCCGTAGCGCAGTGGCTAAGATGTTAGCGCCGTCTAAAATACAAAAGATTCGATTCCTGCCAGGGTGTTTACATTCATAAATTATTTATCTGATTGTGAATGATTAATTATACTGTTACGCTGACTACTCCGAAAACCGAAAGGGAGCCTAAATACAGCCGTAACAGTATTTATTTATAGGTTGTCCCGTAAGGAGTTGTTCGTTCGTACCATTCGTTCGTACGAATGATAGAGGGGTTATTTCACATACGAAACGATAAATTTTATTACGCTAGGCCTAACTGTTTTAGAGATATGATTTTTTCAATTTTTTTAAAATTTTTGTTATTGCGCACGAAAAAGAAATATTTAGGTATTATGATATATTATGTATTATTTCTGCTTTTTTTATTGTCCAAGATCTTTAAGAGAACAATCGTCTTCCTAATTAAAATGTTATTCATTAGTTATTATTGGCAACATAAAAATTAAACGCTGAAACATGTGCATTTTTTTAATTACAAAACATAAAAAGTGATTTTTGAACAACGCTAGTGCAAAAAAAATGTATGGCAACCTTGTGCAACTTTTTTTCAAAAACATCTACAAATCACACAGACTCCAAAAAGGTATAATTTTATGATCCTAAGTCATTTCATAACATGCTTTTTTATTCCTAAACCCATACCATTAATCATTTTTTCGATCATGGTAAAATAAAACAAGGGTAGTATTTAGGATCATGCTGTATTTATTATTTTTTTATTACAGTAAATACTTAAAATGCCTTTCCCTAGCTCTTATGTATAACTAGCATCTTCTTACAAAATTACTTCTCAAACTTCGTAAAGCCCATTCGTTCTTTTTTACCACTTCAGACACGTAGTGTAAATTTTGTTTTAATTGTTGTTCATTATCGTTAGTAGTCTCATAGACTTGAAATAACCCCATAGAAACTAATCCAATGGATTGAAGTCTGGGGAACGTGGTAGCCATGCAATTGTACCGCCACGTCCTATTCATCGATCTGGGTAAGTTGCATTAAATTATTCAGTTACTTATCGCGGAAAGTGGACCGGTGCACCATCGTGCTGTAGCCACATCCTGTTACGTACATCTTGTGGTATTTCATTCAACAGATTTCCAAGTTCGTCTCTTAAAAACCGTAGATAACAAACTTTATTATGCCTCGGTGGGAGTTCAAATGGACCGATAATATTGCCACCCAGGATTCCAGCCCACAAATTGACTCCGAATTGATGTTGAAACCTATTTTGCCTTACTGTGCGCGGATTCTCGACGGCCCATTGGTACAAATTGTGCATATTAAATGCTCCTATTCTCGCTCTTCATCGCTTTTGTGTAATTAAAAAAAACGGATCTTGCGTGCATCGACGCAGCATCTCCCGACAGAAATCTATTCGTCGTTGATAATCAGCAGGTAGCAGTGCTTGTACTCGTTGTACACGGTACGGGTACAAATTATTTCTTTTTAAAATGCGGTGTACTGTACTTCTTTTATAATTGAAAAAATACACATGTTTCAGCGTTTAATTTTTATGTTGCCAATGATAACGAATGAATAATATTTTAATTAGTTAATTAGGAAGACGAATGTTCTATTAAAGATCTTGGACAACAAAAAAGCAATAATGGTAATAATACCTAACAAAAAATCATGCATATAACAAAAATAAAAAAATCATATCTCTAAAACTATTAGGCCTAGAATAATAAAGTTTGTTGTTTCGTATGTGTAATAACCCCCTCTATCGCCGTTTCGTCGGTACACTCCTTACGGGAGAACCTGTATATTATGGGCATTAAATCTTGTACATTGCAGTGGTACGTTATGACGTATTTTAATGGTTTTGCCAAGAAAAAACGTATTGTAAGCGGCTTGCTGTACTTAGTTGAAAATAATACAATATTTGATGCATTGTTCCGAAAAAAAAACATATCTACGTTTGTAGCTTTGTACAAGTAGTTTAAAAAGTAATATGTGTAAGTGTATGTTAGTGGCTGTGGCAAATGTTTGGTTCAACACAAAATCTTCGACAAATGATTAAATATTTATTTCAAATAGACATACCTATATTAATTTGTATAGTACTTGTATAATCTGGAAAAAAACGTTTGAATAGACTTTAGAAAGGGAAGAAACGCTATGGCTGTTTTTTTGTGATTAATACACCTTGAGACTGTTAATAATTTTATTTTAACATCGCACTTTCGTCGGAATTTCCAAAACTCATCTGTTTATCAGATAAACTGTTAAGTTTACTTTTTTCGAGTTTTTCTGTCCGAGTATAATAAGCAAGACATATATGCGGCATATTAAAATTTATTAATATCGATAAAAACTTTGTTCGCATGGGATCATAGTTGAAGCGTTATAGCAATGTTTCACTTTATATTATAATATTAATTTCTATTTTTCATACGAAGATGTATGTTTGGTAAAACTAAATTATTAGTTTTTGTTTTGAGGACATCCAACGCAGGTACGTACCACCACCACCCGCGTTGAACTATGCGCAACAGGCAGATAACCATCGGTATGTATAGTAAGCATGGAAACCAACTGAACACATTTAGCAGAACGAAGCCGACGCGACCTCCTAACGCGACGGCCATTAGTCCGTGAGGCGCGAATTAACCTATCATTGGAATACTCTCAACTTTTTACCATTTTCAAATATTACTCCCTGAACTTCATGAAATTATTTAATTATTTTATATTATATTAAATTCGTTTTTATTGTGTTATTAAATAGCAGATATTTCTAAAACCAAGTAGAATGCTAATATTTTCATCACCATTGAAAAAAAGCTTTCAGAAGAAAACTTTAAACTCGCAGGAGAAAAACACCTTTGTAAACGTATATATAATACATAGACAAGAATATACATAAAAAATATAACTATAAAAGGTATGTGGCGGAGCAAACGCATGAAATTGTTTTCAGTCCGCCTAGGACCATGGGGGGATTTTTTTAAACGTGTCTGAGGTTTTAAATGAAGAAATTTTCTACTATTCACGCATTAATATAATCCATAGACTAATAAAAGAGATAAACAAAAATCGGAAAGTGTATCTTAAATTTTTAAGACTAAATATATTTTTATTATGATTTACCAGCAATATTAAAACTCAGGAATTTAAAACGTTATCTAGTCAGAATATTATAATGATGTAATAAGAGACATGTCCAATCATAATTTATTTTCACTGTTGATTTAATTTTTAAAGTTAATCACTATTAACGTCATCTGTTCACTTATTAAGTTTCAGAATTTAAATTAAAGATGTAGATTATCATTGAATTTTTTTATTTTTTTTGGAATAAAAAGTTAATAACTTATTGTTTTCGATCAGTATGGTAAATAAGATTTGATTAAGACGTAATAATTTTGATTAGTTACTTTAATAGTTTAAATATCTGTGGTTACGAAGGAAATGTCAGTAGTTTTTAGCTCATTACTTTTATTTTTCTGAAAGTAATACCCAAGCCTCTGCTCGTCTTTACCTCACTCGCTAAGATAAACAAAATTTGGAAAATTGGATCTCGACGCCATTAGATGAAAAGCCCAATTTTTTTTAAATCGACAAGTTTCTTCACACCTTCGATCGACAAGTTTTTTATGAAGGTGAACAGTGATGAGGATGATGCTCTAAATAAAACTAACATTCACGTACCAGAAATGCAATAGAAAAAGCTCACTAATTACAAAGAGTTTTTTTTTGCAATTAATGAGCGTTTTCTATTTGAATTTCTTTGTGGAGACATCAGTACCTGAGAACTGTTTCAAAAAGAAGAGAAAAAAACGAAACATATATTATTTAGATGAGACTTGGGCAATGAAGGTAACGCAAGAAGTACGTATGGCTGTACACAAGGGCGGTTTCAGGGGGCGGGCACGTGACCCCGTGCCCACCCCAAAAGCCCCAATTTTTTTAACGATGAAAAGTGCGTTTGCGTGAGGAAAGTAAAGAATAAATAATATTTCTTCTGGTACCCATAGCTACTATGGGAAATCTACAGTTTTCAGAATCACGCGAGAGTGCGAGCGGGCAATTGCAACGAGGTTTTTCCCGCCAATTTACAGTAATTACTTATGATAGATAGAGGCGCGGGCTCTAATTTTTTGTTCCATCCTTATCAATGCAGAAAGACTTACATAAAGTGAAACTAAATTCTTAATTGAATTATTATAATGCACACTATAAAAAATTCTGATTATAGAAAATTCAAACTGCCTGTTAAAAAATTAAAGATTAGTAATATAATTCGATTAAATTTGGAAAAACTGTAAAATCACAGAGCAAAATATCAGAGCAGAACGCTATCATTTTTATTAAGCTTATGCTATAATTTTATTTATTTACTGTTTCACACCCAGATTCCACGGTAATTTTTATTCAATAAAATTTATAGGTTCTTCCATAAATTTTATTATAATTTTCTTTCCATATATATAAGTTTATGATAACGTATTTGTGTTAACTGTAACTGATTTAGTTTTATTTTATATTTACAGCTAAACGAAATAACAACCAGGACATCACGTGTATTCTTATCGATTTAGAAAAGTTACAGTGGTCAAAAAATGTTTGACAGTAACAGACTTTAAGTTTCTACAGGTTCGCTAAGGAAAAAAACATGTTTTTTTCAAATGAACTGGTTAAAGATACATGAATGGCTAGCACAAAGTAAAATTGCTAGTGGCGGATTGAGCAAGATGTGTATTATTTCTGGACGACGTGAAGTGGGCATGCACAATGTAAAGCTGATAAAGTCGGTGACGAAATATCTCAAAATATTTAAAAAAGGTACAAAAATACTAACACACCACGAGAACATGAAGTGCCACCAAGGTGATACAGTAGTATGAACATTTTTTTTGACGATGGAGGGAAAGTCAATGGATGTTTTATTTAAATGAGATTTCAGGAAAGAATAAAAATTGAAGGAAAAACGTAAAAACTTGTACCCAATATAAAAACAGCTATATTATGTGAAATGTAAAAATATACCATTAAAAGGACACAGGGATGACGGTGAATTAAAATCGGAAATTTCTCTTGGATTAGATAAATTTAGAGCGCCATTGAAATTTCGAATCGACGTTGGGGACGAGATACCGCGTGATCACGTTAGAGATTGTCCTAAAAATGTCCTAAAATTACATTAGCAAGTGAATGTCTAATCGTTGGATACATCCATAATGAAGAAGGAGTTTTGGAAGAGTCAGAGGTCATTTTCGAGACGAAGAAAATTGATACCGATTACCACGTGGGAATGAATTCGTTTTTTTGAAGAATGGTTCCATAGAATTTTACATAAACTATAACCAAATTCCGTTATGATTGTGGAAAAAGCTGCATATTATTCAAGAAGGGTCAAAAGCATACTGACAAAATAGTGGAAAAAAGAAGACATACAAAAACGGCTTAGCGACAAACTTCTTACGTATCATAAATCATCGATAAAAGTGGAGGCTCGAGAGAAATCGATAAAAGAGGGAGGAGGATAGCTTTGGTTCACCGAGAAAAACATAAATATTTGAACTATACTGTCGAATCAGTTTGAACCAAATCCAATTGAAATGATCTGGGCACAAATGAAAAAAAAAATGTAACAAAAAAACACTACTTTTAAATTAATTGATAGAAGATTTCTATGTAAAGCAATTTATTAATGAGCTCCGCGGCATGACAGAAATGTATATATCATGTAGTTAAAGAAGTGAAGCGAATGATCGAGCTTGATAGTATAACAGATTTATAATTAATATGTTGAATAGACATAGAGCTCTGAGATTTCATATTCGGATGCTTCTAAGCGATATAGGCATGATAATCAATGTCGAGAAGAAAATTCGTTGTGATGTAATTGTTGCACTAAAGTGTATTTTTTTTCAGTGAAACATTAGTGTGTTTCGTGTATCGTTAGGCATTAGTGTCGTTTACGTTAAAAAAAATATTTTAATCATTGTTCTGTAAGTATTATTTTTCGTGATTTTTGGTATTCTAACTAACATTTAAGTAAACTACTATTATTAATATATTTAGAAAGTAAAGACTTGTTTGCGAGTGTACTAGAGCATATACTAGATTGATGATAGTTGATGAAGATTTGCCAAGCGTGATTTATTAGTAGGGATTTAGCTACCAACACCTTTTTAAATACGTCAGTATCCGAGTCTGGAAAAAGCATAAGAGGAAATTTGTTGGTATTATTTTTTCAAATATTGAATATATTTGGCGTTAATTTTGTAGAAATCCATTATTCACAATTAAATGAAACTACGTGATGTAGTATTATTTCTACTATCTTTAATTTCTTTACCACAAGTGGTAAAGAAAAGTGGTAAAGAAATTAAAGATAGTAGAAATAATACTACATCACGTAGTTTCATTCAATTGTGGATTATTTTTTCAGTTAAATTTCTAAATTATTTCATCTTACTTATTTGAATTTCTCTTATATATATATAATATAACCTATATAATCTAAGTAAAATTTAACCAATAAAAAAAAATTTAATCATAAATACTAAATGAACCCATGTTATTACTAACAATAATGTAAAAGAAAGATTTACATTACCTGAAATGTCAAATTGGTTTCTTTACAGACATTTTCTTTTCAAATGAAGATATAGTATAGACTTCCTTATTACAATATTACACTTGAAATTTGTCTTACTGGATGTTCCGAAATTTGTATTCGTATTCGTCATATTATAAACGAACACTCAAATACTAATCGAATAGTGCGTGAGGTAAACGAGGTTTTCGATAAGATATGATAATTTAATAATCAATATTTTTATATTTAGATATCTACTATGTATTTAACTTTATATTAAGCATTATTTACTAATTACTGCAAAACAATGTCGTCTTCAAAATATTTATTACGAGAAACGATACAATAAAATAGTTATTCTCGCTTTGTATGAAATTGCGATAAAAGAAAATATGTCAGTCCCGTGCAGTCAGCCTCACTGATATTCAAAACTGCTATGTGTTAATTATAACAGAATAGTAAGGTGCAAGATTGTTTAGTGTAGTTTGCTAATGTCATTTAAAGTCGAAGTTCTACATATGTAAATTATATTTTATTATCTCTAATTTAATTGTTTTTCATCTCGAAGTCTTGTTATTAGTCCTACGCTGCTAACAATTGTTCACTTACGATTTAAGTTGCTGGAGCCGATATGTTTTAGCAATCTCTCTTAAACGTTTATGTGTAATGTTAATTTTCCACCAGATACAATTTCATTTTATATCGAGTCATTTTCGGCCTTGTATAATAGCTTCACGTATGTTGCTTCCACTTCACTTGAAGAGCTAACGCCATTTGCTCATTACATTTTGCATGCTGCCTCTTTTCTATCTCTTCGTGGTTGCTTTTCTTTCGCTTTCTTGGCACCTTGAACTAGAACTAAATTCCTATTTCATTTTACTTCTTCCGATCACATTCCTTAAATCCTGCTGAGCATCACATTCGAAAAAAAATTGATCTACATCTTGGGGCGAGAACGGGTAGCCACAACGCACGACTTGTTATTTTCTAAGCCAGCCATTTTAGATCTAGTTCGTTTTATATATCTAGGTCTATACAAGTATTTTCTCCTTTTATTCGTCTATCATTTAAAATTTTTGATAAAGACACGATTAAGGGCTCGACAGCAGAAATTCCTGTTTCTAGGGAACATAGTAATTTTGCAACCTCTTCAAATGGTCTTAGTAGATGAGCTATTTCTTCTAATAAATAACATTCTTCAGCCGACAATTGGTCGATTTTATTTGCGGTATACGAACGTAGAAAATGTTTTATTCGAGAAAATGTTGAACGTCGTATAGCCAGTAGTGTGTCGGTGGTCGACGGCCCTGGTACGAAAAAGAATTTGGACTATCCCCTCCTAACTGCGGAATTTTTAAATTTAAAGGAAACCAATTTACTTTCTTCGGATAATATGTGTAGCATTTATGGACCTTCATTGGTTGATACGCCATACGTAGACTGTAGAAACGTACTATATTTAGTAACAATATGAGAAATTAAAACAAAATTAATATGAAATAAATGATTTGTAAAAAAATATTTCTTATTAGGTAAACTTAGTTAACATCAATTTAGTAAGTACAAAAAGTGTCTACATAGGTACATTAATTGAAACAAAAATTTGGTTTGAAATAAAACCCGAAGCGAATAAACAAGACGAATCACATTCTATGTAGACCCTTGGTATTGACGAAGTTATCAATAACTGCTCTATTCGAGGTTTGAGGTCGGCTTGTTTTCGAATGCGATAATGATAAATTATCGCATTCGAAACACAAGCGGTCTTATACTATACTGTTCCTCAGGTAATTCTTAATGATATTTAAGTTGCTGCACAGTCTTTCAGCTATTGCAGAAGTTACAGGAATACTATGAAATAATAAGATTGCAATGACAATTTCAGATAGCATTCGTATACTTCAAATTTCATTATGATTTTTATGTATAATTGGTGAACAGTCCATACTTCGTTTAGTACAAGTCAAGTTTACGATAAACGGGACTTCTAAAAACGTAGGTCAAAAAACGTAGGTTAATTGCACATATTGTACTGATTCTTCTAGACGATCTCATCGAGTTCAGTTTTTTCAATGCAGCTTCTAATTAACTAATAAATTTTGACCATAAAACCTAACGCTTAAAACTATTCCCAAAATAATGGATATTTTGGGCTAGTGCAACAATATGAAAAATATGTATTTCTTAACAAGTTATGCTGTAACTTAAATAAGTTCCGCTGTAACCGTTAATTATAAAGTTTGAGTTAGGCTGGCGCAATGTACATATTCTGTGTTTGGGTGGTTATCCTTAAATCACTTTTAAACTCCATTATATATACCAGTCATAACACTTGCACGATCGTACCCTTGACCTACGATTTTTTTTTATTTCGTGACTATTTTTGGCAAATATTGCAGTTACCTGGTAGATCAAACCTGTTACACCGCATTTTAGAGCTGCGTAGAAAACCTGAAATACTTTTTCACCTCCATCTAAATTGGTTGTGCATTTTCTGATCTACTTATTACTTCATACTTTAAGAAAATAAATTGTGTATCCATAATAATACAAACTGGCGACACTTTACTATTTTTCCAGTAGCTTATTTTCCAGTTTTGAATAATTTTTTATAATTTAATATTAATTACAAGTCCAAAACTATCTTCGGGAATATTCAAAACTTGATCCAAGTTAAAATCATACCTGGAGGAAAGTTGCACGACTGACGGGAACCTTCCCGAATTAAGCTTTCTCGATGCCCTCTTAAAGCCAAAGAGCTCTTCATGACAGCGCGTATGAAATCGAATAGTTTTGAAAGAATCATTCGCTACAACTACGCTTCTTTTTTAGTATCATTTTCAAGATTTTTTTCTACAGTATTAATTTCTCCAAAACCTGTACACGAAGTCGAATTCTTTACGTAGCAAAAACCCAACATCGTTTACAATAAATAACTATTTTTGAATAATATAACATTCTATAAATGACCTGTTGCTTCATTTTCGAAAAGGCCTTGAAGGGATCTTCGAAAAGGCTCTGTCGGCTGCAATGGTCTCATTTCAAACATTTCACTTTTTTATCACTTAATATCTGATTAATATAGTTGCCCAAGTCGTTGGAAGCTTCTGGTTTTAGGATTACGGAAGACATTTCTGCGTCTGATGCTCTCTGCGTCGCAATATTAAGCCTAAAGCTATAGAAAGACGTAGGCCGTGCAGCTCAGTACAAGGCAGAGCAGCACATATTGAACTACGTGGCATAACAAATCTTTAAAACTGCGAATACGAATTATGTAGTCTCAAATTGCCTGCACGCGTTGTACATCTTCGTTTCAGAGCAGGTTATTGACGAAACGACTTGAGTTCTTCCTTCGAATCTGACTTTGACATAGAGAGTATAATAATGTTGTGTAGTATTAACAAAAACAGAAAAAGATCTATATGACAAAGTGAAGAAAAGAATACACGTGATGAATTCGTGTGTGTAATAGGAAATTTTTAGATACAATGTTCTGAAATGATTTTGGAATTAAAAAATAAGTTAAAAGAGGTACACGATTTAATATAAAGCAACGTTTATAAAGAAGGCATCGATGATAGAAAAGATATAGGTACTGTAGAACAATTAGCAGTATTTTTAATTAAAACACCTTCATAATAAATTGTCTGAAAAAAATTACATATTGAAATAATTAAAATAATTATTTCTCATTCTGGACCGCCATTGCGCAAGATTTCTTCCTCTTGTTGGTCAGTGATGGTATTAAATATCTTTAATTTTATTTTTTATTCTTTTATTTTTGTTGTCGCAGTGGCTTGATAGCTCCCAGTGATTCTTAGCACCCCTGTCCTGGCCAGAACCCACACTACGGCTTTTGCTGGGTGTCACCATTTCGCTTGGAACGTTAGTCTTTACTTTCATATTGACTGAAGAAAACAAAGTAAAGATGCTGACATTGTCAAGAGAGTGGCAAAACTTAAGTGGCAAAATTCTTTTGGAGTGGAGAATCTGGGAGAGCAAAAGACAAGTTAAGTAGCCACAAATGAGATGGAAGGATGACATAATGATAGTGACGGGTACAAATTGGTTCCAGATAGCTCAAGATAGAACCGAGTGGTGCAGATTGAAAGAGGCCTACACCAAATGGTGGAGGATGGTTTATTATAATAATAAATTTATTTTTAGTTGACGAATGAATGGTAATTGTTTTAATGCCATACGCTGTATGAATAATATAATTAATCATGTTCAAGGTTGTCTTTCCGTTTATTTACCTATTGTAGTAATAATATTCTACATGTTACACAGTTTTATAATTTATAACTTGAATAGCAACTCATTCGCGCTTCCTTCTTACTTTCCATTATCTCTTTAGTGACACACGGTTTTGAAGAAACTTTGATTGTATGGAGCCTACCCAGAAAAAGTTATAGTACAACTCTTTCTTTTTGTCAATGTTATACAGCACGGTATCCAAATAAAATAAAATAAGATGCACAAACATGCATTTATGCCTTATGACGATTTTAAAGATTTCTTCATACAGTTAATAATGCTGTTATTGTATAGTACTGGCTATTCACGTATCTCTACAATGAGTTCCTCCATCACATATAAATTCATAAAAAGCAAAGCAAACAAATAACTCACGTGCAAGTATTGACTGCGCGCAGAAAACTGTGTCACAACTACAATGCGGCAATGCAGGTTTAACCAAAAATTGTTCAAGGATTGTTTAATTGTTTAATTATCCTATTTTAATTTCGCCCAAAATCGCCACTATATTCTTTTTACGTCTATGATTTTATCATAAAATAAAACTAGAACTTTTGAATCCAATTCACAGTCCACAAACCGAAAGAGAATTGTAATAAACTGAAAGAAACGTTAACTAATTAACAAAAATATTTTTTTTATTTTTGTGCTTATCAAACCAATAGATCTGATCTTATAGCGGACACAGTTCCTTCACAATTTTCGGAAGATTTGGATGACATATTGATAAACATGCAACATTCAAAAGACAATTAAACTTTTTATAAAGACAATTTGTTAATGAATAATTCTTACGTGGATTTCGTGTTTTAATAAGTCCATTAATGCAGCGCACACTCAGGCACGATCATAAAAATACTCTGTTTTAACACTTGAAAAATGTACTCGAGGCTCTGATATGAATCCCCAGTAGCTAAAATCACAATGTGATGACTGAGCGCTTTTTAACTGATATGCTCTTTCAGAATGTAGTATCTTGCTTTTTTTATTTTTGGGCCCGCGTTATTAATCAAAAATTCAAAATACGTGCTGGATATCCATAGAAAATTATTAATAATCCCGTGATTACGTAATTATCCATGAAGTGTATTCCTGTTTGTTATGTGGTTTACCATCGCTTCATCGCAATATTTTTCCCTAGTCTCTAGTTTACTAGGACGAACCCAACATATACGTTTTCTTCTTTTCTTATTCAAAAGCCCAACGATCGCTGTAGCAGCTACCAATACATGCTCTCGGTTCGACATAGTGAACAGTATTGCAGAACTACAATTGTAGATTTGCTACATAATATTGTTATATTCCAGTGTTATATTAATGTGTACGGTCTTGTTTTATGTTGCCATGTTATATAGCGAGTTTAATAATGTGGACGTGTCATATAACATAAGTTATATAACATGTTACTTAATCTGGACTCCCCTTTACATTTCACTTGGCACGGACTCCAAAAATCTTGAGCAGCAGCAGTACTTTGGAAATTGATTTATGTTCATAAACGATATTGTATCGCAAAAAGTTCCATTAAAAAACAATAAAATAATGAAAATACGAGTATATATACTCGTGTTTTCATAATTTTATTGTTTTTATGCGCATCTTTTTCGGCGGTTAATTGAAATCGAATATTTTTTTTGGAAAATGTTTTATTTTTCCAGTTTTAGTACTTATAATATCCTATATTATCCAGAAAGTCACCAACTTACAATTAATTCAGTATCAATAATATCTCGTTTATTGGAATTGGAACATACATTTTCAGCATTTAATGAACCTAAATATATCAATATATATCTATATACCTATAGACATATAAATCAAATTCTCTCTTCTGGCTGCACCGTAGTCAGTGCTTCAACCTTTACATACCGTATGTCAGCCTATAATGTCCTAAATACTATATGCTTTTGTATATTTCTGTATATATTACCTATCTACGTACCAATGTTTAGTCACTTCCTGCATTTGTTTTTACTTGTATTTATTTACTTATCTCCCTACCAACTAATACCTTAATCGATTCATGCCTTTATATGTACCGATATGTACTCGCGAAAATCTACCTATATAATTTGTTACTTTCTCGCTTACGTCAAGATAAGTGAAATAAGTCCAAACTCGGGGAATTTACTCCTCATCAGTGAGAAGATTCTGTCACCGTTTCTCGGTTCCATCAGTCGTGCCAAAATTTTAAATAGTCTTTTTAGATTATCTTTAGACGTGTTTAATCTAAACTCACCTGTGCTCTTTATTTTGAGGAACTCTGTGGTGTACTTTCAATTACCGTATTTCAAATCTAAACAATTATTAATGACACTAAATTGGGGCCATTAAAAATACATATTAAAATTGTTAACATTGAGTTAACATACGAAAAACAGGCCGTACTAATGCAGCAACAGGCTGAAGACTTGGAACTCGAAGTTTAGGGGTAGAGTCTCTGCTTGAGACCCACAATACTATTTAAAAACCGCAGATCCTCAAGACTCACAATTTAGGTGGGAAGTACACCTGTAACATCTGGACTATGGAATTGCAACCTGGAGTTCAATACAAAAGTTTCTGCTTAAGACCCACAATACTAATTTAAGACAGCTGATCCTAAAATCTGGCGATTTAAGCAGGCTGTAACCCCACAGAGCGAAGACTGAGAAGTTGGAACCCGAAGTTCACTGACAAGAATTTGCTTGAGATACAAAATACTATTTTAAAGACAGCAAATGCTTAAATCTAACGATTTAGGTGGGTAATATCCCTGCAGCGGGGGGATTGAGGGGTTCGAACCCAAAGTTTAATGACAGAGTCTCTGCTTGGGACCCATGATACTAATTTAAAAATAGCAAATCAAATCCTCTAGTCTCAGGATATAAGCAGATACTGCCCCCACATCCTCAATATTAAGAAGTTGGAACTCAGAGTTTATTGGCAGGGTCTCTGTATGAGACCCACAATACTAATTTAAAAACAGTACGTAGACATGACTCCCCCTCCCCCAAGAGTCCTAGAATAATCACGTTAAAATTATAAGCATAAGCGAAAAGACGAGATCTCCTGTAAACGCATGCAGAGAATATGTGCGTGCCACGCGACACTGCTATGGAGGTTCCCTATCAGTCTACCGAAATACAGATGCGAGCGAGGTGAGGAGGGCGGGTGGGCGTAAAGGCGTGAATTAACCAGGCACGGCGCGGTTCAGGCGTGAATATTAGTACTGTTTTGTTCGTCAATAGGGCTGTATACGCATCACTCATCAGCATGCATTATATACGACGAAAGGACTGCGTACGCAGAATAATTATGTGTAAGATAGAAAAATATTAGATCCAATTTGCATATTATGCAAAGTAATTGTGTACAAGTCCTCCATAAATAACTTTATTTTGCATTCAGTGACATTATAATGAGTGACAAAGATAGGAAACACCAAAGGACGTAACATTTTTCTTTAAAAAGAAACGAAACATTTACGATGTAGTCAATTAAATCTTTTGACTCACGCAACCTGGAGAGTCAACTGGTGACGGTAGTATGTCTTCATATGCATACTTGTTGACGACTACATCAGCCTCTATCAAGTTAAGTGTTTCATGAACGACATATAGGTAGATATCAATGAATTAATTATAAAACTTTGGGCCGATCGAGATGAGATTTGGTACAGAATTTGGTGCTGATTTAAATAGGGATTTTTGGAAAAATAGCCATTTATCCGACGTGACGTACTATGTATTTATTTACTTATTTTATTCTGCCCAATTGAGTTAACGCCTGCTCTATAATAATATTTGTGGCTTAAATAATTTAGTGTTTTATTTTTATATTCGCAGGTAAACTACTTAATAACCAGTATGGTCTAGATGTTCTTACAGATTAAAAAAGTACGAGTGGTTGAAAAACGCTTGGCCCCCTTCTACATACTTTAATTTTCCACAGCGACAGATGTTAACTATAACATAATTTTGAGAAAATTCAGTATAGCTAAAATCCGCAAAGTTCGTCTGTTTTAATTTGTGTAATTTATTTTCTTTCTATTATCAACATAATACTCAAGCATTTTTAATATGTATTAATTCACTTCATATTCATTTATTATTAGTGTATAGTTTAGCTCATTAAATTTAAACGTTTTCTTTCTGATAGGGAAAAGATGGCAAGAGGTCTCGCAAAGCTGAATTCACCGACGTCCACTTTGGTTTAGCGCGGCCACTGATACTAGCACTAAAAGTCATTCAAGAATATATTATAAGATGAACAAGTAGTGGCATAGTTACTAAAGTGCTAGGTGGTGCGTTTCACCAGAGGCTAGAAGACTCTTGGTCGGTCAGATTAAGCCTGTCTGTCGAAAAGACGTCCGCGCCATCGTAAAACCTAGCTGTCGAGCTTGGCTAAAAATAGTATCTCAATTTGGTGGAAAACTCTAACTAGAGGCAATTTAAAGCAATTCTACTAATAAATATTCTAGCTAGAGGTAACTTAAGTAAATAATACTATTAAGCCGGGCGGGAGCCGAATTTACGGAAACGGGAATTACGGAGATTTTCCGGTTTTGTATATTCGTCGAATTTAACTGCTAATCGACCGATTTCAAATATTGATTAAGTATTAAGAGGCAGATAGACGCCAGAAAAAATATCAGAGAAGTGTGGCTAGAGCAATGGGGGAGGAGCGCGCGTGGCGCTCGTCGCAGTTGTCTGGCGCTCGAAACTTACATTACAGCGCTAATGTCCTATATATCTTTTTTTTGAATTATAGTCCTATATAACTTTTTGAAACAATCTGTTTCAAAAAGATATATAGGACTATAATTCAGCCATTAGCAGGTATGAATCGTACGAAGTTTATGTAAGTACGTTTCGAAAAGGATTTTTCAAACAAAATTATCACTGCGTAAACAATTTTAAAATATATCCACGGAGAGGTACGTGTATGTTTAGTGTATATTTAATGGGTTATTACTTTACATATTTGAATCTTTTTTTTATTTATTTATAATCATATTTGTAATAAAACGGCATTGATTGATGTTGTTTAGAAATACATATATGTTTATCTATACGCATAAAAAATCATAACGATGTCGTGTAACATAAAGTATATTCTTTCTAGATTATGACACAATCAACAAGATCCTAGTTTTACAAAATCTTTGGAAAATCAGGAAATTGTCTAATTAAGGAAAACTACTATTAGTATAGTAAACATTGTTTAATTGTGGTAAAATTTTTGTGGTAAAAAATAATAGAATTTTTTTTGCATTTTTATATTAAAAAAACTCATTTTAAAAATCTCAATTGTGGGGCTGGCTTGGAAACTCACTTCCTAATTAAGCCTATCATACAAATAGAAGTTGTAGTTTACCTTTAAATTCAAATTCTTAATGTAATCATTTAATCAAAATTAGATTATGGGCCTTCATAAATCTATTAAAATGAAAAATGGCAATAAAACAAAAAAATCTCGTAAAATGAAAATGAGACTAATTCTCTTTTTACGGTTAATTAATCTGTAACAAATAAACTAAGAAACTAATTCAAATTAATCATAGATTTTTAATTACAATTTACCATGGGCCTTATTCGGAATATTAGAAAAACTCTTAAACACACTTTGGTAATAAAGTAACTAAATTGCCTGTTTTGCCTTAAAACAAGGATCAATTTCTATTAAAAATAATTAGAAATACTAAGGGACAACCAACACAAGTTAGTTCTTGCAAAGGTGTTTTTACAGTTAATGTTCGAGAATCTTCTTCTTATTTTGATAAAGGAAGATTACCTTCAGAATTGAAAATTTATTTCCTTGGGTAGTGATGTAGCTGCACGTCTTCTTTAGAAAAAGGGTCTAAATTTTCTAGGTTTTATTGCTCTGAAGAAGGGATATAATAAATAATTCTGGTGCAATGTTTATATTCATTTGAGAGAGCATACGCTATAGATATTTCTGATACTGAAGTTTCTATTCAATAATCTTTAATCCGGCCCGAACTTTATTATAATATGATAAGTGGGTTTTGTTAGGACATTTCCACGTTAAACTAAAAACATCGTTAAGGAAAAAAAAACATTAAATCTATTTCACATCCAGTGTTTTGAAATTGAAATAAAAAGACTTAATAGAAGAAACGTAAATGTCTTGACTGTTTTTGCTGAAACTTTTGAAAAGTTTATCATTGAAGTTATTAAATTAATATCGCATTACTCGGGTACAAATTGCTGTCGAAATGACGACGCCCTAGAGTAGAAGTGGGGTTACACCCTTGTTTTTAATGTTTTCACACATGTGCGCGAAATTTATTTTCACAATAGCACGTGCAAGTTTTCAAGTGTGGGATATCTTTGCATCTAGGCCTTGTTGAGCAACAGTATCTTAGTTATTTTTTGTAATGCGTACCGTACACTCTCATAAAAATCTCTCAAATAGTGTCTTGTCGAAATATTTGCTACTTAACGGAACACTAGTGGACCTTTGTAGGTTTTGTTTTTTCAGTTATACTTCTGTCAGTGAACGAGATTGTAGTTGAAATTACTGTTATTTCAACTTTTTTTATGGGTGCATATTCTAATCATGCCTGAGTAACCCACAAAATATAAGTTCAGAAAACTAGGAAGTTCAGAAGATCTTGGTTGAAAGCGATAGTTCGAAACAAAACAAATACCACCCACACTACATCCAATATTGTTAAAATGTTATAAATATGTTCGAGTACCTATAGGTATTTTTATCATTTTATAGAGCCTAACAAAATTTGAGTCTCATTTAAAATTTCTAACTAAAATAGGGGCTAAGGTCTAGTTATATCATCACAGGCTTTAATGTTGCGGGGCACTGCATGGTCGCCAATTCGGTGCCCAGCCGCTCGTCGAGTGGGGCTGTATTGATTTCCTAATTGGATGTAAGAGGTTGTTATTGTAGTAATAACTCGGCTACATGTATCAACTCTGTACCTTAAAGTTTAAAAAATACCATAACATCCAGGTATTATTACCTTACTCATAATCGATTTCGCACGTTATCAGATTTTATGTGCAAATATAATAAATGCGAACACATTTGAGCTACGGTACTGTTGATTGGAGTTAACTGTATCTATACGGCTTTGTTGCGTTAATATAAAGAAATTTAGCGAATGTTTGCGTTGTCTGCGTGAACGTAGAGCGAGCGCGCTGCGACGCAATCTCCCCCTTCGAAGACCCGTAGGTCATTGACAGGGAACGTTGGGGCCCAATAAGGAGGCGGTAGTGGGCCTTTAATTTTTGGTTATGAATGAAAATATGGTTCAGGAACGCATTCCGCTGATGGTAGCTCTTAATATGGGACGCGAAAAGCATCAGACGCAGAAACATCTTCCTTAACCCTTAAACGCAAAGCTGCCAATGACTTGAGAAACTAACGGCCGGTTTCTGAGTACTTTTATGGAACAGATATCTATTCCATAACTCTTTTCTTTGAAATTACTCATACAAAAGAGTTATGAAATAGATATCTATTCCATAAAAAGTATTCCGATACTGGCCATATGTTATTCAAATATTAAGAGATCAAGAAGAACGTGAAATATTTGAAATGGAGTCATTGCAATCTTCAGAGCTTTTCCGAAATCTGTTCAGGGTCTTTTCGAAAGTCGACGAAGAGGTTATTTATAGAATCAGATTATGTTTCTGCGTCTGCATGTGAACCAGTGGAATGTTTCTAATTATATTATTCAACAATATCAGATGCTGTATATTGTTAATCACGTTACATAAGTAGTTGTTCAAATAACCATACGCAAGTATGCGCTGTATAAAATGTGTGGCAAAAAAGTAATACTGTGGATAAGAATCTTGGAAATCAAATTAAAAAAGAAAAGTAATTGTCAAGAGTGGTTCTTCATAAATTATTTCATGTAATACTCACTCTTGCAAAGAGTCCCTTGTTCTATTTTCCTGTCATTTGCGCGACCAGTGTCCAGAAATTATTACATCTTGCATCAAGTTTTTGCCATTCCCAAAGGTAATATTTTGACTTGTAATTAACTTTATTATTATTTTATTACATAAAGAGGAAGATAGTAATATGGCATCTGCGTGTAAAGTGCTCTTTTTACTTTCTTTCAATATAAGAAACCGCCATCTGTGCATAACGTGGCGTATTAAGGCAAACATATGTCACTGAAAATTTTAAGGCATGCAAAAGGTGCATTTGTGTTCATTGTTCGACATTTGGAAACAAATTTCATTTAGTAGTCAAGAATAATCCTTTAAAACTGCATTTACTACTTTGTGTTGCCATCAATGGAAAAGGTAACAACCTTCTCCGATATTTTTGAAGGTTAAATCTTCTTACACTTACATAGTTTCTTTTTGTTTTCTTGACATGAAGCTCTTATTTTAATATGTCCCTCTTTCATTGTAGGCAATATGACCCCGAGGACCATATTAAATGTATGAACAGCAATAACTTTGTCTCAGTGTATTATTATTTATTGGTATATCCTTATATTTTCAGACACCTCGGACGAATCTTTCACCGAAAGTAGGACCTAATAGGAAGAAGTGGGATCTCGATCAAATGAAAAAGCTATCATTGTAGTACGCAGCAAGAATACGGGGTATAAGAAAGCCGTCAAAATGTTTTCTGTCCCGAGATCGACATTGAGAAGGCTGGTTAATGATTTCGAGGAATCTTTGGATTTAATTATGCACAAGCCACTTGGACGAAAGTGTAAACTACTATTTTAACTAGAGAAAAAGCTGATAGGCTATCTTTTGTTTAAGAAAAGCAAATATTATGGCTTGACACGAATGAAATTTAGAACAAATGTTACATTCTGATAGAATGATCAAGTCTTGTGACATAGATTAATTGTTTGGAAAAGTCTACTTGAGATGCACAACAAGGGAGCTGGCAGTAAATGGATTCAAAAGCACTATCTCTTATATCCCTTATAGCATTTATCCCTTCAATCGCCATATTTTCTACTTTAGCAGAAAAAATAATCACCTGATCAGCTGGGACTATCATCGACAATGGTACAAATGCCTCCAAACATACTTGCCAGAGATCAGCGCCAGCCGGGTCAAACGGGACTATCACCGACCATTGATAAAGTTAAATCACCTTCAAACATACTAATGTCCAGTGGTCAGACAGCGCCAAAATTTGTTTTACCAGAAGATATTTCGGCTGTGCCTAAACCTGAAAAAATGGTATTTAATCTAGGAAGGAAGACTCAAGCGTTATCACATCTTCATCTTATAAACAGCAGTTGGAGGAATCGGTCCAAAGGTCTGAAAATGCAAAACATAGACGTCGTAAAGGATGTGGTGAAGAACATAGCGGAGGACGTGGCGGACGTAATCGCGGACATGGTGAAGGACGTAGTGGACGTGGCAGACGAGCACGTATGGCTAGAGGACAAAGTCGCAACCAATGCCATGAACATGATACAAGTACTTCAACTGACAGTGATGAGGACAAGTTGCCAGCTAATGACTCGAACTCTGCAGGGAGTGTTTCTGGTGCTGATGCTGCAAATCCAGATAATAATGATGCCATTTGCATTTTTTCGACTCCCGTTTCTGTGATGACACAGGAAGTGAAATGTCAATGCTACTAGTTGTGGGCGCATAACGAATGTGCTGGAGCAGAAACAGAGTACTATGTTTGCGAATTTTGCCAATAGATATTTAATATGTCGTTCGTCATGTCCCCAGGGGTAACATATTACCCATACGAGTGTTATTAACCTTCTTTTTGACTTTTTATGAAAATAAAATTATATAATAAAAGCTATGAGTTTCATTTCAATTTCTAATTCTGATTCTACGAACAGAATAAGTATATAATATTTTGGAATTTATTGGTTGTCAAAATAGTAATACACATTTTTTAAAACATGAAAAACAAATTGGGGTCCAATTTACCACCTTCCCCTCTATGTGTCTATATTTCACATACATACTTGTAGTAATTAATTCATTCGTGTTCACGTGTATATATATATATATATATATATATATATATATATATATATATATATATACATATATATTTACATATATATATATATATATATATATATATATATATATAGGTATATATATATATATATATATATATATACAGGTGTTAGGTGGATGGCCCGACAAACGGAAATGAGAGGTAGTTGGAATAAGTTGGAGCATATTTGCCTTAAAAACTATTAGCCTAAGTCTCACCGTTTTTTTATATCAGTGTTTTTAATTGTTTTTCAAAAATTCCCAAAAATCAATGGTTTTGACTACATAACTTTTTCTATGTGTTAATTCTTAAGTCCGAAGTAGATTTTTCTTAATCTGTTACGTATTCCTGACCTGAAAACAAACCTATAAGTCTCAAGTAACATCAAACGAAAAAGTAATGCTGTTTTAAAATTATGAAATCAGGTAAAAAAATCTAACACTTTAACTTTTCACGCACACTAAAAAAAATAAAAAACATTTAGGGATTTCTAATGCTTGAAAAAACTGCGCCATTTAGTCTTCTTTCCATCTGTGTATCACATGTTACATAAAACTTTACATTGTCTAACAACTAAAAAAGTACTTGCAACTTCGATAAACTAAAAAAGTACTTGCACGAGTCTTTTGTTTGGTTGTTTAGTCGAGACTTCGCTTTATTTGCGTGTTGTCATATTTCGAACATATTGATCTTGATTTTGAAGTTTTACATCTCGTTATGTTGGAAAAGTAGTGGTCGTATTCTTATCCTGACAAACATAGCAATAATTGCTGAATGGACCCAATATAGTAATGAAGAATACGCCGATATGGTATTGGTGTATGGCAAAGCGCACAATAACGGACGGAGGGCACGACGAATTTACCAAGAGCTGTATCCTATGAGAAGCTGTATCCTATGAGAAGCTGTATCCTATGAGTTTCGGGGTGGAAACTATGGGCAGTCATTCACGCAGATAGCAGGCATCCATTTCACTACACACCAGTGCAAGGTAATTATCAGATCTAGTCTTCTCTTATAAATCTAAAAGATAATGTTAGAGATAGAGGTTCATGTAGCACGGTTACTAAAGGTCAAACCTTATGCCATATTTAACAGATGTAGTGGAATTTGTGGTTTAAAAATACATTGATTCCGTATGTCCCAAAGAATTTAGATTTGTTATTGTGTCGCTGTATGAAATGTTGTTTTCTAGGACTCATGAAGGAGATGAAGAACTATGGAAGGAGATTGGTGTACGGCAGAGCCCATAATAACGGCAGAGCTTCAAGAAGGACTATGGAAAGAGATGAAGAACTTCATCTGCACTTTTGCCGCTTTTTGCTTCATGCGGATGTTGAAGATGATCAGTTTCTTAAGAGCATTTTATGGACTGACGAGTCAAAATTCACACGTGAAGGGATTTTTAATCAACACAACATTCATTAATGGTAATACAAAGACCATAATCCACACAAAATCAGACCAACTTTACAGCAGAGGCGATTTAGTGTTAACGTTTGGGCAGGTGTGATCAGATTGACCCACATTACTTGCCTGATAATCTTAACGGAGGGAACTATTTGGATTTTTTGCAGAATGACCTCCCAGAACTTATGACTGATGTTTCTATTGTAGACGGAGACAGGCCGATTGTTTATCAAAATGATGGTTGTCCTGCACACTACCGAACGAGAGTTAAAGAACAACTCGATGACGTATTCCTTAATTCGTGGATAGGAAGACTTGGACCAATCGTATGGTCCGCGAGGTCCCTAGAATTCACACCTCTTGATTTTTTATGTCTGGGCACAAGCTAAAGAGCTTATTTTTTATAAAGAGCTTTTTGAGATTACAACTAAAGGACATTTAATTGAAAAAGTTAATGCGGCATTTGATACCATGAAGGAAGAGATGCGGCTTCATAAAACAACGGTTGAAATACTACGGAGATGTCGGACGTGCATAAGAAATATGGGTGCATATTTTGAACAAAATTTAGGCTAATAACTTATAGCTTACTACTTTTAACTTACTTTATACTTTTACCTTATTTGTAATAAAAAATGTTAGCAATTTGTAATTAGATATTTTTTGACAATCACACACAGTCTTCTTCTTCACAGTTAAGTACTGTGCTTGGTACTTAGAGAGGTGCTAAGATAAATTAGTATTCGCATCGATACATAGTATTACTGAATAAGTCATGCTTCACATTTTCCGACATTAAGTGACGTTAGCCTGTGTAACCTTACAAAATTAATACTGAGTTATAAAGACATGAAAAACAATAGACATCTTACATGTTTTAAAGTGACTAATGTAAGTTTATAATTGTAATATATTTCCAATCAACTCTACGCCAAACGATTCCGAAGAAATTCGAATAAGCAATCATTTGTTGTCCATTCACTTTTGTGCCAGGATGTTATTTGATAATATTTTAAAACCCTTCCAAATGTTTTTAGAATACTCCCAAAGATGCAAGTACAAATAATTAACAAAAACTTCCCCGCTATTGTTTATATTAACGCAGGCAACCCCTGATATGCGTTTATCCCGACAACACGTAAGCACCAGGACTTTCGAATTTGGAGGTCAACATGAGAACCTCATTTGATATTTTCAGTTGTTTAGATATTTTTAAAACATAGGTATATTCTTTCCACCCCTAACATAAAAGCATGATAGTTGGGATAGCTGAGTGATTTTTGTCAGTTTTATTTTAATTTTGAAATTAAAAACAAAACTGCCTTTAATTGTCATACGAGTTGTTTATGCAGTTTTAACTGTTAAATGCAATATTTGTCACATATTTTGACCTCACGAATAACTGCCAAGTGTCATTCAATGTTATATCAGACGTAATTAATCTCGTAAAAATACTAAACAAAATATGCTAACGCTATACACGTAATAAAAATACAGTTCACAATACTGTCACAAAAATAGTCCGTTAATTTAGCATTCAATTTTATAAACTGTGCTAACGCTAATACGCGTAATAAATAAACTTCGCAAATAGCAGCTGTCAAAAAATAGTCTGTTAATTTAGCATTTAGCAACAGCATGCTAAACGTAAATACCATAGATAATGTAAATACGTTAACAGCTTAGAATATAGAGTAATCCAGAAGGCGCATACGCATAAATCTCTTCGCGGCCGCGGTGAAGCCAAAAATCGGTGGAGGGGGCACCGCGCTCCGCCTACTAGCGCCCTCCCCCAACGCGCACGATGTTACCAGCAGAATAAATTTACCCACGAACTTCAGGAAATCGACGCATATAAATATATTTCCTTGCAGCAGTAGGATTCACATTTGCATCAATTTATATGATCATGTCTTGGCTTATATGAAGTATTATTAAGGCCGCCATATTAAATTTCTAAAATGTTTATTCTGACCACAACCAGTGCCCAGACTAAAGAAATTAAAAATTGGACGAAACAATTATTTATATTAATTAGCATTCAATGTCGTGATAAAATTCCTTCATATTTTAAACAATATCGGTTCGCATTTTTCAAGAAATTAAAGAAGACGGCGGAAATTAATGTACGTAACATGTCTTTCTTGCCGTAGGATATATAGTGATTGTATACATAATACGTAAAATATTCTAAAATTGAATATGATAAAGGAAATTTAAACGTTACACCAAATTCTCCAACATTTTCCAAACCTCGATTTTTTTACAAGTAAAATTGTACATTTTTCAGTATCGAGCAATTAAGATGTATTAATTTGGGTAAACAATTTTTTAAGAGGTGACAACACCAATAAAAATGGCGCGCTTCTGTTAATAATCTACATCGAAATTTTAAAATTGCATAGTTAATTGAAAATGAAATTAAATAATAGTTTTTACGTATGAAAAGTAATCCCCATTTGTTTCTTTTGCAGTCCAGTGATATTTTTGGAGGTGGGAATAGCACAAGCTGGCATTTTAAGCTATATTGTCACGTAGAAAGCACATAAACTTTCATAGCTGTCTTAAATTGCACTGACAGCTGTGTTTTGGAACTACGCATTTTATGCGTAGTTTTTTGGACACACTTTTGCGCGTGTTCTCGCCTTTTGGAGTATTCTTTATTCTAAGGTTAGCAGGATTAAAATTAACGTAAAATAGCATTAGCGCCCATCACTAGTTGTTTCATATTGAGAAACCTATTTAGAAATTCGGTTGCAAACTAGATAATATGAAATTAGTACAAGAAAAACAAAATGGACCAATATCAACATTTCATTTCAACTGTCGTATGTTCAGTTCTATTTTTAAATTTGATGTAAATGCTGGAGCGGTATCGGAAGCCATTCTAACGGAAATATGATTATCGTGTCTCAACGAACTCAATGCTTCTATGAATAATAATGAAATATAAGCAATATTATTATGATAATAAACTTAAAATTTTAGAAGCAGAAGCACAAATTAATTTCCTTATCCTTAGAAAATCTAACCAATAAATAAAAGCTTTTTTTACAATGTTTTCAAATGTGTATCTTTATTATAATGGTAAATCTTGATTTTTAAAAGACTAAAAATATCTATTTATTATTGCGACGTTGCAGAAGCGTTCCATCATTAAGGTGGGTATTTCTAGAAAATATTATTTCTGTTGGATCAATTAAACCAAAGTCTAATTCATGTGTGTTCTTCAAGTAAAGGTATATTATTGTGTACCTATACACATGTTGTGCAAAACAACACAGGCATTAATCATTTTCGTAGTCTTTTATGGGGTATAATGTAGAACACGGTGTTTTAAGAGACATCTAAACTTCATTTTTTGTACTCCATTACACCTCTCAATGGTTGCTCTAGTTTTTTAAATGCCTTATTGTATCGATGTTCTGGTGTATTTGGTTCTACATTAGGTATGGGAGTCATAAGCCATGGCCGCAAGGAACAGCCTGAATTGCCTGAAAAGGCAATAGAAAACTTAAAAATCATAATGAAAAAAGTAATGTAACTAAGAATTTAGACTAAAGACAACCGATAATATAAAATCCTTCTAGACCACTTCTACACTAATTTCATAGTACTGGTTCAACTGCACTGTCAGCCCATATTTATGAGTCATATGTTCTTCCAGGGAAAAGTGCATTTATATTTATTATCTTGAGATTAGAGTCGCATATAAATATGCGATATATAACAAAGTTTGCCACGATGTAAGTACCTATGTCTGAAACGTCAAAACAATAAAGTCTCAGTTTGACAGTTGAACGTGTGCGATATATTTTTTCTACTACAAATGAACACACATACATTATCGCACAATAAATTGGTCGATAAATTATCACATACGATTCGCGAGAATACGGTTCGTTCACCAAATGTGAAAAAGCAATAGATAATTTGTGGAATTGAAATGACAACAATAGAAGCTGATGCATGTTGGATCAAACGATCTTATAAAACTAATTATTCAGCTTTATCTGGATGTGCAGCAATCATTGGGGAATATACTGCAAGCCTTGCAAATTAAATTCTCTGCGCTGGCGCCTTTTCTAAAGACGTGTCACCAAGAACTCACGATTGCACAAAAAACCATTCTGGATCATCCACCAGCATGGAACAAGCAATTGTGGTTGAAGGTTTTAAGTACTCAACAGAGGAAAGACGGTACAACGTGTTAATACAAGACTACCTCGAAAGCAGGACGTATCCGAACATACCTGTACAAAAATAGTATGTACTGACAATTTGTTGCGAAATTATAACAGTAGAATTGCAAAAAGATACTACAATCCCTCTTAGTGAACGTAAACTTATAACAGGAGATCGTCTTACTAGGTTGCGTACTACCATCCGTTCTGCAAGTAAGTTTTGAAATTAACAAAAATACTTCATTCGCAGAAAGATGTATTAAATAGTACACGTTATGTTTTTGGAGACCACTCGCAATGTGCAGATTATTATTGCACATTAGAAAAGAAAGCAGAACAAAATCTGGGCATTTAATTCCAGGAGCTTCCTGCAAAATTTGATTAACAATCGTGCCGAATAATTTAATAGTGTCATAGCCGAAATGGTGGGAGGCAAGAGAATAAATTATTCTTTAAAACGTTGATACCAAGCACGCTGCTATGCAGCAGTAGTCTTTTTCAATGGTGGTAAGTTGCAATATACATTATATAAGACACTGTGGGGCTAGAGCCCAGGAAAGTCTATAAAGGAATTAGAAAGCAAATGACATGCCCAAAGTGCATTTTACACAAGTCGTTCAAAGCGCTCTAAAACTTAAGTAAATTTTGGTAAAACTGATGAACATTATGGCAATGAGTGTCAACATCCAGATATGAATCAAAATGATTTTGACAATGCAAAGAAGCTGTTTTTAAACAATATTAAGCAACAGGCGTTAAACGGCTTTCAGATCGAGCGCAAGACTACTCTGCAAGCAGAAAGCGCATTATGGGTCGATCTTCGGAGATGTTCATCAAAGTTTTCAAAAATCTGCAAGAGACGTGCAAACCAAAATTCTGCCCCACTGTTGAACAATTTTGTAAAGCTATAATTTAAGTCATGTACTTTCCGTCCAAGGCCTTGGAACAGCTGGGTGTACAAGAAGATATTCAAATTGAAAAATGTGGGCTATTTATTAATGATGAGTAGGGTCAAGTTGGGTTCTCAGTCGGGTACACTGGCTCATGCCGATATTTCAATTTAGAACTGAAATACCCATCTGTTTCCTTCATTTGTTGATAGCACTCGAAGTCTGAACATGTATAAACCAGAGATCTACCAGCTTCGACCACACTTTTCAAGATAAGCTATACAAGTTTTTACTCATTAAAATTTAAAGTTTTAAGTAATTGTTATTGTTTTGATAGAAAGTGACTTTAATATACTAGGCGAAAGCATAGATTTGCTCACACTTCGACAAATCGGTTTAGATTTGTATGCCTTTGACTTCAAAAAGGAAACGGCGTGCTGAGTGACTCAAATTTAAAAGGTATACAGTGACTTGTGATCCACTGCGTAATCTATTTGGGAAGTACCAATAAATAGAAGTGACATTTTATAAAAAAATATTGAAATATTGTTTTTGTTTCAAAATCTACTTTGTAGGTAAATGTGGTATCTATCACAATGGGAGTCTTTTAATGTGTAGGTCTTACATCAATTTCACTTGCATGTTACAAGCATGTTATCAATTTCACTTGCATTGTACCTACTGTATGTAAGGTATGTTTGGGAAACTAAAGAAAATAATACTTGGTGTGACGTAATTGTTTTCTTTCAGAATGCCACGTCCCGAAAGCGACACTGGATGGAAAATTGGAAACAACTCCGAAAATGATATACAATGTGGAATAAATTTAATGAGAAATGGCATGTTGATAGGTCAAGCATCAAGAAAAATTTCGTTATTAAGTTAAAAAGGTTGATCTCAATTGTAAAGTTTCTTGATTTTACAACTGTATATGATTAATATTAATAAATATTAGGCTTACAATATGATTTTGACTTAAACAAATAAATGTGACTGTGAATATAAATCATAGTTTTAATTGAAAATTATATTGTCGAGCCACAGTTTACTGTTAGACTCACTTAGTACTACAGGGTCAAATCACAGTAGTCTAGTAATGGTACACTCATTTCCCATTTTTTTTTAAATATTGTCTGACAACTTTAGTATTGTCTTGATGGAGTGATAATGCAGGGGGAAAAGTTAATAACTAAAGCATGTCGGGTGTGAATTTCAGCTCTTCACTTTAACTTTTTCTCCATAATTTAAATGTCCAAAAAAATTCGAGCCACTGTTCCCGACTTGAGGATTAGTTAACATTAAATGTCCCTCCTCTGCATTCGGTATCGACTCAGAAGAACTGATTGCAAGACAAGAAATTAAATGTTTCAAAAAGAACCATTCCGGTGAACCAGCCAAACATTCATTTGTCCTTTATTACATACAGTCAAAAAGAAATATGGCCTACTTGTCGAGGCTTTGAAAAATTTATCAAACCATTGATTAAATTTTTAATGACATATATTTATGTCATTATAATCATAATTATAAGTGATATCAAGTTTTTAGTACTAGCGACATTTTTTTCATGGTTAATAAATTTATTTTCTTCAAACTTCATTATATTTTATTGGTCGTAGATAAAGTATTTTATGACACTGCACACAATTATCAATAATAACACTTTTGCAACCTATTCTGATAACACTCGTGTTATTATGGCCTTTATTACACGACAGTGTCATAAACCACTATTTTCATTCAGTAGAAATAATAAATAACGTTATTATCAAAAATACCTACTGCTGGACATAGACAATAAAAATAATGAAATTGTTGTTCATTTTCATTGACTGTTCATGCCCTTTCAGTCTTTGCCAACCTGTCCCTTACATCCTGTATAATCTAAATTTATTGATTTTCACCTACCAGTTTTAATCCCTCCCCTGATTATTGAATTACTTATCATTATTAACAAATACTCAGTAGTAGGAAAAATATCAAAATCGTTTAGTCGTAGCTACAGCAAAACGACATGAAGTCGTGACGAGAGTTGTCTCCATTATTCCATGTACCTAATCTTTCAGAATGGCATTTTATGATGGGCCTCTAACTGCTCAAAAATCCTGTTCTTAACTTGAGTTTGTGATTATCAGTCTATGTATGTTATTTGTTTAACCCTTTTTATGTGCAGTAATTCATTAAACATTGCAAATTATTTCTAATTGTTTGTTTATGTTATCTGCAATAATAGTTATATTTGAGGAATAACATTAATATTTAAATTCTGGCTGTTGATGATAATAGAGTATGGAATGTATGTCTAATAATATTTTATTACATTATATTACAGGGAAGCAGTTTTCAATGTGATCATCTATCTGGTAATATAGTTTCGTCACTAGTTAGTGTTATGTCCCTAACAATCTGACCATTATGTCTAAAATAAAAAAAAAATTTTCGCTTTTGGCAAGCAATATATTGCTCATTTACTATTTGATTTCTATGAAATTAGCATGCAATTGCAAAGGGTAAGTAAGATCATTCACCGCTGGCACAGGCTTGGAAGTTAATTTTAATCTATCTGATTTCAATATTTAATTTTTTAGGGTTGTTCTTTTGGGTGTAATATCGTTCTTAGTTATAATACTTTCGTTTGAAATATATTTTTTTATTACTTTGTCACAAAATACATTATATACCAAATATAGAAAAAATATTAACCCCTGTAAATATGTAATGTTACATTTTTAATTATTTCGGAAACGAATGCTCGAATATGTGCATGCTTATTTGAATTCTACGTACACAAATCGAGACAATTTTTAAATATTTAAAAAACAAAGTAAATAATCGCTAACTGCAATAAATATGCTTTATTTTTAAATATAATAATATATATTTTACAAAAACTTACCATGTTATTTCTTTCATTTCCGTCAGGAGGTCACGAAACCCACTTCATAATTCACGAACACACATTGTCTGAATTTTGAACATTATTTCACACATGTAGTAACATAAAACATATTTATTTTTTTTCTATATTTCATCATAAAGTATATAATATATCAAATCTGGAAACATTTTTTCTTGCTGTAGATATGCAATTATATAATTTTAATGGTTCGGAAACAAATACTAATGCTTATTCGAATCCCTCCATGCATTCCCGTATTCAAGGTATTAAAATTGCAATATTTGTTAGATATTTAAAAAAACAAAGCAAATAATCACAATCCAAACCGGGACCGGCATTACGACTACCGGCGTAAGTTTTAATTTTGGCCGGGACCCGCCGTTCGGACTGTAGTTACTGTTAATAAGAAATTAAATAACAATAGAAGAAGAGAAGCCTTCTTTGGCAGAACATTGAGGCTTTGAAAAGGGCATTTAAAAGAAAAGTGATCAAAATGTTCTATACCAAAATGTCAGGTTAAGAGATCTAAGAGAGCTTTTGAAAGTGAAAGGAGGAAACGATGAGCTTAAGGCTCTACCAATTTATAAAGAGATCTCGTACATATATACCACAGATCTTGCACAAAAGTTTATACCACAATAAAATTTTCTTAATCTCTTGAAACCTTGTTTAAAATTTAAAAAAAAATTTTTTGTTTTAATTATTGATAATCCTAAATATTGGTAATAATTAAAAACATACTTTACTTGTAAATTTATAATGTTCTCAAAATCATAATAACTTATCAAACATTACTTTGATGAGCACCAATATGCGTTAACTTATGTTTTAAATTTTTTTAGAGTTCCTAAAATTAAAGATTTGTTTATTCAGTAGTGGTCTGCAGAAGCCAAGTTGTGCTTCCTTAGTTCAAATATTTCCAAACTGATGACTTTATTAGCAGAAAAAAATAAACACCTGACCGTATTTGAAAGAAGAAATGAGGTGGTTAAATTAATTAACCAAAATTATTAACACGTAGAGAAACAGAAGTGTGTTCTGTCAAGAAAAATATTTTCTTCATTGTTATTTAATAAAAAAACAAAAGAAGCATATTTGATAGGAATGCCTGAAGTAAAATGTTACCAAAATTTTAAATCCAAGCGGCTTTTACGTTAAAGAAGTCAGAAATGCATGATTACGCTCTATGGATTGCATTTGATAACTAAAATTTGGTTTCCATTTTTCCAGTTTCCAACAAAATTATTCAGAGATTACATCTTTGTAGTAGTGAAACAAGATTATAAAATAATAAAACGAAGATTAGGTAAATTAATGCATTGTAATTTTCATTGAATCATAATTACTTACATATATACATTTCATTGACAATGAAATCATAGCAGCCCGCACACCAATGCCTGGTTTCTATCTACAATGGCCGATTACTTTGTAAGTACGCCCTCCGCGTTATCATATAACGTAAGGCCGCATTGTGTGGCAAGTTTAATTATGACAATTTCAAAGCCTATTCAATACATTGAAGGACACATTAATCTAGTGTTTTTTATTTCATGTGTGAAAATGAAATAGCTCAAATGAGATAAGGAAACAATTTCAAAAATACTTATTTTTAAAAAATTACAAAATCACTTTGGCATTTAAGTAAAATATGTTTAAATAGATCACCGTGCTAGTTTATTGGTGTCAATTACATGCAGAACGATTTTAAAAAAGAGACACACCATTTGGAAATGTTAAATATTCAACATGTTTGCAGTTTATTTTATTTAAAAAATATCTACAGTAAATTTGAGCCAACGTGACTCCTTTACGCATTCCGTAGCAACAATAGCCATTTAAAATTGAAATTAAGGTTCATTTTTCTCAAATGTTCTCGTTCATTATTATCAACACTCGGGTCTTTGGTGTGTGCCCGTTTCTAAACCCTCATAATCTTAAAATTCCAGCTTAATAATAGATTTTAATAGATAATGGTACATTTCGTAAAAAGACAATATTGTCAGCTATGAGATCGCCATTTTGAAAAGCTTACTTAATTTTAAATACATAACAAAATCTTTACAAAAAAACTAAATATTATTAAATTCAATAGAGTTGAAATACAAAACATAATAAAAAAATATTTACATTTTATCATAAATATTTGCACCAAATTCAAATAAATATGAATACATTATTATGTACAACATGTCATAATACATATTCCAAAACTAAAATAAACTTTTCATTTCTCTGTCCGGTGTCATAAAATAAACCTTTTTATTTTTGGAATACTATAAATTGCTACTATGGACATAATAGCAATTACAAATGAATAAAATTATATTTTACATAATGTACTTTCATAGTTATCTATGTGATATTAACATTTTATTCTGCTCTCTTACGAATAAAAAAATTTAATAAACATCTATTACATTAAAAAAATATTTCAATGTTAATTTTTTAAACATTATATACTATTACTACCTTCATATTGCCAAAATATGAGCACCGCAACAACAGGTGAATATTTAGATGAAAAATTACACATAAAATATCCCATATTATCAAAATTAATATTACATTACAATTCTTTATGCTGTATTGATTAGTCATTGGTGGAGAAATTTCTGTGACAACGTACTATTAAAAAAGTTCAATTGTAGAGTTCTCGCGCTATCTGTTTTATCCTAAAGCCATTGTTATGAACGCTAGAAATTATGGGAATAAATAAAGGAACTGAATTCAAGTTATGAGAGATACTAGCGGAAATATAATATGTGTATCATAAAAATGAAGTTATTTATGGATTTTTTATATTATGGGTTTTGAGTAGTATATTGTCAACATTATAATTTGGGTCTAAGCAAACTTGGATGACTAAATTTAACTTATAAAATATAGATTATTTTATAACTGTGGATAACAAAAATAAGTATCATTCAAAATATTTGAGACCTCCTAAAAAATTAAAAACCAATTTCTGTATAGCAAACCTGTCATATTCATTGCACTTAGTTGTCACTGTGAACGTGGGCCTCGAACATTAACTTGTATTTCTACATAAAGCTCAACTTTATTATACATATAAAATACATTAAATACTCTCATTTACATACTAATTATGAGTTTACCTTCAACACTTGAAAATTGCAAAATTGAAAATTGAAAATTGTGCCAAAAAATTAATGATGGAAATCAGAAATTTTAATAAAATGTGAGAATTCTGTTGTCTGTCACATACATTATATACTAAGTTGTGTATCTCTTTTATCATAAACTGCTAATGCAAACAGTATGCAAGTTTTTTTTAAGTAATGATTATAAAAGATATATTTCTGTAATATACGACTATCTTAATTCGTATCAACAATAATATTTCTACCTACAAATCTAATCATTGCATTTTATCCAATTATTTCATTGTATCTGAATAGAATTAGAACCAATCACAATAACTTAAAATCTAAAATATTTTTTCTGTAAATATATTATTCTGACAGTAGTTATGCTTTTCACTCTTCATTTATATAATCTTACATTATTATGCTACAGAAGGATATTCATTTAACATTAAGATATGTATAAATCACATCCATATTATTGTTCATTTCTGTCTACACATCATGATTCACTTTGTATAATGGACTTATTTCTATACTTTCAAGTCAGCCTCTTGAGTTTTGTGCTTCAGTGTCACTTTTAAAAATTATCTCTTCTTGTTCTGTCCCTGGCAGGTAAAGGGTTATGTATTGTTGGTAAGAGCGGTGTAACTATCGAACAATCCATATTTCCCATCATCTGTAAGTGGTTAAAAAATATACTGATGCAATTCACATATATTTAATAACATTTTAGTGTGTTTACATAATTTCTTAATGACTCGGAGCACAAGAAAAAAAAATATCTTAATAATGTACAACTACATTGGAAAACCCTTTGCCTCTCAGGAACACGAATGAAAAATTATTGTATACTGCACTTACAGCAATTATGTACACAGTACATAGGTATTGATTATAGAATGGTTTAATCACCACACTAAATGAGCAAGTTAATTTCAAATGCCTAATTCATTGCATCATTGTTTTAACACTCTGCTCAACGTTCGTATAAGTACATCAATATATTCTCAAACATGAGACTCTAGCGGAAGAATTAGAGGCACGAGGGGAGCTACAAGGCTCATATGGGTGAGATCAGGCGAGGATGTACGGCTATGTCGATCCACCCATCCATCCTTGTCAAAATCTTTTGTCCCTCCTACTGTGTGTCGCCTTTTTATTGAGCGTTCGGGCATGCCATTTTTTCTTTTTAGTTTTGTCGACCTATAGAGCCCATTGTTTAATTCTCTCTGCTTTATTATATTTGATTCTGTTTTTTCATTTTTAGATAAACAATCGGAGAATTTCAGTTTACCATCAGATTTATTGATTGAATCAGCACATTTCACTAATTCACCGCTCGGTAAATAGCTGTACTCTGGTTTATTCAGTGATTCGGATCTCTGGAGTTTTGTGCGAGTCGGTGATACTTTGTCAACTTTGTAATTTAAACTTTCCGATCGTAACACTTTATTGTTTGGAATCGTAACATCTCGTCCGGTTTCTCGATTTAAAGATTCCGAACGCTTCAGCTTTATTCCAAAAGAGTTCAGAGATGCGCTCTTCAAGCTGCCTGCTTTAAGATCATTGCCACTTTCTAAAACTGCACTATTTCTCTTTCCAGACTCTGTATTAGAATTTCTGAGTGCATGTTTTGGTGCATTTTGTGTATTTAAAATTTTCTTTTCATTGCATAATTCATTATCAAGATTGCCCTTTTCAATTTCTGATTGAGATGCAGTGTCTATATCTTTTTCATAGTCCAATGTATTTTCAAATTTCTTTTCTGATAAATTGGGTTTAGTAATTTTATATTCTGTTGTTATAGAAACTAAAGGTGAAGTCTTCGTATAGTTTTCTTTTTCGGAGTCGTAATTGCTTTCATCTTCATCTTTGATTTGACATTTTAGTTCAGCTTTATTTAAGTGTAGAAATTTGGATTTACTCTGTTGTTCTACATCACTAATTTTACCTGCCGATTCTTTCATGAAATGTTTATTGTCTGGCATACTTTTTCTGTTCACAGAAACATTATTGGCTGTTTCGTCGTTATTAGCATCTTCTTGGCATTCATCAACATATGGGATGGTGCCATCGTTTAGTAGCGATGAACTGTTCAGAGTTCGTAGTTTCTGATCAAATGTGCTCGTTAAGGACGATACAAGGTCTCCAGTTCCTGGAAGATTGGAAGTTAAAAAGTTGCAATTATTTTATAAAAGCAAACACAGTTGTAATTATTGGATATCCAATATGCATAGCGGGTTGTAGGAGATTACGTCCATTAGACAAATCAGAATTTTAAAATGGGAAATATTGATATCACTTGAATTAGACAGCTAATTAATAGAAAAATTGTGAATTACTATCAAACTGGAAAGCAGAAGAAAGATTAAAGCCACATAAAGCATATAAGAATAAAGCATGTAAGATATTTAATTTTCAAATGATCGACTAAAAGAATCATTTTAAAACAATTCGTTTATATTTTCCTTTTCCATGACTCTAAAATATTGGACAAGGCACATGGTGAAATACAAAATGTTTGAATGCAAGATTGACATTACTGTTTTGGATAAAGATAAAATATTGTCCCATTGACCTTTTGCTGTTCCTGTTCGTTGAAAATTTTCATATTATCAATAAGCGCTTTTCAAAGCCGTGCAGAATATTAATAAAATTAATAGTAGCTGGAGAAAAGCATAACATGGAAAAATGAAGCGGAATCTACAATTAATAATTTAAATTATTTTGTTAACTGCTATGCTGCAATCTGCATTCTCTGTCAATATTTTCAAGTCATTAAAACGACACACACACACAGGTGATACCCCGATCATTCTCTACCTTTTAACAGTGTTTAGAAACAAAGCAATTGCATCGTCTGTCTGAGCATCCGGTCAGTACAGCATACCTAGTGGGCCAAATAATTGGAATACAATATGAATGTTAACTACAGATATGAACTAACAAGAGAACAGGATTCAGAACAAAGTTGAGTGATAAGAAAAAAATGGTTGGCTGTGTTTCATTCCATATTCCAGGTTAATTGTAAGTTTAATATTGTGTTTTCAATAGTAGAAGAACCACGTTTGAAAGACAATTTTTTTAGGAAGTAAGAAGAATCAACAGTAAACATTAAGAATTTCTTCTGTGAGTTGTTTGAACAATTCCATCTTATTTATTTAACGGAGCAATTAAAATATCTTTCAATGCATCATGTCAATATCAATATTGCCTAACCAAAACTACATTTCTCGCATTCAATATACAAATGTTATATCAATATTGATTGTAAGTTAAATTGCATTTTGCATGTGACAAGAGTCTATGAAACCTTTCTCTTCTAAGCATATGATAATTAAGAAATTTTGTCATCTCACCATTTCCAAAATGTTTTTACGTTTCTATTTTTTTATGTAGATAAAGCGTCATTATTTAAACCTAAACATTGCAGATTTTAAGAGTGAACTAGTTCAACTTTGAAATTGAATGAAAAAAATTAATTTCACATTGGAGCTAAGAGATAAGTTTATCTGAAACTCTCTGATTCACTATGTCTCAGCTGTGTGTTCATTATTTAATATGAAAATAGTTCTTATGTAAAAAAAACAAATAAAAATAATACCTTCAATAGAGAAACTGCTCAATGAAGATGTATTAGTTTTGATTCGTTTTCCAGATGACGCCGTCGCAGCAATCTCTTTAGGAGTGACATTGACTTCTTCAGATTTATTGCTTGTATCCCGATTCATCTGGCCATTCTTCAGGTTGGCGATTGCGCTTGCAGACCAGTCCACGAGAGAGGCAACATCTCGTCTTTTGTCTCTTTGCAGCATCGCTTTCGTTTCCATTTCGAATCTATAATTATTAGTATTGTTAAAAATTGGATATTGAATATATTTGGCGTTAATTTTGTAGAAATTCATCTCATTCATCAAAAGACCTAGGTTTCGTTGTATTATAACATCTTCAGGTGGGCTATTAGCAAAGATTCTTTGCTAGGTCGTGGTAAAGAACTTAAAGAAAGTTTCATTTAATTGTGGTTAAAAATTAGATAAAAATCTTATATGTTAGATGCAGTATAATAATATAATAATCATATACTTTATCCAAATATTAGATGAAACAAATTCAATGCTTGGAAGTTGTTATTAATAATGGAATTTTTAAAAATATAAATAATGGTTTTATAGCTCCAATTTTAAATTTTAGAGAAATCAAAGATAACTATTACTACTCAATCGAAATAATTTATCAATACATGCAGCTATTCTTTTACCATTATGTACCTTGTTTGGAAACATTAGCTTAACTGGTATATTTTATGTTTGAAAATTACTTCAAGTTAAATTGAATAAAATGGAGGTAACCATTTATTTCATTTATTTCCTTAGCATAGATTGTAATTATACATAGAAAACCTAAACTGTAAACAGCCTAGAATAGCATAGACAATAGGGTTTGGGAAAGTACAAACTGCAAATTTAACTATAAACATTTGCATTTACAGTACTCATTTAAACTTGATACTAACTTTTTAATTCTCTCTTGCGTCGTTTGATTGAGACCCGAATAGGTCTTGATGGGCAGACCATCATAATCAGCGAGAGACTGTGTGTAATGGTATGGCTGGAAGGTGGGTGAAGAACAATTCTCCTGTGAGGCACCGGCTAATGCTTCTCCACTTCCACTGCCAAGTGTTTCATCACTACTCGCCGGTTCCAACTGCTGCGAATCCACCGGAGACTTGTCCTGGCTATCTGAAGACTTCTTGGAGACATTATCTAGGTTGCTGCTTGATGAAATAGAGGGTTTAGAGCGTGGTTTTCGCTGGATTTTACGGTTCGCTGCTGATATTATGCTGCTGACAATGTCACGGGTTGTCACCTCTTTTCCTGATGGAAGTTATATTAGTATTTATATATATGTAAAAATAGATAACTTTACAATTAAAACAAATTTAAATTCATTAGAGTGCAAATGAAACAGAAAGCTTTAAATGTGTAAATTTTCCTGATAAAAACAGTCTTCAACCAATGAAGTTTATCTTTGATTTACCTTCAATTTTCTTAACATTGTCTATAAGCAGGGCTTGATTACTTGTGGTGGCTGCGAGCTCTTCATCACCTGGAGGATCACTCACTGGGGATCCTCTTTCCTCTTCATCGAAGTACCATTCATACTGAAAAATTATGAAAGAAATACTTATATGAGACTACATTTTCCCATATAAAAAAGAGTGAAGCGAGTACTAAGGTGAGTATTTGACGTGAGATATAGAAATACGATGTAAGATAGTAGAAATCCAAATAACTGAATAAATTCCTTATGCAGTAACATTCTCTTTTATACATAAAATGTCTGGCCAAAACTAGAGGAAACATTATACAAAAATCACTACAGAACCCTGCAACTGTCATAATAGAAGTTGTCTTGCATTTATTATTATTTCAAATTATCTTTTGTTCTGTTATTTGCCTGTCTCCACCGAAATAATCTTGTGCTTCACCATTTTTTGGCCATCGTTGTTTAGTAAATGAGTGCAGCTACACTATTCTCCTTCGAGCAAATGTAATGTGTAATGTGTATATCGGTTTATACACCCAGACATATTGTATACATGTTGTCTTGAGTGCTGAGGGAAGCACGGCGACAGGTAATATATCCGGTAATTGAGTTTTTAATTTATGCAGTGAGTCCTGATGAGTGTTCGGTGATCGCTGTTCATCCTCTTTGCTGAGCATGTAGGCAGGTTTCAGGTGATAGATTGCAATGATTATTTGTCTGTCTTGTAGTTGTACTGTAAACGCTTTGCTATCTCATTTAAGCATTTGTTTGGGGCCATCGTATGGTGATTGTGGAGGACCTATTTACCATGTCATTGCGTATGAATACACAGTTGCAAGTCTAGATGAATGAATATTTATGCAAAATATGTGCAGTTACGTAGATGTGGATGGCTTAAGTGTGTTGATGGCATTACGAAGTTGTTGCACGTAGTAGTAGTCTAAGTCTGCTTGTTTTTTGGCAGTTGCAGTCAGGAATTCGTCTGGTAGTTTTGGGTTACAGTTATAAGTTAGTTCAGCAACGTACACTCCGCTGTCTGTATGCAATGCCGTATATGGTAGGTAGTTTGTGTGTCGATATTTGGCTACCATATACATAACATGACATAAATGCATGTGAACATGACATAAGTGCATGTATGCACATTAAGTGAAAAGTGCCAACACTTGATGATTCCCTTGCAATATGGATGACACAGCGTAGCTCGCATTTTTTAAATATTTAAACAGTTAATGAAGCTGGTGAAAAGTTGGCTCTCAAACTGGCGTCCTTGGTCGCTGGTTATAGTCGCAGGGCATCCGAATCTTGATACCAATTTCACATAGAGAATCTTCACTACCGATTCACTAGTAATATTTTCTGTATGTTCTGGCTTAGGTCTCCTAGTAGCACGATCAATAATCATGACCACAAATTGATCGCTTTGCAGTAAAGCAGGTAGTGGCTCCATAATATCGATATGGATGTGTTGAAATCAGTCGGTTGGCGGGAAACTCGAAATAGTACTTGTGGTGTGACGATGTATATTCCTTTTTTGGCAGAGCATAGATATCTTGGTCTGTTTTGCTATATTATGTTCATTGATGGCGAAAAAATTCTTGTATCTTGTGCATTGTTCAAGTGACTTATATCATGCACACATTTGAAAAAAGCATATCGATACTTCTTGGGTGTGTACGTGCGAATATACTAGGTCGATATTTCACAATATAATTTGCACTCGGTGTTAGGTAAGATAACTTGTTTGATCGATAAGTTGCTTTGTTGAGTTAGCAAATGGATCGCATTGGGCCATTATCATTCAGCTATTTTGGTGAAGTTGAGAATCAACGGGCTTGATATTGTTTCTATCCCCTGAGAATATCGACGATGTTGACTTGCCTGCTAATGTGGAGTATGTCGGTAGTGAATTCTGAAATAAAAGCAGCAGTCTCATCCTCCATGATGTTTGGTGGCTTGTTGAGGATGTAGATGACTGATTTACGGTCGGTGAAAACAATAAGTTTGTGCCCTTCAAACAACTTCCCAAATGTTTAAATACCATATAAATCGCCAATAGTTCGCAGAAGTAGGCACTGTATTTCTGTTAGACAGAGAAAACATTTTAGAGAAGTTGCCAAGCAACTGCCTTATTAAGCGGTTGCCATTTTTTCGTAGTACAGCACCGGCCGATAGGTTGGATGCGACAGTGAATAGAGCGATGGGTGCGTTGTATGACAGGTGAGCTATAGAAAAAGAAAAGATAAAGATAAAGGTGCACTTTGCATGTGGGCCTTGCATGCCTTGAACAATTGAACTGCTTAATGGGTTCTAAATGGTGGATGTTTTGTCTCTCTTCTTTGCATTGTGTAGGCATTTATTCAATGGTGCTTGTAGCAATGTGGCATAGGGTATGTTTTCTCAGTAGTAATTGATCACGCCAAGAAAATGTCGAAATTCTTTGATGGTTTTTGGTTTTGGGGAAGGTGATGATGGCCTATTCCTCTAGTGGCTTAATATAATCCTGGGATATATGAAACCCGAGAAATATTACCTCTGCCTTGTCGATATTACATTTCGGGGCTTGCCATGGTGATGAAATTTTTTTCGAGCCACTATTGTTGGCGGCGTAGAGCTGGAACAGTAGTGGCTGCCTTGATATACCCCTTCTTCGTGACAGATTGGATATATTGGTTCCCGCATCTACCAGTACGGTGAGTTTAGACTTCTTATCAGTGACGAAGATGCAGTAGGATGTCGTGAGATTGGTTGATTGTTTTGCGGCCCATATTTTTTTCAATGTAATTTTTGTGCACTTTGTTAATATATGCTGCTGTAACTGCCTATTCTTATTTACCATAGCGAAAGAAAGCTCTTCTTTATCAACATCAATTACGCCAGAAACAAGAAAAACAAAATAAGCATCTGATAAACTTTATGGTAACAAATCGTTTGAATTTGTCGGTTTAGAACTACGATACAAACATGATTGATTTGATTATTAGTTAATGTTTACAAATTTTCTTCATATTTAGATGGATCTTTAAGATACAATAATTCTGTTCTCATAAAATTTCGACGCTCATATATATTTTTTTTCAATGATTTTATAAGTTTCAATGACAATGGCACATTTAGTTCTTCTAATTTGAAAATCGATGGCAAGTTTCACCGGCTCAAACACTTGTTCTAGATCTATTATGACTGTAAACCGCCGTTATCTTTGAACCCATAGCTTGATTTTACCTAATGTCAGTATCATATCTGATAGGTTGGACAACTTTCTGCAGTTTCTTAATTATGGTTTGATGATCTCAAACCAGATCCATCTCTCCTAATGACAAAGAATAATGAAAACCAGCGTCATCATTTCTTTACCTGTGTCTTCGTTCTTATTTTTGGGTTTTTCACTTTTATTCATAGTGTCTCTGACATCATCCTAAAGGATTATTTCTGATACGGTTGAAGCAGTTTGCTTATAAATGACACCAATTATGCCCAACTGAATGCCACGTGTATAAAAAGCTGCTGGAGCGATTTATCAAGATGTCTAACTTTAGCCATAATGGCGGTTACCTTTGTAGTGGTTTCAATTATATTGTTATCAAGAGAAAAATCAAGCCGTTTCAAAGCTACTGAGTACATTATTGAAAATAGGAACATAGGTCTGCAGACAAACTGACCAAAATGCATACAATTTCCAAATTCCAGAAGTTATCTTGGCCTTTAACAAATGTATCTAAACATTTATTGTTCATAGTGAACGGATATTCATCAAATGATAAGAGTGAATTGGTGATTTTCGTCTTTTAATATAGAAAAGATTTTATTTCACTTGCAATTTGTGTCATACCATAATTCATAGTCATAGGTTTTTTTTAATTAGGTAATAAATAAATTTGCATTATATAGGTGATGATCAATTTAAATCCCTTGGCAGCAAAGAAGTCCCCTAAAATTATCTGAAGTAAAAAACAATTTTAAATGCAGGCCATCGGTAGCAATCATTTGTGATACTGTCATCTTCTTTGCTCTTACAAACTATGCAATATAATATAGACTAAAGAGACCTGAGAACAGAAAATTTATTATTGTAGTATGTAACTGAATTTCCGATTAATCAAATATATATTATTAACATGCCTGTACCTGTAGGTTATGACCATAAAATTACTTTTGTCAAAATACTTACATGGTTGATGAGTGATTCGATGATACGGCACTGGCTGGACATATCGTTGACCATAGTCAGCATGTCGTCGTCGGCACCCCGCACGAGTGTGGGCCCGAACACGATGGCCAAATTACGCGCTTCCATCTTATTGACGTGCGATTCGGCGGCGACGCGGCGCAAATGTCGCACCACGAACGCCAGCGTCTCGTAGTGGGCGGCGGGTAGGGCGCGCACGAGTCGGCGTAGGGCGCGCGCGCGCTCTCCGCCGCCCGCTCGGTCCGCCGCTATGAGCGCCGGATAAAGCTCCGCAGTCAGCAGTGAATCGGGCAGCTTGCGAAAGAAGGCCTTGAGGAGGCTGGAGACGACGTGGACGTCGGCCCAGCGCGGGTCGGAAGCGGGAGGCGGTTCGGCGCGGTCGAGGGCGGCGGCGAGCGCAGCGACGCCGGCCGCGTTGCCGGGCACGCGGTAGAGGCCGACGGTGCGTAAACCGCGTGCCTCGACGGCGGCAGCGCAGGCGCGCACGGCAAGCGGCACGCCGGGTAGATCGGAGCCTACAGGGCAGCGCTCGAGGGGCGCGCCCAGCAATCCGGTAGGTGCGGTACCGCCGCCGCCCTGCATGCGCCGCAGCTGTCGCGCCATACGACCTTTCCACGTTTTCGTCTTTGGCGACGAGGGAAGGGTTGGCGTCGGTGGGCCTGTATTAAAATCGGCAATGAAAATAAGTAGACATATAAGCAAAGTACTCAATGTCTTAAATAAGTAAAGATTGCTGTTGCAGCAGCAGAACCAAATTTAATGGATTAATTAATTAATACATCTTAAAGAAAATATATTTAAAAAATACAATACAAAGTCAGGCGAAAAAATATTAAAGAGTAACACTCCAAGTGTAAGCGATTGTATGAGTATTAAATTTTAGTATGAAAATATAATAAAGAAAAACACTCCAAGTGTAAGCGATTGTATGAGTATTAAATTTTAGTATGAAAATATAATAAAGAATAACACTCCAAGTGTACCCGATTGTATGAGTATTAAATTTTAGTATGAAAATATAACAAAAAGTAACACTCTAAGTGTAAGCGATTGTATGAGTATTAAAGTTTAGTAGAGCTAAAGTGATTCTAACGATGCCCTTGAGATACTAGGGTAATATTTGAGATACTTACACATTTTAATCTAATTAACATAGAATTAGAAAAAGCTTTACCTCTATGTCACGGTGTACCTAATGAATGAACTCAGATGATTTATGAGTACTTTCCCAATTATCATAGAGACAAACATTACTTCACAGTTCGGTACCGATATTAATAAAACATAGTGCAGACGATATGGAATATTTTTCTAGTAAAATTTAAAAAAATAAACTAGGAGATGTTACAAGAAAACATAAATTCAATGGATACAGGGCACTCAGTGTACCTGTGGGCGAACGGTTCCTTGATATTTTCTTCGTGCGCTGAGGTGGCAGCGGTGATAGACCACGTGATGCGCTCGACCATTCTGCCTCCTCTGTGCCGGATGGCACCTGCTCATCCTCGCCCTGTTTGCAAATTGTTTGTTCATTTATGTGTGTATATGTATATAGTCACGGTCAACTAATTATGGAAAATAAGAATAAAAACCTCAAAATGAAAACAGTGTCTAATTAGACAGAATGTTTTTTTTATCACTAATTTAAATTAAAGTCAATTTACTGCACTACTTATTATCAAGTGTGGCTGCCATTGTTGGAAAAAACCATTTAACATTGGCGCGGCATTGACAAATCAAATTACAACATGTTTCTATTAAAATATTGTTGCAAGCTTTTTGAAGTGTCATAGGTTTATAATGCCAGTGTGTTGGGTTGCAACTCTTGACTTTACCCCACAGATGCCTCAGAGTTTAGCCAGTTTAGTTCATTCGCCAATAGACTTACCATTATATCGCCATAAATTGAACTAACACGTTACTACTGAAACTGAAATATAACAAGAAACTATGCTACAGCGTGATATATCATTGCCGCTAAGTTCGTTATAAACGAGAGCACAATATGAAAATTTCGCTCGAGATCCTCGTCCATATAACTGGACTCTTTCAATTAACTGGTACATGAGGAAGAAATGTTTACTTACACGTCGATCCGGCGTGGCGGCCTGGCAGCGTAGCGCGCGCAGCCAGCGCGTCGCGTCGCCCGCACCCTCGGCCTGGAGCAGCAGCTCGGCGCCGGCGGCGCACGTGAGTCGCAGCACGTGCTTGCGCTTCGTGTAATCGCCAGCGACGTCTGCCAACGAGTAGCGCACATCCAGCGATTCGCGAGAGCCGCTCGCACCGACCGCTGCTGCGCTCGGACTCTGCGAAATGACCAATGCGTAAAGTCATAAGCGTTCAGCAGATGAAACTAGATTACTCATTGGCTAAGAAATAAACTTGTAACGAAGAAACAGGTATCAGAGCCATATTTTTTTGCAATCAAATAAAGCCAACGATACTTCTTTGTAATTACGTTTAGGATATTTCTAGTTTCTGAGATTCGTCAACGCCGGAGGCTCACCAAATATGCTAAAAAAGAAATAAAACATTTCGATGCGCGCCAACGAGTATTACATTTTTAAAAAATTATTTTCTCTATGCTCAATTTCAAATATGCATATTTTTGCCCTCATAGCCAAGTTTATATAAATATTCACGTAAATGTAACTTAGTACCTACATTTGTAACTACAAGTATGTATAGGTGGAATAAATGATGGATACCTTCAAAAGATTCTATTTTTAAATATATCCATCATTTTTCATTGAAAAACCTCATTTTTTTAGGTCACTTTTCACATTTATAATATGAGGAAATACTATGAACACATTTATAATATGAGGAAATACTATGAACATATTTATAATATGAGGGAATACTATGAACACATTTATAATATGAGGGAATACTATGAACACATTTATAATATGAGGGAATACCATGAACACGTTTATATTATGAGGGAATAATATGAATACATTTATAATATGAGGGAATACTAAGAACACATTTATAATATGAGGGAATACTATGAACACATTTATAACATGAGGGAATACCATGAACACATTTATATTATGAGGGAATACTATGAATACATTTATAATATGAGGGAATACTATGAACACATTTATAATATGAGGGAATACTATGAACACATTTATAATATGAGGGAATACTATGAACACATTTATAACATGAGGGAATACTATGAACACATTTATAATATGAGGGAATACCCATGAACACATTTATATTGTGAGGGAATACTATGAATACATTTATAATATGAGGGAATACTATGAACACATTTATAATATGAGGGAATACCATGAACACATTTTATATTATGAGGGAATACTATGAATACATTTATAATATGAGGGAATACTATGAACACATTTATAATATGAGGGAATACTATGAACCCATTTATAATATGAATTAGTAGGGATACTTTTTTGAGAAAATATAGTTTAAAAATACGAGCGCATTTCATTAAAGCTTGTATAGAAATGCCCCAGCTGACTCGAAAAGGCCGGGTCCAATATCAAGTCAAATAGGACGAAATAATCGGACGCTATATTAATATATAAATGCGATTTAGGGCTTCATCATAACTGTCTAATCTTCCTTTCTTTAATGACATAATTAAGTCACAGGTAGACTTGTTTAACAACCACACTACTAATTTTGGCTCTACATTAATATTGTATTACGATCTTACTAGAATCGATGATGGATTATTTATTTCGAACCTCTTGTTTGTTAAGAAGGAATGTGGAATATATCCGTTGATTCAGGGGCAGGCCCCGTCGATACGGTCCTATGACGTCACAGCACGTGCGGTGCGCCGCCAGCGCCGGCCCGACACCAAGGACGACATTCTGGCCACGCAAATGTTTTATCAACGAGCGTCTTTGTGACATGTGCTTCAGATGCTTTTGTTTATTTGATCTTGAGATATTTGAAATTGCAGGCACTTAGGATCATTGACAAAAACGTTGTTGGATCAAATCTGATTTGCTTATTTATAAGTTAATCTAACCATTGGCACTTGGATATTCTAAGGTACTGTTTTTCTATAAAGACTATAAAGGAAATAAACCAACACATCCATAATCAACATCCCCAAGGAAGAATACTGTAAATCACTTTTTGGCGGTTGAGTTAGTATTATATTCCTGTTAATTTAATAAAATCAATAAACATAAAAGAATATACTGTCCATGACTCAGGACGCAACTCAACTACAAACTCGCACTCATATATGCCGGTACATTTTATGATTTTTCGACACTTGTTGCGCTGTGCTATAAAATTGCAAAAAATAGTTATTTTGGTGGTGTCGCAATATAATCTCTACTAAATCTGATGTAGAGCTTCCTTTTAACCGACTTCAAAAAAGGAGGACCTTCTCAGTTCAATTGTATTTTTTGTTTTGGGTTATTCTACGGCAGTCATCAACCAATTTGGATTATGTTTATTTAGAAGGATATAACCCTCAGAGTGGTCCCGTGAAAATTTGGTTAGAATTTAACCATGGATATTGAAGGTACACCGTAGAATTCATTCCACAATAAACAGCACAGACGCCGGATCTATCGATCTTATGGATGATTCACACTCATCTGTGTATATACGCGAGAAAGAAAAAGAAATGTCGACTTGGCGCCCATTTCAAATACATCTAGCAATGACAGTGTTTTGTAAATTTATTTATGTTCGGAAACGATATGGTGCCGCAAAAGTTACAACTAAGTACTTATATTTTCATTATTTTATACTTTTCAGTGCGTTTCTTATTCTATTGGTATTGAATAAGACTGACTTTAGTCAACTCAATTCATTTGTAAAAAAAGTTTTATCCTTTGCAATAATGTTTGACATAATCTTATCACAAACGTACAAAAATCGTGTGGCATAGTTGTATGCGTAAGTCTATTTTTTTAAATATTTTTTTCTGTAGACTTGCAAGCAAAGTTATCGCTAATAAATCGTGTAACATTTCAGCATAAGATAACAGAATACTGTAGATACTTTCCTGTCATTACTAATAAAGATATATTTTAGCTATAATAAATAATAAACAAAAACGAAATAAAATGCTAGTAATATTTGGTGAGGCTTACATGACCTATGAGAATAATTGAGAAGGAGAGATATTACTTTCTAATGCTGCGGATATTATAATGTAACAATATTATGTCTGTACTTAATACGAAACTTTCGTATACTTCTTAAAAACGGAATGTCAGAAAAATTACATGGAAAGACGACTGCTTGTAGCTAATATAATGTGTACTTCTACTACTTCCGGCAGTTGTGAGGGAAAATAGGGTAAAATATCGAAGAAATTAATTGAACCCAAAATTAAATATATTTCTTTGCTAAAGGATATTTTATGATTGACGCAAAAGATAAATTTTTTTGCACAACACATTTTAAAAATGGAAGTTACAATCTTTTTACAGGAAAACTACCAATTTAAAATAGGTCAAAATTTTATTTTTTTTGTCTTTCAAATACACATATGTACTGGTAGATTTGAGAGCGAAAAAAATAACTAATAACCTACTAAAAAATACGCGAACGACATTAAAATGTCATCCAGAACATGCGAGATGTGCATAAATAACCTTATAATACTCTTTAGAGAGAACGAACGGTATATAATCAAAGATAAAGATAACCTTATAATAAAGAAAGACGCAAAATTGATTAATAAAATGTAAACATTTACATTTAAACTCCTCTTTACGTTGTTTTAAAAGGTGGTAAACTCCCAAACTGAGACTGCAAACGGGAAACACCTATATTAAAAAATATCTACTAATATTTTCATCTAACAACACTGGTTACATTTTTCACTGGATGACAAATATTCTAAGCAAAAATTATTTAATTTAAAAAATTAAACAGATATTGTTTATTTAAATATGTAATGTATAACATTTGGTTTGACGCGCTATGAGAGCAAGGATAAATTATGTAAGACGGGAATATGTTATGAGAAATATGGCATAATAGGAAGACGAGGCGTGGAATGGTATAAAAACAAAGTCACATTGTAGAATTACATATACTGACAACATATGTATACGTATCACTGGTTTATTTATGAAGTTTTCATCGTTTTATCGAAGTTAACCCAACAGTTTCATTCAGCACACAATGTTTATTGTTTTTTATATTTGTACAGAAAAATATCATACACAACAATTGACACTTTAAATCTCTTCAAGCACATTGAATTTTTTCTCCATTTTTAGCTTCGGTGAAGCCACATAAATAATTCAAAACAATTCCTCCATAAATCCGCAATGTCCAATCCAAGGTGAAATAGCCCAAAACGTGAGGTTAATAGCTGAGATCAAGGATTGTCAATTCGTATATTAGGAAGAAGGTGTTCAATCAATCGATTCGAGCGTACGTCATTCGCAGGCCGAATTGAAGTCTGACTCAGATTAGTGACGTTTATCGCTCAATCGCCGCGACTCGGGCCCGATTTTGGGCCGTGTGGTCGATATCGGTATTTAAAATATATTTGCATACATACATAATTGAGTTATACCATATCGGAAACATTAGACATACATTTGTTTAAAATAATTGGTCACTCGTGCTTTCATACTTTTTTGCCGGCGATACTTAAACTTTGAGAAAAAAAATATTTTCGTCAAATTTTCAAATTTTACGCGGATCAATATTTTTCTTTCTGCAATCTACTAAAGTTAATTAAACTATTTACAGTCTATCTACAGAAAGGGTTACCTTAAAATATTATAACAACAAAAAAACTTATAAAATTTTTCCATTTCTAGTCGCGGTGTACAAGAATATAAAAGTAAATAAAAAATCTGGCTTTTTTTAAATACTATATTAGGTATTACTTGGGATAGATTTTTTCGTATTTTTCATGGAATGTCTATCAATTTTACTTTAAGCTATTTCAAGGTTATTCATTCAATACTGGGCATCTATATAATTATCTGCAGTGACGCAGTCGGTCTGAGTAGCGGTAGGTACAGTTTTTCTATAGGAACTGTCGAAGATACCATCAGTACCATCGAGTGACAGATTAATAAACTGATGTTTTTTTTCAAGTGACATCCCTATAGCGTACATATTGTAATCAATCAAATTTATTTATAATGCCTAAATATGGCGTAGTGTTTATTGGGGAAAAGCATTTTAATAATTCTTAAAAACTAATACATTGTTTAGTTTTTCAAAAATCTAATTCCATATTCACTCTTAACATAGCCCTTTTACATTTAATGAATTTAATTGAATATATTTGGCGTTAATTTTGTAGAAATTCATTATTCACAATTAAATGCTACATCACGTAGTTTCATTTAATTGTGAATTTAATTGATTTATGTTGATAAAGTACGGCACTGATAATGACAAAGATGTAACGTAAAATTCTTATTTATATCGTTTCGAAGCAACCTCTATGTTTTTTTTGCACGGTCTATTTTGTAAAAATGTACGATTAATAAAAAAAATCATTTAAATGTCTGGATGAAACGAATGACAGCACGAAACATAAAAACCATAGAATGTGGTGAACAACAAATTATTAAAATACTTTTCATAAATTATACGGAATAAATCTCTATTTGAAAGATAATCTTAATGTGAAAGAGCTATGATGCTGCGACACAGGGACGGATGGACAGATATGATTAAGTTTCCGTTTTAGCTATTTGGCTACGCAACCACTCTGACAAGGGTGCACGATCAAAAATTATTTATATATTATTATCCTGAAAAGAATTGTTAAAATATTGTTAAGTTATTTGTTAAGTTATTATCCTGAAGAGAATTGTTAAAGTAGTCTTGAAGTACAATAAAAAAAAGTAACTGGCGGGATTATTACTGTCATTTACCCACGGCTTCGCTCACGCAGTTATAGTTACAAACTTACGCGAAAAATTAAAAATGAAGCGCCATCTAGGATGATTAAGGGAGATTAAGTAATAAGTCTTTATTTTAGTGACTTTAATACAAATGACAATTAAAAAAAATATTTCCCTATAAATTAGGGATTATACAGAATTATTCTTTTACTCCTTTGCATTAGGTATGTAGCGTTTCAAAAAGTATTATCGGTCCGTTGCTGCACTGCTACGTTATTCCGTTTATGTACTTTATCAGTTTCAAATAAGAATTTCCCGGAAGTGAGATTTCCCTATATAAAAAGCCACATGACATGTCCCAGATCTCCATCGACTTCTTTGCAAAAAATCACGTCGATCCGTTGCGTCGTTGCGACGGTACGTGAAAGAAGGACAAATACATACACTTTCCCATATATAATATTAAGTTATGATTATTCTAAAGTGGAAATGTAACGCACTGACGCTAACGAAAGCGTTGAAGTAAAGATGAATAACCTTTCGTAGTGAAAGTATAACCTTTCGTATTGAGATTATAACAAGAACTGAAACAAACTATGCTTACTTTCGTGGCGGTTTGCTCATAAGTGATGCAGTAAACAATTCGAAGCGGAGGCCAAACGCTATATACCGATCGCTTTCCGCACTATCGATCTTTTTAATTTTTCGTCACAATCTCATTCCTCAATATATCAATGTAGTGTGCCATGGCAGAATATTTTTTACATGGAAATCATTACATTGGAATGTTGAAGTTCATCGTAGATAACGCTGCTGACAGTTTTTGAAATACAGTTCTAAACAACCTTTACGCCATGATATTATACTCAATAGACACGCACCCATATATCAAAAATCTGTCAAGTACGAGTAGAACTCGCAATACGAGGATTCCGTGCACATTTAGGCACTTGTAAATATTCAAGGGAACATAGTAGTTATATGAAATTACGTACAAATATTACATTTACACAAAGTAAATTGATTAGCCACTACACCTTTTAAATGCGTAAAAACACGGTGCATATTTAAAAAATTATAAGATCTAAGATAATCGCTATAGTTTTTCTTTGTTTTGTTTACTTTGTTTTTTCATGATTTTAGGTTTCAGCAGTATCGGAAATAAGGCGCGGGCGGATGTTCTATTTTCGCATATTGTCAGAATATATTTTTAAATATGCAATTTGTAATTATGAAAAAAATATTTTCGTATTCTTCAGAACAAGGGCTTTTTTAAATTATACCCCACATGACAAACAAACATTTTAAAATGATATATTACTCCCTCTTTAAATGTAAAAAAAGTATTTAAAATTAATTAGTTACTGATAAATATGTGGGTTAATGATATTTATTATTCTATGCCAAATTTCAAGTTTCTATGTCGCGCGATTTCTGAGAAAATCGGCTGTGACAGACGGACTGACATACAGACACGTACCTCAAAAAGAAAAAGGAATCACTTCGTTGTCCGTATATCGGTTTTTTTCTCAGGAACACGTGGAAGTATCAAGTTGAAATTAATATCAAGTACTTAAGTTTACGGTTCCTTGAAACGTTAAAAAAATTATGCTTCTCAGTCAATGCAATCAAAAAGAACCCTAAAATCACGGCAATATATGCCGCATATTTTGACACTAGCAAGTAAATCAAAACCCATAAGGTGACCTAGAATCGTGAAATTTGGCAAGACGCAAGATCTCACAGCACAAGTAAAGGAAAAAATCGTCAATTTGTAGTTATATTTTGAAATATGCCCGATATTTTTACGTCTGTGAAAGATACGGTAGGCGGCAATATATTTACGTTGTGTGAAATTAATATTTACAAATTATGTAGTAGGAATACTACGTACTTTTAAATGTTTGTGCACGGAACCCTCGTAGTGAAAGTTCTACTCGTGCTTGACAGGTTTTTCAGTTTAAGGTAACCCTAAAAAGGAAATAAATAATATGGTGCCATGTAGCGCCACATGTAATCTATGATTAAAGAGATTCACCATCTCTTTCACGATAGCAAGTATAAAAAGAGATAATTCTATTGAGGTTGAGCCAAATTACTTTCAAGGCGTATTTTAGTGTGCTAATGTCATGTCCATATAAAATAACGCCATTGCCTTTACGTAATGACAGCGACAAATGAAAGAATTCACAAAATCAACTCGCAATATTTTAAAAGTGCTCAATTCCGATGTGCAGTTTTACCTACATCGATATCGATCGATATACGCGCCTATCCCATTCGCACCTGTCGGCGTCGCGCATTCGAATCGCGTGCCCGCGCGCCCTAAGCGGGCGCGCGCGGATGTGCGCTGCTGACTAATTGGCGGCGCGCGCTCGATGCGGCGCACAATACGCAACGTGCGCCGTCTGAATCCTAATGCACTACCATCGTGCCGATCGAGACGGCGGCCATCTTTCGCCCGCGGGCCTCCAACCGCTCCATTTATTTCCCAAGTAAATTAGCTCAGAATTTGTAGAAAATAAACCTCTTTCAAACAGATAAAAGACGTATTTTGGATATCGTCAGTGCCCACTTGCACTCTGAGTAGAATATAGACGGATTGAGTAGAATCGAATCTAGAAGGGAAACTAACAGGTTATTTTTCCCTGATGTTTCTGAACAGATTCCAAAGAACTGACTAAATACCGATTACCGCACTTCGCAAATTCTGACGGGATATGATCCATTCCGTCCGAGTTGGTACCGATTTGCTCTGAGAGATAATTCGGGGAGTTCTTGTGGTTTCCATATGCAGGACGCGAATCAGGTTTCGTTCGATTGCAGTGAGCACTATGATGCTCCAAGACTAAGATGCTCGAGCATGCGTCAACACAGTAGTAGAATATAATAACGCGAATCTTTAGGACGAGGGATCTTAAGCATTGCGACTTGGTTGAGTGTGGATCAATCTTTGAGGTTCGCTAAATAAGTTTTTGAAAAAAGTAGAAACTAAACGGTTCATTGAGTACGGACAGTACCTACAATTTTTGAGTGGAAACACTTGATAGTAGATACGGGACACTATCATGGGACTTTCCGAGGCCCCTCCTTTTTATGATACGGATTGTTACAGGCCTCTGGGGGGGGGCTCTGAGACGACTTGAGTGATGGCTTAGGAATACATGGATAAGGGTTGACTATGTATTGTACATATTAATATGTTTTTGTTTTTGCTGTTTATTTATTTAGAATTGAGAACGTTTAGTTTATCCAAAAAAATACATTTAATATCTTAGAAGTGTAACATAACGGGGACATTTTATGTAAATTATATTGCCAATCAAGAATAAATTCATCTGACAAAGAATTCACCCTAGCGAAACAAGGAACCCTTTTGATTTCATCTCCATCGGTCCTTCTGTCTATCGCAGACCTTACCTTCTATACCTTCTGTCCTCACAATTTCTACACTTTTAGACCTATGTGCTTGAAATTTGCAAGTATGTTCTCCATTTGCAATTATTATTTAAGGTAATATTAAAAAAGATTTAATACAGTTTCTCATAAAACGTTTCCCATACACTCAAATGCGACTAATATTTTGATACTGCCTTTGTAATCGTAGCGTTAAACTTTCCTATTTTTACAATGTCAAGACTTCCATTTCTTATGCCCTCTGCGCTTCACTTTACAGTATCCACAGCAATATCCGCACCACGGCAATGCTCTTTGTATGTTTGATCGCAGTTACTGAAGTCCGGTAACTGCAAACAAACATACAAAAAGCATTGCCGTGGGGCGGATATTGCTGTGGAAACTATAGAGTGAAGTGTAGAGGCTTTAAGAAATGGAAGTCTTGACATTGTAAAAATAGGGAAGTTTAACGCTACGATTACGAAGGCAGTATCAAAATATTAGTCGCATATGAGTGTATGGGAAACGCTTTATGAGAAACTGTATTAAATATTTTATAATATTACCTTAAATAATAATTGCAAATGGAGAACATACTTGCAAATTGCTATACAGTTAAGTATTCGTATCTTGACAGAGAAGGCGCGATTTCAAATTGTTTGTAAAAACTTGAAAAATATTTTCTTTTATATTTTTAAAACGCATGCAATTTGTAGGTATTACTTATCCTTTCATTTTAACGCCGGATGGCAAGGCTTATCGAGAAAACTATAAACTATGTGTAATTATCACTTATTCAAAGTTTAACCTATTTTCTCGTAAATAATGTAATGTAAACAACAGAACGAAAAAAAATTATAAATGGTGTAAAATAATATAGACTCATACTAGTTTTTCATAGGGCTGCAAAGCGCTAAATAAAACTTACGAGTAGTACCAATTCGGTCGTAGCGAACAAACTGTGCAGTTGATACTTTTGCGCACCGTTTACGATATGTTTTGAGTGAGATAAAGTGCAATTTTACGGAGACCTCACCAACGACCACCTACTTGAAGAGTCATCGCCAACTCATCCAGAAAATACCTGTAGTATTGTAGACATAGGTACACTTATTGGAGCTTGTACGTTTTGCATTTTCACTCCATTACTCATGGTTACAAAATCACATGTATTGAGACCATATTTCCCTGCATACGCCGGTATACGGACAAAAAGAACCCACAACGCATTACAGCGTCAGATGTCTGAGCATCTTAGCATACTCGGGAGGAAAGAAAGCTTCGTCAACAATATCGAGATGACATTTTGGTGGCTTCTACATCGGTTAGAAATTTTCCTCTAGGTACATCGACAAGATTTATTATATGTCGCGTAAATAGATAAAAACCCCTGTACTATAACAGGCGCTTTTACTATTAAAATTCATTATTTAACTTTCAGTAATGCCGCCCACTGAAAGGCAATTTTTATTATTGTTTTTTTTTTAAAAGCTTGAATTAAGCACTGATCGATCAACTTATAATATAACGAAATGACTTTTTTCATTGATTTCAAATGAATCACACATGAGTACTAGTAGTCACTGCGAAGAATCTATACATATAATAAATCCGTAGAATTCGCCTGTCTGCACACTGAAGTATTTACGATAAAATGATTTAGGGGAACGTAACCGAAACAAAAAAAACATAAAAATATTGTGTTTGGAATTTTGTCCGTTTGACTATTTATTCGCGCATTACGCAAGAACAGCTAAAGAGATTTCGATGAAGACGTTTTCGCTGGTAGACTTTGCTGGATCTGGAATAACATATAGGTTAGGTTTCATCATAATCGACCAGTCCAAAATAAAACATTGTAATTTGACATTTCAATACAAAAGCGCACGTATTTAAAAGAAATACTTTCATAATTGTTATAACAAACGTTACGTGTATTAATCTTACAGTTAACTTAATAATATTTTCTAAAGGTCCAAGCGAACGAAGTCGTAGGTAAAATACGTAGTTAAGAAAACCTAAAAACATGCTTTTTTAACCAAAGGACCCGTTGAGACAAATTAACCGAACCCCGACTCGATAGGTTTACTGTTAGCTATTGAGAAATTCCCATGACTACCTCCATCATCAAAACCTCCTGGTTACAATAAGTAGCCAGAGGACTCATTGGGACAAATCCAACAAACTCATACTTGATGTGTTTACCGTTAGCCATTAAAAAGTGCCCATGACCTCCTCTCTCCTCTATCACTAGATCCTTCCGGTTATAAAAAACATCAAAAGATCTCATTGAAACAAGTCCAAACTCGACAGGTTTTTGGAAGCTTCTAAGATTATCTCCCTCCTTCATTATCGTATCAATTCAATGGTACCAGATTAATACATTATCATCAGAATTGCTTAAGTTTTCAAACATTTGCTTACAAAGTTAGGAAGTTATAGGTTCAGAAAAGTCATAGGCTTCAAAACAGTGCTAAAAAGACGAAACGGCGAATAACTCGGTCCAGAGTACTTTATATTAAGTGAAATTTGAAATGAATATTCTTAAGATGTTACATGGATAATAGAATAGAAAAATACACTTAATATCTTAAAAATTCTTAAAAAAATACGCTATACACCCCCGGCCTGCACCTAAATCCATAGTTTATATCAATTTAAAAAGGAAACATACAACAAATAAGTATGTTCCCTCTACAGAACTTACATTTTATTACGTTCTCTTTCATGAAAACAAAGAAAGTATTTATAAAGGAACACCTCATAGATAGTCATTTATTGTTTTATTGTGCTAGATGTTTTTTTTAAACATAAACAAAATTTCTTCATCAATTTCCACCGTATTTTCTTTCGCAAGTTTTTCGACGACTCATTGTTAACGCATTCAAGATTTAACTTAAGGAGTGAGAAAATAAAACTTACTATATTATAAAAATAAATTGTTATCGCAGCTACAATATAGACTCAATTTACATTCGTCCTTGTTTTTTATACTTGACCCAACTTTAAAGCAATTAAACATGATCAAAGGAAACGATATGTAATTATTGCATGAAAAAAACAACTGAAAGTTTCATTGTCGGCGAGCGGCGGCATTCGCCTTACGAAATACGATTCTAACATAAAGGCCCGACTAAAGCTAGATGGAAGATAACCAAAATCCACTGCAGCCCAACTGGAGCGTATAGCAGGGCCACTTCGCCGCGCCCGCTGGCAATGAGACGGTTGCAGCACGGCGCGGCGCGAGGTTGCGCAAGCGGCGGGCGCGACTTGCGCAAGCGGCGCGGGGAAGCGTAGGCCACGCGGTGAAAGCTGGCACGTAACCGCCGCATATCGTTCCATCTAGGGTTACTGTCCCTGTTCGCAGGCGGGTAACGCTGCCCGCGCAATATTGATTTCACTTCACTTCACTTGTATATTGGTTTAAAGCACGGGCGCGCGGGGTGAAAGTATATCGAATAGTCGATGGTAGTCACGCTTTGCAATTTTTCTTTGAATATTCCACGCAAACTGAGGCTACAGTTTGAGCACCGCTTCAACAAAACCTTATAAACAGTAATAATAAAAAACCTGTCAGGTATGAATAGAACTCGGACTACGAGGGTTCTGTAAACATTTAGGCACTTATAAACGTTTAAGGGTACATTGTATTTCTATATATGTATATGTAGAAATACAATATACACTCAGACAATATATGTATATGTGTGTATATATATATATATATATATATATATATATATATATATATATATATATATATATATATATATATATATATATATACATTAAAATATAAAGTTATTTTTGCAGTTGATTTAAATGACTTATACAAAGTTTCTATGAACTTTTCACAAACCAACTTAGTCGACTATTGTTCGTAAACTAGTGGGGCCTATTTATCTATAATAATATTCTTTTAATTTTGTTATATATTGTAAATACTTTTCAGGTATTAAAAATACCTGTTTAGTTGGTAGAAAGTGGGTACACGTAATTTTAACAAAAGTTACCAATTAAAAGCTTAAGATTTTATGAACGATTTCCTGTATAATATTATTGAAAGGTCCTTTGATCGATATAATAGCCATAGGGCAAAAAATTCAGCCCCACTTTACATGTAGGGGAGATACCTCAAAAAACTTTTTAAGATTTTGTTTCATAACTTTATATAGACGTAATACATATGTATAACCAACCTAAATTCAGCTTTATAGTAGTAATAGTAAAGAGCAAAGCGGCAGTGATATGCAGACGGACAAACTAACAAACGGACGAGGCGAAACTATAAGGATTCCTAGTTTAGTTAGGGAATCCTAAAAAGCCTGCCATCATGTTTTGGGCACTGGACACATGGATAATAAAATAAAGACGCTTGAACGAGATAAGTCTCACTTATTTAACATTCACAGCATCTGCCATAGAAATAGAAGCCAGGAGGAGAATAGGTACCGCAAGATACTTTAAGGTTTAGAAAATTGATCAGTATCGCTAATTCTTTAAAGTAGGAAATATACGTAATTTATGTCAGAATTAACGTGACCCTTCCCCGGCAGCCGGGTTGCACTGATTTTGGAAACTATATATAAAATATTCAGATATAAGCTATAGTTATTTTTTGTGAATAATTGAAAGTTTGCTCTACATACCTGAGACGACAAATCTACATAATATTTCGTTTCATAATTATTCCAAGAATATCCACGATATGACTTAAGTTGAACAACGTGTCAGACTTTAGAAGGGCAAGATTTTCTGGAACTATTTCATTATGAGGAGTTATTTGTGGTGAGCATTAAGCGAATTGCCAGTTTGAAACGTAGTGACGTGTTGTTCTATTACGATTTTACTATACTAAAAAAATTGTAGGCCGGCATGAGACGCCGGCAGATGCAACATCTAAATTTTTGCTATATTTTTATATTGAATTGAAAACGAAAAAACAAATATTTAAATAGTTGTTAATAAGAAAATATCAACTTAATTTTATTATTTTATTTTTATGAAGTAATTTATCACATATATTTCTTATCAATCTATCGAAAATATATTTTTAATTTTATAATGCAGTTAGTCGACAAGACGCGAAGCTGGCCGAATGGCACGTCGCGACGTGCCATCAGAACGTTTTAACTCCCATCAAAACGCGCCATTAGATCTTTCACATCAATTAGGTGCAGAGGAGCAGTGTTATTTTTAAACCAGTTACTACAAAATACTACTGAAATGTTACTACATTCCAGAAAGGTTTTTTGAGCAAGAAACTAAATTTTGAAATAAGGTATCTAGGATATATATATATATATATATATATATATATATATATATATGTATATATATATATATATATATATATATATATATATATATATATATATATATATATATATATGCTATGCGGTTGAATTGCAGGAAATATATCCTTTTTCTGCAGTAACTTTAGTATGTGATTCAATGATAAATTATGTAATACCTATACATATTTTTGATCGATTTGCGACCTCAGAAAAAATTACTAACTAACATCATTTATTCCTGTATACTTATTTAAACCTTCGAGTCATCTCGGTTTTAGGTATACTAAGCAACGGAGATGAAATGCCATGCTTCCATACTGACATACCACTTTCGCATCAATAGAGTTCTCGTTCTAGCGTCTTTATTTTTATATGGCTTATCACGTCACCATCCTTGGTCACATTTTCTTTCACCAATTTCTTTTACTTCCTTCGTATCCATACTATCTTAATTCCAACTAGTAATATTTTAAAACGCGAAAGTGAGTTTGTTTGTTCGTCGGTTTATCCCCTTTCCAGGCCTCAACTATTTAGTTGGTATCATTGAAATGTTGAATACGTGTAGCCTATGTCACGGAAATGAACATAGGACAAGTAAACATTTACTTTTTTGTTGGCCTTTTAATGTCTATAGATATAGCTAAACCGACCATAATTTCTTTCTTCACATTAACAATCACATTTTCTTCCATTTCGTAAGCTTTCTGTGTACATTTTCAGCGTATTATTTTTAAATTTGGCGTAATTTTTTTTCACTATTGATCGACTTTATCATAATACTATCAGATTGCACTACCTAGCTACACTTCCGTATACAATTATTGACACTATTATGTTTTTGTCCTACGGCCAGAGGGTCGAGCGTCTCCTTGCGTCGTCGGTTGTATCCGCCTCTTTCTTGTTATACATGCTTTCTAAACCATTCTCGACGCTAAATACAAACCATTCGTGCGTCTTGATCGTTTTTAAAAATTTCTTCATAATTCAACTTCATTTTCGCATTTCTCGCGATTCCGTATTTTTTTTTGTGTCTTTTGATACTAACTTTGAAAGTACGTTTGTTTTGTACAACGCCACAAAACGTAATAAGTATCACTTATGTCGTGCGTCCTCTGGAACATCCCCCGATGTTGAATTGCGTTGTATTAGAGTTGAGATAGAGGTAATTGATTGATTTGACATCACTAAAGGTGTCAGAAAGGTATCAAATCAATCGATTATCTCTATCTCAACTTTAGTACAGGTTTTACTATCGTATAACAACGACGATTTATTTTCCTGAATTACTACTTATAATAACGCTTCATTTAATTTAGCAAGAGATTGCTGTTATAAGCCTTTTCAAGGATAATAAAAGTTTGTTTATCCTTATTTATATGTTTGCCATAAATCGCGATTAAAGTTTTAAAATGAGTTTTCACTGCAACAAAATAATTTTCTTTTTAATAAATCAGGTGTATGATAACAATGATTATTATAAAAAATATAATTCATCTATGCTTATAAAATACGGCTGTAGATATATCCGTCTTTTTTATAAGACGGCTAATATCTACATCTTCATACATATATAATGACACTGAGAGTAATTACATAACTCATGCGTTTCCATTAGTAAATTGTTTATTTCATTTTCTCAAAGAATAATATCTCGAAAATAAACTCCACAAATTTGAATATGATGGTCAAGAAATTGACACGAGTTATACGCATCTTAATACTGTAAGGAAAGCCTCGCAGCATGTAGACGCAATCAAGCGATAGTAGATATAACCGTCTTTTTTATAAACGTAGATGAATTCTATTTTTTACGTTATTCATTGTTAGCGTATACCTGATTTAATAAAAAAAAATATTTTACTACAGCGAAAACTCATCTTAATACTTTAATCGCGTATTTTTTACAACACTATATTTCGAAATGGCGATCGCGACTTCTTAAAAACTATACAACTGATTCTTCTTCATATTTTGTACACTTATTCCAGATGTTTTAATGTAAGGATTTTGATAGCGTAACGAGCGATTATTTCAGCGGAAATCAGCATTTTCTCTTGAAATGACCACCATATTTGATGAAATCAGAATGAAAAAAAACGACACGTCACACGAGTGAAACAGGTGATCATCGCAATTCTCACTTTTAAAAACGCTCGCTATAAAACTGGTTTATTATATTCTAAAATAATATAATTAAAAGTATATATTATAAAATAAAATAATAGTTCTTGATAAACATCTAAGAGATTTTGTTTACAAAAAAATTAAAAATAGTCCTGTTTCCATTCAAAACAAGCACCACCTCTAACTAAAAGTCTTATAAAGTTTGAGGATGCCAAGTGAAATGTTGATGCATAAATAAAGGCCTTTCACCATCCAATAAAATGGAAGCACTAAACCGTTGATGATTTATTGAAGTAAATCAGTATGTTAAGCATTAATTTATATAAAGTATGTGATTTAATAGGATAATCAGGAGTCCCACGTCAGGCAGACACTTTGCAGATAGAATGTGTAGAATAGACACGAAAATTTATAATATGTATATTCTTTACCATTTTATTTGTTTATCTATGCACTTTAATGTATTTAATTGATACATATGACGACTTATTGCTATGAGAGCAATCTCTTACATCAAACCAGAACACTAGTCTAACCTCACTCGATGAGCTGCCGGGAATCGAACCCGGATCCCCGCGGTGATCAATCCAACACACCACGGCTACGACATTCATAGTCATCTCATCATATTTTCATAATCATATTATTTAGTGACTTGCAATTTATCTCCTCCCTCCTATTATTTTTCAACCATTGGATTTGAAAAATCTGAAATATTAGGTAGGTACTAGAATCTAATTAGAACTTTCAATAGTAACTATTTTAGTCTGTTAGTAGAAAATTGTGCAAACAAATAAATTTTATAAAATTGTAATATTAAATCTTTTACGCGATCAGATAAATCAAAGAGTACATAAAAATATATTTACCTCCATTTTACACATAGGTAAGGTTTTTTTTATTATTACATAAATATTGATGTTACGGTCTGAAAATAATTTCAGAGACCTCATTGCAAGACCACCTGAAATTTCATGGAGATAAATCCAAAACTGAAGAAAGGGTGACGAATGGACAGACGGATAAGATGAAATTGGGCTGTTTATTTGCTCTACAGAATCCTAATTAAATCATAAAAACTCACCAAATACAATTAAAACCATGAACACGTATGCCGTAAAATGAGATTTAGAGTTACACTTACGAATATGTCTGACATTCTGTTCAAAAGCTATTTAAATATCAGAAAGTAATCCAGAATTTCTAAACGGTGGGGACAAAAGTCCAAAGACAATGGCGTTTGTTGGAGACGCTGCAGCGGACGCTACGGTAGCTCTTTTCTTGCTCGTGTTTACAAGGTAATCCTTGGTCATTAAATGCTGCTAAACAAACCAAATTATTCAATCCGCTCTGTCTAACTGCTGTTAGTCTACGAAGTTGGAATTTAGAGATTCGATGATACGTAGGAAACAAAAGGGTTTGTCGGTAGATTCAAATACCTCTAATAGGTTAATCTTTAAATATTGATCTACGTATATAGCCCTTTTCTACACGCTTTTCTTATGAAATATTATTTCTTTACAATTCCCTCAACTCCCTTTAGTTAACTAGGGTTGTCACTCAGTATTCTGCGCTTTAATGCCTCGTTTGCTTTTCCATTTTTTTAAAATTTTCATCACCAAACAATATGGACGTGTTCTTTTATTTATAAAACATTGGGACCTCATGAGCCTCTTTTTATTCTGCCAAGTTTTTAGGGTGTCGTAACTCAAGATGGTACCCTCAGGATAATTTCTTGTTCATCTTTGGGTCTGTCAATTCCCTATTTTTCTCCGGCGACGGATATGAACTTGAAATTAATAAAAATGTGAAGCTTTTAACTAAATGCGATAAAAAAATCGTCAAAACTACTAAGGGTACTTCCCGTTGACTTAGAATCCTTGAAATTTGATACAAAAAGTAAAGGAAAAATATTAATCGTTAATTTATAGTTCCATGTTGAATTATTACGTGACAAACAAAGTTTTCCACTTTTTTTTGCATATGTATATGTAAAATACTTTTCATGTAATTCGTTTCACGTAACTAAGAATCGTTTTCCAAAAAACCTGTCGGTCTGTGTACAAGGTTATTTGCGTTTATTATCACCTTTACAAACAAACTAATCCGTTTAATCATCGCGTAGTAAAATAAACCCTTTAAACAACACCCGCAGTAGATTTGAACATGCAATTTAAATATATCGAACAGGTGTTAACCCATGATTAAGACAAACTACAAGACTAAGTCGATATTAAGCAAATGTTTTAGCTTATATAAACCGTTTGAATATTAATTTTAAAACTAAGTGATTTATCAGAGAAAACATCTATTAAATGCGAGTAAAAGTCACACTACGAAGGCTTAAATAAAAATTAAAATTTAAACATTTAACGATACATAATATTTCTACTATATTATTATAAATATTAATATTATTTTTTATTTATATATTGATCAGTATATCTTTTACAAGCGCAAGAAAAATAATTAAATAATTTGTTGCCTGTATCCTTACCGTTTATTAATGCAAGTTAACCAAAACAATTTTGTTTGTAAATACTTGCGAATTAAGTACTGATAAAGTAATTACATGTGAGTACTCACCATTATCCTGATAAGTTAATGAATACTTTTTTATATTTCTGATATACGTGTCGTAGAATAAGTTATGCTTTACAAAACCAGACACTTTGGAGACTAGTATCTCACGAAGAAAAGGCTAAATAAAAGTTATTAGATATTTTGTATTGTATTTCGAAACACCTTCTCGATAATTATTATTTCCGTGTGTTCCAAATAATTCAATTAAAAGTCCTGTAAATTAAGTAACTATCACTTTTAAACTGAAGAAGATACGACGCTGTGACCGACAGAGGTACGTGACAAAATTGAAAAATTCCGTTTCTGTTATTAGGTTACTAAATCCTAGAAAAATAAACATGTGGTGAAAAAAATGCAGTCCTCAGAAATATTTAATTAATACTAAGGTCTTTTTTCTGGAAAGTCTTTTTCTGTAAGTTCGACGCCGTGGTGTGTCGAGTTAATCACAGGCTTTAGGCTTTTAACGGGCGCGGCATGCCACGGTATCCGGGTTCGATTCCCGGCTACTCATCGAACGGGACTGGACTGATGTATTAATTGGCTGGAAGAGATTGCTCTTGCACTATAAGTTATGTATCAATTGTGTACGTCAATTGTTGTTATTGTTTTCTGTTTGTCTGAAAGGATGTTCATTTTTTCGCGCGTCACACAATAATCACTGAAGGAATCTTCGTGGGTTCAAATGGTGGATTCTGCTAGACTTGAGGTATGAAACATTTATATTTAAAATTTGTTCCAATTTGAACTTGGCCCGATTAAAAGCAGAATCAAAGCAAAGCGGAGGAAAAGATCTCGGAAGAAGAGACAAATTTCATTTGAAATACTTGCTGGTTTCGATAATTTAAGCTTATTTTATTTTATTTAAATTTAATAATAAAATGAGTGTTTACATTTGCGAAAATTATGTTTACTAATGTGATTTAGGCAAAGTTTAGGTATACGTTTTAGTAAATGTTATATTTAGAGTAAATTTAACAAATAAGTTCCTCTTAATAAATAAGGGCTCTAGAGTAGAAAGAAGCCTACGATATAGAATATGATCGGTATTGGAACATGCCGGATGAACCTCCTCAAGATTATTTAAGATATAACCGTGAATGCTCAGATACTATGAAATTTATTCTTCATATCGTTCGCTTCCAAAACTTTTTTTAATTTGAGATCATGACAAATTATTTGAATTCTTGTTGTTTGCAACCAACCTCGCATTTTTATTAATTCACTATAATTTCTATAAATCGATCATTCTTCATCACGTTTATATACGACTTTGACTGTTATATACGACTTGTTACAATTGCTCGCGCGCCTTCTAGCGGGAGAAATTATTAGTAAAAATCCGCATCGGTGAAGTCACAGCACAATCCAAGCGTAAAAATGTGGTTGGTACAAATCTATAAACTAGTTACAGAAGAAGTGTTTAGGAACTGTTTAGGAACTCGATGAAGGTTCGAAGGCGTTCGGGATATGAGAGAAGTAAACGACGTAGTGAAGTTGAGCAAAATACTGTTATAGTAATAGACTATGAATATGGGTGAAGTTTTAAATAAACACGTCAGCAAGCGCCGCCGCTTATATTGTTTTTGTAAATTTTATATTATTGTACCCGAAAGAAAATAACGTGACTTGTACACATTTTATGTTTTTTTCTTTCAAAATAAGTGATTTTTGCTTCCAATAAATTTGTGCAAAATTTTAAGCGAAATCGTGAAAGTCTCTATGGAAACAAAAGAAATATTAAATTCAGAAATGGAACTTCAAGCTTAAAGCAAATGTTTAAATGTGGTGTATAATAAAAAAGACACCCCCCAATACTTATAAACCTTTGTCTATATAAATACATATAATACAATTGTAAAATTGGTGTTTGTGTATATTACACTTATTTATTGATGGGAACTTATTACTTTAGTGATGATATATAGTTTTTGGAATTTTTGTGTCTTTATTTGCTTGAACACGCATCCCGGGAAAACTACTGAACCAATTGATATGGAGTTTATATAAAAACAGGGGTTAACTTGAAGTAACATTAATTTTTTATTTTATCCGAATAGGTTTACTCAACCGTAAGATATGCGAATTTACTATTATTAAACATATATTTATCTTGTATTAGTACCACAATAACAAAGAAGTGCCCGGGAAAACTACTGAACCAATTGATATGGAGTTTATATAAAAACAGGGGTTACCTTGAAGTAACATTAATTTCGTATTTTATCCGAATAGGTTTACTCAACCGTAAGATATGCGAATTTACTGTTATTGAAAATATATTTCTCTTGCATTAGTACCACAATAACAAAGTGCCCGGGAAAACTACTGAACCAATTGATATGGAGTTTATATAAAAACAGGGGTTACCTTGAAGTAACATTAATTTCGTATTTTATCCGAATAGGTTTACTCAACCGTAAGAATTGCGAATTTACTATTATTAAACATATATTTATCTTGCATTAGTACCACAATAACAAAGAAGTGCCCGGGAAAACTACTGAACCAATTGATATGGAGTTTATATAAAAACAGGGGTTACCTTGAAGTAACATTAATTTCGTATTTTATCCGAATAGGTTTACTCGACCGTAAGATATGCGAATTTACTGTTATTGAAAATATATTTCTCTTGCATTAGTACCACAATAACAAACAAGTGCCCGGGAAAACTACTGAACCATTTGATATGGAGTTTATATAAACACAGGGGTTAACTTGAAGTAACATTCATTTTTTATTTTATCCGAATAGGTTTACTCAACCGGAAGATATGCGAATTTACTGTTATTAAAATATATATTGCATTAGTACCACAATAACAAGTGCCTATGTACTTAAAGTCTTGTTATTATACAAATGTAAAGTGTATCTTCATACATCAATAGAAGTTACTATGTGTACTGGCGTGGCCAGGGGGTGAAGTGTGGAGGGATGGGAGAAGGGTACGTGCTTAAGTAAGTAATCTGAAAGCGGGTAGTAACATAACTCAACCTAACGTAGAATTGGTACATGTACATTGAAGAAATTTACGAAAAAAATTATTTAAAAAGAGGAAAAGCAATAGGATACAAAAATATTGTTTTTTTTAATGTTCATCCCTTTTTCTGTGAGCCTGTTTATTTATTCACACATCACTCGAGAGCAGCCGAAAGGATTTCGATGACGATTTTATTGATGGATTCTGTAGGCTTTGAGGTACATAACATATGGACTAAGTTTCATCGCAATCGACCAACTAAAAAGAAGATAGGACAATTTGACGTTTGCGCACAAAGTGTACTTACAAACAGTTTACTTTTATAATTTTTGTAATAGATGGCGTTATGTTTTTTCATATTTAAGTTAATAATATTTTACAAAAGTGTACTTACAAACAGTTTACTTTTATACGCACAAAGTGTACTTATAAACAGCACAAAGTGTACTTACAAACAGTTTACTTTTATAATTATTGTAATAGATGGCGTTATGTTTCTTAATATTTCAGTTAATAATATTTTCTATAGGTTTTCACACGTGAAGTCGCAGGCACAGTTATTGATATAAACGCCGAATATCTAATAGCATTTATGGAAACAGCCGAAATATTGAATTTAGAAATGAAATCCAGGCTTAAAACAAACGTTAAAATGTGGTGGACGACTAAATAAATAGATAGCTCCATATTTAAAAACTTTACTTAATGCAAAACTAAGAAAACAACGTTACCAATATAAATGCCGAGCATTTAAAGGTTTATTCACTAAAATTTACGTTTACGAATTTAGTATAACGATCCTCAATTTAGACCTTAAAGTTAACAAGTAAACAAATTTACACATTTGGGCAGTTTATTTACAATAGATGAGAAATCATTTAAACATAAGCAAGAAACATTCTTTCGAGGCAAATAATATGACGACTATTACAATAGAATGATTCCCACTTGCCCTGTGTCGGAATGGTAAGAATAGAGCGAATAAAATTTTTTTTTTGAAAGTTTGCATGGAAAGCATTTGGCGATGTGACTAAAGACATAATATAAAAAACGGCATATCAAAAAACACTTAGCGTTTTATAATTGCATAGAAATTGAAATTGCTCAAAACAATTTTAATTGAACATTCGAAGAAAATTCTAACCTAAAACTTTTAATTTCATTCAAATCCAGGTTAGAAAATTATACGGGGAAGGGGGTGAAACACATTATAATTCAGTTTAAACCTTTTGGCTACTATCGTGATAAATTAAACTACAACTTATTTTAAACGACCTTTATAACGATACGACGCTCTTCGGCAAGGTGTGAAGAAAAATGTTTCGTACTTAAGGTGAAAATTTTTTTAATACTTCGTTTGAAAAAAATCTTACATACTTGTCTAAATTAATTGAAACTATAAAGATGTGACAAATGGGCTAAAGGATCGACCTGAAACGATTATAAAGTTTCATGTTTCATCAGGGAGTCCTAAAAAACCAGGGAAGTGCAGTTTTTATTATTTTAGCAGACTACACATTTATACCAACTCGCAATTTTCCATTGAGGTGGAGTGGGTATCAAAGACGAGGCGTGACTCGCAGAGCTTTTACGTCCCGATACTTTTAGCACCTCGCGATTGAACCACTTTTGTGCATGGAGATACTCTATCGTTAGGACACAAATTTGCAGCAAATCTGACGTGCATCCAGTACCCCTATAACTGTCGTTCAATATTTTATTGATTTACAATTTAAAAGATACCAAATATGACGCGAAAATTGTGTTCAGAACACAATTTGAATGTAGTCTATCACAAAATTAGAACATCTGACTCGAATGTATACGGCTTATAAATATGCTTCTGCAAAATTAAATGAAACTACGTGATGTAGCATTATTTCTACTTTCTTTAAGTTCTTTACCACGACCTAGGTTTCATTGTATTAAAACATGGTTATTAGGAAAGATCTTTGATCTTTGCTAATAGGCCACCTGAAGATGTTGTAATATAAAAAACAAGATTTTGTTATTCTTTAAAGAACTGTATGTTCTGCCAGGTCAAAGGTTTACTATGTAAGTTTGTAACACTTTCTATTAGTGCGTTAAATTTGACAAGGACCGGGTCATTACTTAAATAGCTACTGAGTAGCAAACAAATGGACAAAAAAGGTTCGACATTTATAATATTAGCAGAAATATATTTTGCTATACCGTCAATCATCAAATTCCTTTACTAATTTTATACATTAATCATTCGTTCCACCTATACTTCGATGCATTAGACACTTTATTCAAAGTATATCGAAAAATATACACGCAGAATAATATTTGACCAAAGAAAAAGTATAAATAGGATGCAATAAGCTAGGCAAACTGTGAGCGTGACGTGAATCATCCGAAGACTTCACGGTCACAAATCGAACAGTAAAACAGGTTCGAAGTGTGACACCGCGCCCATTACCGAATTGAGCAGCGGCGACCCGTGAACTATCGGGAATCGTAAGCAGGTATTTATTTGTAATAAAACACGACGCACTGCCGCACCTTACACACCGGCGTACATAAAAATAACATATCTGTATTATATCGATAAACCCAATAAAACAACTATTTTAATAGGTGCAAGATCAGCCACAACACTGAGGATATATTTCCCCAAAAAAAGCAATCGCGAAGAAACAATAATAATAATATCTTCAATTTTCAGTATACAAATATTTTTTCTCCATCCCTTTTTCCATTTTCCTTCTCAGGTGTAGTATTGTATAACTATGTTTAATTTCAGTTTACACCCTGCGAACTAAAGCATCAAAGCTATGTCAAAATATAAGCTACTTATCTGGAATACAAGCTACACATCTTAAAAAAGAAGCTACTTATCTCTATTTAATCCTGGATATATCCTGTAATAATTTTATACTTTTCTATATGCAGCTTTGAATATATGCGCCAGATGTGAAATGAAAGGAAGCTGTCCATAACCGCATCGAGACCTCGTAGAATAACGTGAGACTAATATTATAACCTTATATCTACTATACTGTAACCCTATATACGTACACGAAACGGACATAAGTACGAGAATTACCACAGAATATTTACTCATATATTCATAACAATCGCCAGCTTATTTAAATCGACAGGATTTTAAGTCAGCTACATTTTTTTATTCGTGACACATCGCAAAATATATTCAACCTATCTAGAGAGTAAATAGAAAAAAAATCCTAAAACTTTTCAAAAAGTACTAAGCCTTTCCAGAATGCTTACCCAAGATCCCGTAGAACCCCAGCGCCTGAGCCGTCGCCGGCGGAGCGGCGTCACCATGGGAGGTCCCGAAAGACACGATACGGACGCAGCTCCCAGCAGTCTTCTGCCCACCTCTTCCTGCTGCTCAGACATGCTTCACCACGTTTCTCGATTATCGACTATCGACAGTTTTAGCTACACCACTACTGCCCATCACGGAAAGCGCGCTTTCGGAACCAAAATTCAAAAATCGAGCGTGCAGATAACAAAAATGTTAAAATTCCCTTGACAGCTGTCGGTTAGTATACACAACTATTTTATTTTGCATGAAAAAAAACGTGAGCCGATTTTGTTGACAACGTTTCTATTGCTAATTTTGCCTTACTTCGTTCTATTCATAAGTATGTAAATAATACTATAAGTTATAAATACTCGTTGCGAATAACGAATTAAATGATAATTATCAAAATTAAACTTCAATTTCTTTTCCCAGTTTACTACAAACTTCCTCAGCAGAAATTTCAAACGTTTATTTTTGTAACTTGAATATATTTTGTGAAAAAAGATGCAAAATATTTTATAAACAGGACCCGGTCGTGATGTATTTCTTGCGCGCACGCTGCGCGCGCACTTACGCGTGGGCGATTGCGAACTGTCAGCGACGTGTGCGAGGCGAATGTGTAAGAACGTACGCGCCCTACCCTATTGTTTAATTCACGCCGATTGCGTCTGCGGCGCCGCGCAATATTTCGCTATTATCACCAACAAATCAGCATGCAAAAAGTGTGTTTTTCCAAAATTGCGTCTTTTATTACACTCTAAGCATTAAATTTCAAATGATAACTTATTTAAATGTAACTATTTATTACTTGTGAATATTAAATACTTCACAATCAACCTGTTATTTGTTATCTGTACCTGTTATTTTTATTAAAACAGGTTACAACGTACAATGGACAAGGCAAACGGAACAAAATCATGAGTAAATTGATTTCTTCTTACCTCACGATAAATATGCCTAATATATTTAATATATGTATACGTAATAATATAAAATAAAAAAGGGTTTTCTATAAAACATATGGTCCTAATAAGACCATCGTCGTGATTTGATAAAACGTATTTTTTTTTGTAAATGATAATTTCACTCTGCTCTGTTATTGAAAATATTAGTTGTGCATTAGGTTAAATGAATATAACTGAAAGACAAGCAACTTAAATAATTTGAGTTTTACCATTTTAAAATACCTTTGTTAGTTTTGGCTTCTTATTAAACAAAAAAAGTCTCAACACAATGTTGTGATGAGACTTTTGAAACAAAATGTAAAACAATATAGCACGATTATAGATCTTCTAAATCCCATAAAGCCATTTTTTGAGAACTACCCCCTTCGTTAAACAGATCACGTGGTGTACGGAAGTCCGCCAACATATAAAGTAATAGAAACTTGTGAACTGTCGTAGGACACCTGGCATATGAGGAACATCTAATTTTTTTATACAGAAATATTTTTATTTGGACAAAGTGAAAACGGAAAAACAAATATTCAGATAGTTATCAATAATCAAATATTAAATTAATTTTATTATTTTATTTTTATGAAACATTTTAACACAGGAATATGTTTATACAATAATCTATTGTAAATAAACGCTTTTGATGTTTTAAGACAGATTAATGCAATACACCGATATAAACGAATAAAGTTGTAAGCGTTATTAAATTAAAAACAATGCTGATCTAAATTAGTTCAAAAACAGTTGACAAAACGCGAAGTTGACTGAATGGCAGACATGGCAGACAAGACAGTCGAATTAAGTCACAAAGAGCCGACAATACGCGAAGTTGGTCGAATGGCAAAACTCATTTTGCCTTCAGAACATTTTAACTCCCACCCAAACGCACCATTAAGTGTTTCACATTAAAAAGTTAAGTTATGAAATCTAAGTTTTTTAAGATGTAAAAGATTTTTAAACAAATGAAGTCACCTTATACATTTGACCTGTAAATCGAGTGGCAAAGGCATACTTTTAAATTCAGTTTATTATTTAACTGCAGTAACGCCATGCATTCATTTCTCAGAAGACTTAAAGAACAATACCTGCAGAAGAAGTAACAATTTAGAAAGTTTCAGTTCAGACAACAAAATTATATGTCGATGTGTTTTTAATGTATCGAAAGATATCAATCTACAAACCAGTTTAAACTATGGCCACAAAAATTCTACAATTTACAAATGATCTTAATAATTTTTTTAAAACAACCTCAGACAAAGGTCAGTGCCAAAGTAAAAACAAGAAAAAGAAAAAAGAACATTTTGGAGCACCAATTTAGAGATTAAGACTCAACTTGTATATCATAATATCTGAAATTTTTTTCAAAATTTTTGGTTGCACGGTTTTATATTGGCACCTGTGACATTTAATTCACAAAGGTTATAAACTTTTAAGTTGGTATGCATCCGAAAAACATTGTAACCTTTATATGTGTATGTAAGATATTGATAATATTTTTTAACCTTTATTTTAATTTCTTTAAAAGTTTATACGCCAAAACAGGAATTCCCCAGATTCCTAAAGACCTGAGAGATAACATGCCTAGATTCATTATATTTGGAATGCCATTAATAAGGCTAAACAATTAAGCAATGACAGAAGCAACAGCACTCTTATAAACTTCTGTTAACTGACAATTGCAAATTTAAAAATTCATCATAAATTATAGAAAAGAAGGATGAAAACGTAAATATAAATGCCATATCTATAATGTGTACACAATGGTAATATATAAAACTGATCTAGTGAGAGCCTTGCTCGCAATCAGTTGTTTCTTCTTATGTGTATTTTATCACAAACGTCTTCTTATTATTATTTTATGAAATGCAGAAATGCAGGGATTTTTAGATCTTTTTAAAAATGTTATTCAGTCAGACTTTTGTTATAAAAACACATTTTATACTTTTTGACTTTTAATTTTATCAACTTCCAATACTCAATACATCGGACTAGAAAACAAAAAGTTTCCAACATTGCTGCAATGATGGCTGCTTATAGTACATCACTCAATAAGTCCCGGGTGTGACATATAGATAGCGCCACTAATAAGAAATCCGTATGATTTTTCGAAAGTACCAATCGTCAAATGTGACGTGTCAAAATTTGAGCTCAATCAGTCAGTCAATTTGTGAAAAAACTGTCACAAGTGAAGAAGAAAAAGTGCTCTTTCACCAAGACAATGCATCATGTCACAAATCGACTGCAACAATGGCCAAACTACACGAATTGGGTTTCGAATTACTTCCCCATGGGGCCAGATCTACCCTCATCGACTACTGGCTGTTTGCAGACCTCAAAAAAATGATCCGGGGAAAGAGATTTGGATCGAATTAGGAGATTATCCCAGAAACTGAGGCGTATTTTGATGCCAAATACAAATCATTCTTCAAGAAAGGCACCCTAGAAGGAAACTATGTTGATGAATAAGGTTGAATTTTGCCCAAAAGTTGTTGATTTATTAGTTAGGCCCAGGACTTATTGAGCGATGTGTTACTGCTAAGTTGAAAGTTAAAGCATACAAAATAGTTTTTACCAAATACACCTGAAGATACATACTACTATAATTTATGTATAATAATTACATATGTAACACATGCATACAATTTAGTACCACATACATACTTTTTATAGAAAAATATTGAAGTTAAATAAACAAATATTAATACTCACCTTATAAATATCAAGAAGTGACTTACATCCTTTCTATAAATTATCATATACATGTATAGGTCATATTGTACTCACCTGGTTGGAATGATGACGATAAAGGTAAAGCTTAGACCCATGGAGAACAGCCCATACTTGCTTCCATGACCGGTCGCTGGCACGCTAAAACAAATTATATTATAAACACACATTTTTTTGGAACAACCTCCGAACATTAAGTAGTATATAAATTATGTGAATTTTTTATTTAACTGATAGTACTGCCAAGAAATTTAGGTTTAAAGTTTTAAGGGATAACAAATGATTAATAATAACATTTACATATATTTTATTAAGGCCCTCTGAGATCTAAAGTTAGTCATTCAAAAGGCCACATATTGCGCTCTTACTTTCTTTGAATTAAAAAGCCATTTTAATTTTTCAAACACATTACTACATTAATTTTTCTTCACTTACAGAGGAAATGGATACATGTAATTCCGTTTGTATTTACAAAAATACTATTAAGAACTACTACAAATCAGCAAGTAAAGACAGTTTGCTTTCACTGATTGTTTCGTTTTTCCATCATTACTTCATTTTGGTTTATTTTGATTAATATACAATGATGACCTTATGTATATGGTATGTATATGGTCTATAAAAGCATTGCCTGCCCAAAAATCGAGAAACTGCAATATAAGCAGGCTATTTAGTTTGCCAAAATTTTCGTATTAATATCTTGTTTACATGACTAAGGAATAATTTCTTAATTAAATTAGACCCTCAAGTAAATAAAGTAACAGTATATATGCTTACCATACAAACAAGTTCTCGAGATATCTAAACTTTTTTGAATTTTTAAAAAATATACACTTAAGATAGTGTTTAAAATACCAGTCGTAAGTAAAAGAAGATTATCGTTCTATTTTTTCATATTTTTGAATAGTTGTACTTATTAGAAGTATATTACAGTTCTTGGGTAATTGTGGTTCTTTTTTTAAAAGAACCTTCAATTTGGAAATTATATTTTCCTAATTTGTTTTCCTTTTCCTAAGTTGAATTTCCTTTTCCTAAGTTGAAATTAATTACAATTTTTTGGATGTTATACTTCTTTAGGCGCATTATGAAAAAATGATGAAAGTGAAATTTTAAATTTTATTTTGAAATTTTTGTTGCATCATGCGTGCACATGCACGACAAAAATCAACAGGGTGAAGTTGCTCACTAAATTTATATTGGTGTATATACACTTTTATTATTATATATACACTTATACTGAATGTACTAGTGTAGGCACTACATGCATGTAGCGTGTAGTGACTGACACTATATTTGTGATAGTTATTGAGGTATTTGTAAATAGCACAACATATGTTTTATATTGATACAAATCTAAGTTTCTCTTTAAGTAAGTTTTTTATAGCATATTTTATATATTTTTTGGTAATTGAAATTGTATAGTGGTCCATATAACAAAACATTTATTCATTGTGAATATTCGTGACAGAAATAATGCTTATAAGCTTTTAAAAATATATTTTGAGTGTTTTTCTCTGAGGTTAAATTTATATTTATTTGCGTATATGCGGTACATATTTATTTGCATTATAAATTATAAATGATTACTTTATCATTTATTAAATACTTAGTAAATTACAATAAATTTTCAGCATATTAATTTTTTTATCATTAAGTGATAATGATTGTAGTTCTAGATAAAAAGATACTACTATTCTGCACGTACATAAATACTCTGCACGTACATAAATACTTACACAATTTTTTTTCTCTGAATGGTAAAAATTATTTTAAAATTCTTAATAAAGAAACATATTTCTAAAACACTTAGCCACTCAGATCTCCACACATTTATTTTACATTACAAAGGCTCAAATTCTGGAAAAAAATGAGTAAAACACAAATTTAAAATTTAAGTTTTTTTCAGCGTAACAATTGTAGTCACTTAAGAATTGTAATGTACGTCCGATAGTATAATTACTTAGAAATATTATGAAAAAACAGAGAGATAAAATTATTTTTCTCGTGTATATTTTCAAAAAACTCAAAAGTCCAAACATCTTGAGTACCGTGGAATATTTACTAAACATGAGAACCATTATCTGGTTGAGTATGATCCGCTCTATTCGTCGTTGCTAAGTTGTCCGTTATTTATGGGATGCCTGTGTTTTTATTAGTTTCAACTTCACCAAGATAAAATTTTAAGAAGTCATTAGAAATTATCTATACCTTGAAATGATTGTGTTTTTTTACTTTGCCAATAACATGTTAATGATTATTTAATTTATTAATAATATGTACATATTTAACAATACACTGACTTCACTATTCATGAATTTGAATATTTCATATTCAATTATTAATATTCATGATCAAGAAATGAATTGAGAGAGTGGACTGAGGGAGGGGTATTTACAAGCACATCATCACAGCCAAACCAGTGATGCTTTATTGTTTTTATTAGACACGCATGTTCGTTTTGTTATGTTCCTTGGGTCATTGTCTATAAGAAAAAGTTCGGAAAAATCCCTAGGGATAGAAAAGCAATTAGAATTTATTTCATGTCTTAAATCTGGTGGAAATGCATTATATAAAGATTACATATTCCACATTAATGAATTTGCTGTGAGACCTATAAAACCTTGAAAGAAAATATAAAGCAATCCATTCAAGAATGTATTTCGACTTCTGCAAAGATCGCCAAAAAAATATGTGACCTAATATGTGTAAAGCTAAAGTAAATTTTTTAGGACAAATAGAAGAAAATAGTCAAAACCAAATATGAATAGATTTCGAGCAAAAGTTAAGCTCTTTTATGATCACACAAACGAAGATGTTGAGGTATCTACTAGCAAAATCTGTATCCTATGATTTGAAGTAAATAAGATATGGTTTGAGATGTTTAAGCAAAGAAGTAAATCACACAACATAAAATCCACAGGTGGAAGCAGCAAAGTGCTGATGAAAACACAGCTGGATTATTTCTTACACGTAAATAAACTGTAGATTCACAAGGCTGCACTTGAGACCAAATATTCCATGCTGATGAGACTGCTCTCTACTGGAAACATATGCCATCTCGAACATTCACATCGCAAAAAGAATGACGAGCCCTGGATTAAATGCCGTCATAGCACTCTTTTTTCTGCAGCAAAGCTAGTAGAGATTTTAAGTACAAACCTTTTCTCATTTACAATTCAGAAAACCCTATTGTATTTAAAAACATGGACAAAACTGTTCTACTTGTGCATTGAACATCCAACAAGAAGGTTCAAATGACAGTTATACTGCACGAAAACTTGTTTAAAAATTGCTTTTTTATAGAGGTGATACATTAATTTAAGGCCAAAAATCTCACTAGAATTCTACTTCTTGTCTTTGTTGGAACTTTGTTACAATGCCGCAAGTCATCCTGTAAATTTTATGTTTTGCCAGTGAAGATATAAAAAGATATCTCTAGCACAGATGATGTTCACGCTTATTGGCAACAGATGATGTTCGTGCTTATTAGCAACCTTACAATAAAACAACAGAGTATAGAAGAAAACACAAAAACTGCATGTTATGAAGTGAGAGATACTATATTAAAGCCTGCGTGGAGAAAAGTCTGGCCTAAATGTTGTTCTTTATCATCAATATTGTACTCAACATCTGATGCACAAGTTAATGTGTAAAAGGATATACTGCAAATGGACAAGACACTGGGCGAAGAAGATTTTGTAGTACTGAGCTGTTGATTGAAGAATTGTGTTTACAGCATGAAGAGACTATAGTAGCAACATATGAGGAGTCAGAGGAGGCTGAAGTCAGCTATGAAAACAGATTGATAACAAAAAACATTTTTAAGTTTTTCACAATGGCAGACCAATTAAATGGAACAGTTTATAAAATGGACTATAACTTTTACCTGAAAAAAAATAAGCTGAAGAACCTAAGATTTCACATTTCTTTAAGCCGAAAAATACAAAAATAAAGAATACACATCAATAAAGGTAAACATTCAATTAATATTTATACTGGATGAAATTTACGAATCATCTATTTGTAATTTTATAGAAATTAACTGCTAACCTTTTAAAAAAAATTTAATGTAATTTAAAGAAATACGAAAGCACTCACTTTTCCATTTATTAGGACCATTTTCACTTGCACATTTCCCTGTATGATGATGCCCTTGTCCACTGGATCACCATGATCAACCTCCTCTGTTAAGGGTGCACCTTCGCCTTTTTTTTCCACACTGTTAAGGGAAAATGAATTGTTTTTGTGTAACTTTTAATGCTTCACAGTTCTTATAAATTTCTCAACATTTCATAAATTTAATCAACATAGCTTTGTGAGGAAAATTATTACATATTTTATTTATATACATACATCCAAGTGAAAAATTATTAGGTATCACTATAATATTCTTATTAATAAGAATAATACTCTAAAGATGCTCTCTACTGTTAGTTATTACTTAGTGGGTGCTTTCAAAACCTTGTTTGGATAAAAGAAAAAGTTACTATAGCAGTAGGAGGAAATTATAAAATTTAATCTTTTTTTAAAAATGGTCCACTCTGGCATTCTTAGTCATAGTGTGAACAAAATTCCCATGTGCTTGTTATTTCAACAAAGTTTGTTCGCTTGACAATTTTTATGCACACAAGGAAATTTTCAATTTAAAACTTCAAAACTTGTGAACAATCAAGAAGTGCCATAAAGTACATAAAATGTTTTGTAGAGATCGACTCCGACTGAATAAGAAAAAAAAAGTTCGAAAAACAGTCAACTTTTTCAACCCATTCTCCTTTTATTTAGATGGGAGTCGGTCTTAAGAAAATGTTTTCTGAAATTTTATATGGCACTTCCCGAATATGTCACAAGTTTTGAAATTTCCACTTGATCTTCCGGATAAAAACTGAATTTTCATATGTTGATTGCTCTTTGCTTAAACTAAATTTTCATATGTTGACTTAACTCGCTTGTTTTGACATTACTAAGTGAAAAATGATAAAAAAAAAACAAACGTTGATCAATTAACTATAGTGGAAGACATTTTTTCACACTGCTATAAATAGCAACAGGAGCTTCTTTTAAAATAAAACTTTGTTGTCCAGATGTTCTATGACACTAATAATGACTTTTCTATTGTACAAATGAGCTTTTGAAAGCACCCACTAAGTAATAATTAAAAGTAGGCAACGCATCTTGTATTGTTCTAATTAATAGAATGTTAAAGGGGTGCCTCATAAATTAGCAGAAATGCGTTTATATTTGTATATAAATATATAATGTATTACTTAAAACTATTCTATTCACAATTATTATTTATTTATACATTGACTACTTATTACTCAACTGTGATGTAATTGTACATTAACAACTTATATACTTTACTATCACTATACCTTTTTTATCAGTTCTTATATTCCAAAGAAAATAGTGCACATAATCTTAGACAAGCTAAAAATATAGTACGAAAAAACTAATTTTGAAAGTAGAATAAGAAATATCTAAAAATCTAATGCTATAGAAATTACAATATATGCAAATAATTATAAAAATGCTACATGAGGATTTAAATTAAGATTATAAAAATAAATATCTCTTTTTCTAATTGACAAATTTATATTAAATTTATTTTCATTATTACTATAAATTTGGATGTAACTAATCATAATTTTCCTATCATTTTAGGATGTAAAGAAAGTCCTTCTCTTCTCTTTCCCTCTTCTATTTAATAAATTCTTTGACTTAATAAATGACCTAAATCCAATCACAGAATATAAATAAGTTGCAAATTTTTTATATTTCACAAGTTACTTTTATGGCAAAAAGGTTAATGTTTGTATAAATATTACAGATTAATAAAAACCCAAATTATGATATATATAAAAATGTTAAATGATGATAGTTAACAATAGACAACAAAATAAAGGTTGTGGGACCAAAAAGGACACCAACAAAGTAAACAGAAATTCGTTACTTGATGAAAAACATTTTTAAAGACAAATTTTAAAAACATTAATAAAACAAGCTGGTCCTTCGGACAGATACTCTAGCATGAAAATCTCTGCATATACATCAAGATAATATTTAAGATAATTATTTTTTTATATAACAAAACGATAATAAAAGTCTTATCGTACAGATCTTTTTTACTTATGGCAATTGTAAATTAAAGCAAAAGGGTTAGAATAAAATCATATCAATGACAACTTTTAAAAAAAATTGTTAACAATACGAAATTCTCAAAACGCAATCTCGTGGTCAATTGTCGTAAAACCACAGGTTAATTAGTAAGGTATTAAACACACAAACGTATCATTATAATTTAAAATTCCACTATTTCAACTATAAATATTTGTCTATGCTTCTTAAAATCCTTTTTGAAATCATTTGTAAGCGAAAATATCATATGAAATTTTATCACAGCTATTTCAGTATTAAATTTAACTAATAATAAGTAGTTAACTTTAGTTTTAACTAATTAAGAAATTAAACAATGAACAAACATTTTAACAAATCTTATTGGGTTAAAAAAGATGATATGTTCGCTAACAAACTAAATGGCTGTCTTATATTTAAAAACAAAACAAAAAATATTCAACATAATTAACCATCAGTTGATGGTGGGCATTGACGTGTGCAATCTACAAAGCAGCATACAACATTCCCAGTGATGTCACTAGTGTGACGCGGTGTTTTATTACACATGTGGCTGGTCTCGAGTTCAATTACCGTAACTGGCCATAGGTGAACTCTTCGAAAATTCGTCTCAGGGGTGTTATGTCGTCGGGGAAGCGCGGAGCTCGCCACTTTCGGTGTGCACTGACAAATTTGTCATTTCAAGTAGAATACGATGTTAATTATATTTATATATTAATCCAGTCTTACAAAGTCATCATTCCACTTTAAATGTGAAGTAAAATTTTTACGTGATATCAATGTATTTGTACATTACTAATAAACTTATCTAATGGTTCATTTCATTAAAATAATCCACTAGTGCAGCAAATGATATAAATACATTAGAATCTTTAACAGGTCTATTATAAGAGCGTGTGTTTTTAAAATTGGGTGGTAGCCTTCTCAGATGCTGAACTTACTTCCACCTGAATCTTTTTTCTTTGGTACCTGGTCTTACATGGTACAACTACAAGCTGAAGAAAAGGGTATCCTAGTCGTAAATGGTTTGAATGTGTTAAATCTTTAATAAAAAAATCACTATTAACTAGTACTCAATCTGTTAAATCTCTTGGCCAATCTTTTATTCACAGTGCTGTATGAAAAATATTGTAACATTATATAAATAAGTTAACTCTAAATGTGCTTACATACTAATTTTAACTTAGATGGCTATGAGCTGTTTCGATGTCATATAATTAAAACCTTGTTGTGTTTCATTTAATTTATTCACATGGTCAGTGTAAGTGATATATGATGAACACTGTGAATCACAGGTGACTAAAATTCTTTTAAATCATATTTGCCAAAAATAAAATTTTTTATATGAAAGAAAATGGTTCTAGGAAAGCTTTTGTCAAAGAGTTTGGCTGTGGATGAGTTTTGTTTTGTTGTTATGTTATTCACTCCTCTACCAAGCGAAAAGACAAAACTCTATTGTCATTTTAATGTATTATATTATCTAATAATGACAATGTAAATGATATCAATAAAAATTTACTTAAACCTATTAAGTGTAAATTAAATGTTGTCAAATATTTATATCAAATATGGCAGTGGTAAGAATGTAGTTTTTTAAATACAATTTTATTAGCATTTTTAATGCTAATAAATGTGCCATTATTGTCATAAATTTTTTAGGTTTGATAAGACAATATCTGTATCATTCTTATAAACTACTTTGAACATCGTTACAAATTGTTCCTGATCACAAAAGTAATTATTTACTATATATTATGTCAAAGATAACAGATAGAAAAAATTTCCTTGCTATGTAACATGAATTCTAGTAATATACTTAATAATTTGAAAATAAAAACATTCACAACTTGCTTTTGGTCATAGGCAAGTTTGGTTAAATTCATTTAGTTATATTGTTAAACACTATTAAGATACTGCGATAATTAAATTTCGAGTTATTATATAATTTTAGCTATCAATGTAGGAGAAGCTGGGGGAATGTGGGTAGCAGATTGTGGGGAGGTCCTAAGTAGTGGGGATTAATCTCATTCCCTTCTCCTGATATGGAAGTTTAGTTACAATGGGGTGTTGGACCACTAAACATGGTGTGTTTGCTTTCAGAAATTATAGGATTTCAGAAATAACATTGTTACTTTAACACAATGACAATTTTGTTATTTTAATGTTCATCCTCATAGGCCAATTCCATCTTGGAACACTATTCTTTTGTGGGTTCAGGACTTTCGGAACAAGAAGGAGAAGAGGGAATCCCACAGAACGACACCTGCAAACATTGAGACTGTACAAGTTGCTTTTGAAAGGAGTACCCGGCAATTAGCTATTCATCATTCTCAGGCTCTAAAGATGTATAATAGGACTGTTCAGCAGATTTTTCATGAAGACTTAAACTTTCACCAGTACAAAATTGCTGCAATTCAAGAAGTATAGCACCAAGATTTCGTAAGCTTTGCTAGGGATGATCAATGAAAACCCTGGAATGATTGTGTTGATTTCAGATGAAGCTCACTCACAGTTATGTTAATAAACGAAATTCCCACTATTGGGTCACACATAACCCACAAGAGCTTCATCAATGGCCTCTTAATACCTAAAGTTAACCGTTTGGGCTGCAGTCTGTAATACAGCTGCGATAGGGACCTATTTTTAATGGCCATACTGTGACGGTTAATTCTGAGTGCTACATAATTAATAATGATCAGTGGTTTCGTCCCCCTGAGAGTTACGTCTCCACCGAATTCCTCTTAGGAAAGTTTGGTTTCAGCAGGACGAAGCAACTGTGGACACTTCACGTGCATCTCCAGTTAAAAACATCACTTACGGCTAATTTAATCTCACTCCAAGGTAACACATTCAAAAGTACAAAAAAATTAAAAGAAAAGTTTTGGAGTCTGAGCGAAGTGAAGATGACAATAAAAATATTATCACATGCTCGAAAGAAGAAGTGGCTTTGACAACAAAGAAGAAGTTGAAATAGATCCTGACTTCTATCCTCGTGATTCTTGTACCAAAGTAACTTTTGTTATAGTGTTAATAAAAGGAATTTTGTTGCTGATAAAAGGAAAGTCTATGGAAAACGTTATATAGAAGAGGCTACCCCTCTTACATTAGTTTTTTAAGTCTTCAAAAGTGAAGAATGGGTACTGAGTACCAGAAAAGGTGAAAAATCTTACACGTGCCTAGGTCTAGTAGAACTAAACAGCAACAACAGGTTGACTTTTCTTGTTTAAATTTGCATTAGTTTCTTTTAGTTAACCTGTTTCCAATAATTAGCTGATTATGTCAATATTTTTTTAATATATTTGAATTAGTTTGGTACAATTAGAATTAGCTCGAAGAATTTTGTGATTTAAGATTCTTACTAAAACACAGAGATAAAAGTTAACATACTGATTATCATTAAATTGTAGGTGTTATATTTTTAATAATTAGAACATTGTTTTAATTTTTTTCATTTCTTTGTTTGAATTAGGACAATTAGAATTAATAGGTGCTTAGAGACTAGAATGGTTTGATAATTTTGATTAAAAGGATTATTTGAATAAAAACATCTTTTATTTAACACTTATTTGAATCTGTCCACTGTAACACAGCAGATACAGTACGGTAATTTAATGGGGTGATTTACTGTGCCTCACTGTGGTTCATGGTAACCCACACGTTGACCCTTGCGTGACATAGTGGAACATTTACCACTTTAAAAAAAATCCTTGTTACCAGAAAACTGTTTATGTTTTCCCAATATTTTCATGACCTTCGTTAGTTCATATTTCAACCTCAAGTTAGATCAAGTCATGGAACTTGGAAATAAACTGTTTGCTTATTGAGTTGATCTGTTTATAAAAAAGTGACCCAGTGTATCTCACCTTCCCATAATCATTCATATTCCTGAACAGACTTTTATCTGATGTACTTTTTTAACAAATTCTTTAAAGTACACTCAGAATGCTTTACAGCAAAAGTGTCACTTTTAAGTACTATTGTACTTAAAAGTGATAGTACTTAAAAGTCACACAGTGAGTATAATAACACCACATTATTGGACATGGAAATGCTCTAAACATATTTATGTCAACGTTATTTTTATAAAATAAATTTGTAATTTTTAATTGATATAAAGTTGATTATAGTTACATAGTTTTCCGTTAAGCAAATAGAGAACTTTACACATTACTTAACCTGGCTTTTTGCAATAAAAATTAAAGACATAAAATATCATAGATTTCCCATTACTTCTCCTTCTTGTCAAATGTATAAATATATCAAATATGTAGACATAAAAGTGTTTAATTTACATTATGTGGTACATATACAATTCACTTATTTATCTGTACCAATATCACTAATTAAACAGTAATAATGCTATTGCTATACCTTCGAGTGCTGTGGGGTTCTCCGTCGCTCAACTCGGGATCGCTGTCCAGATGTATTCTGTCACCCCACGTCGCCTTCAGGTATGAGACTCTGCGCATTGCACGTTCCTCTTCAGCTGGAAGTAATACTTGCATTCTATATTCAAATTTGATTAAGTGGAACTTTTACATTTTTTAATGCTCCATCCACTGGGCTTGTAAAATTGTTTAGCCACATTTGTATAACCAACACTATAAACTTCATAACTTTATAATTTTATGTAAATTTGTATATATAGTGTTTTTCAATGGTATAGCAAACCAATTTCTATGAGTCCCTGAGAGAAAAATGAAACGATTATAATCATTAAAATTATTTGTAACTCATCTCATTCCCGAGACACACTTTTTCAACATGCACCGCGCATAGAGCACCAAGTGGAACACTCAAAATGATATAATGTGACATGCTAATTTACGTGACATGCTCAAGTATTTTTCTTTCATGAACTGATAAATGAAAAAATGTAGAAAGTAGAAAATATTTTTTTATTGAAACAAATTATTAATCAAAAAATGTTAAATAGAGGTTTTTGTTTCTCATTTTGCAGAGGAATCTGAAATATTCTTACTACACCAATTAACCAAAAGACTGTACTTTTATTTTTAGAGAGTATTTGGGCAACAATATTTTTATTAAATTCTAATTAATCAACTTGAAGGAAACATTTCTACAAATATTAACCCATATCATATACATCACTTGATATGGGTTGTAGAAATGCTTACATACTCTATAATATAATGTGAAAGCATAAAACTAAAACTTACCACCCATTTGTGCAGCGTTCTTCTGTCGGCGTGTAACGGTATCATCTACAAAACCTGTGATTACAGAGGGAACATGTTACAACACTTGCTATTAGATGGGAACACATCGATCCAACCACACATTCAGTCAATACGGCCATGCATTCAATACTAAAACAATAAACCAACTCTAAAATAGTGTATACAGTAGGGTTAGTGGAGAAGGTAACATTGATGAGAGTTAGTCACTTATAAATATTTTTTAGTATATTATTATACAATATTTTTTAGTTATTACTATATGAATTCAAGAGTAAGAGTGGAAGACCGCAAATGGAGAGAATGACACCACCGGGAGAGTAAAAAAACAAATGCGACGTAAATGCGGTTAGTAGGCATGCTGATGACGGGCAAGCACGAGCGGCATAAGAGAGAGAGTAAAGAGAGTGCACGCTGACCTGCCGGGGAGGTGGGGGTCGTGGGAGTAGTGGAGGGCGAGCAAACCCCGAATACTTCGGCGGGTGGGGCTAGGCTTAGCTGATTCGGTCTCTCCAACTTTTTCAAAACCTCTTTTGGAGAACTGTTCTCGGAAGTCACCCTTGACGTTCTGTCGTTTCCTCCGAAATCTTCATCCAAAATTAATTCATTCTCTACTATGCGCGGAATACGTCCATTACCCGCATAGCCTTCTGACGTCATGCTCTTATTGCTAGCGTACACTTCTTTATACTCATTAGGAACTTGATTAATATCACAATTTGAAGAATTAGACGATTCCCCTTTGGGCTCTTGCAGTGAAGTACGATTCAATGCTTCCAATTGTTCGTGGTCGAGGCCCAAGCGACGCTTCATATGACTGCCATCTTTGAATTGAGAATCACAAAACAAAATGTCTAAATTAAAACTGACACCTCACCTGTCCCACAAAGCATCTAAAAATTACACCAACTCAAACTTCCAGTTATCTAACTGCTGTGCAAAACAGCCGAGAGAGCATTTGCATGGTGAACAAAAAAGTATGTAGTTAAGTGATAAAGACGTAAAACTTAATATGTGAATGCAGGTGCTTTGCAGAATAAAAAAATAACGGATTAGAATAGTTCTAATAACATGTGCTTTTAGCATTTCAGTATTTTTAACTTTGTGCAAATATATATGGTCTTAAAAAAAAGTAAAAAAAAGACTTGCGTATGGAAAAATTATATAAAACATGAAATATTGCAGTTAGTTTCAAACCATTTTGTGTTTACGTTCAAAATTCAAATTGTAACTGTACTTTTAAAAATTATCCATTAATAATTTACATTATTGAGATAAATTAAAAGAAATTTTACTACTTTAAAAAGTATATAAAGTTATGTGATATGATATAGTGGCATTGATTGCCAAGCAATATACACTTGCTGACAAAAAAGATTAAGATCACATTAAGAGAAGTTTTTTATTCAATATAATCCAAAAAAAAGCAAAGGAAATTTTTTTGTTATTTTGAAATATATTAAAAAACTGAAATCCTCTTTTCAATTTAAGAACATGATTATGTTGCTAAATACACATGAGGTTTTTCTAAACGTGCCTAAACAAAAATATCATATAAAGTTTGTACTGATATATTACTATACTAAACAAACCAATTTTTAAGCTCAAATAGTGAATGTGTTTTTAAACTAATGCCCTTTGTAAAATTGTAAATATTGTTCTTAAATTACCTGAGGTCTGATGTCTCCTCATAGGCATTGTTTCACTGCCTATGCTATTGGATCGAGCACGCATTTGCACTTTTTCTGTATCTGCAACTAATAAATGGCAGTAATTTATAGCGATTAAATATAAATGTAAAATACACCTAAACAATTAATGCAAGTTAATTTACATGATAAAAAGTTAAAAAATGTTAATTGCCTTTTGAATTTTCATTAAATTCACTTGTTAAAAATAATACCTGCTGTAAATCCGCTGGGAGGAGGACAATGCAGGTGTTTACTGCCAGTAATTGTTAAACAATTTCCTGACAAGCCTGCTGCTAGTAACGAGTCCATATCAGCTTCTGAAAATTGTAAATATTATAGGATGAAATTCAATAAATACTAATGAAATATTCCTTTTACAATTTGTAGGATTTTATTTAAAAAATGTATTTTAAATTAATTGAAAAAAAATGTATTTTTATTGTAATTATGTACAAATTTTCTATTATAATATTTAGACTAATCGAATGACATTTCTTAAAAATAATAACAGATTACAATAATTTCATTTTTACTCATCATAAATCACATTATCTTTTAAAAGTTATTATTAAAGTGGTATAATTTAATTTATATCAGTACTATTGAAAAAAGATCAGCAACTGTATTATCACTTAACAAAAATCAATATTCAACAACTGTATGTATAGCTCACAAGCTATACAATTAAAACTAACAATCAGATAGTAATTATTGTATCACGAACAATGCTTCTATTAAATTAAAAAGCATGGATATCCAGTGTGAAAGGGTAGATTCTAATAAGATCACATCTATTCTAACATGCAACCTTTTCCACATAATGAACACTTTTCCTCACCATCATGCGAATTGTGCGCATCAAGGCTACGCGCATCTCGGCGAGCAGCGCCACGCGTCTCGAACTCGCGGCGGCGTAGAGCAACAGTAGGCTCGGGTCGCGTGGTGCTAAGTCGTGCCAGCTCACTACGATATAAAGCCGTGCGATCACGTGCCGTCTCACGTGCTGCCGCCAGCTGCCGGCGCCGCGACGTTACTATAGCCAATTCAGCCGGTATCGGGTACCTGCCATCAACCATATTTCATCATATATGTAATAAACTTTTTTGTTACACTTACAAACAATATTTGACCAGTGCTTCTAGCATACAGGAGTTCTATAGTTTTTACCAGTCTGTATACGATTCTTTCATCATCTAAAATGCAATTCTTACATCTTCATCAGCACTAATATTTTTATTTTTATTGTTCCTTCAATATAAGGTTCTCAATAAAGACCCTTTGTTGACTAAATGACACCTACTAAGAGAAACTTATAGAACTGTAATTTACAGTGTCTTTTTTATATGTTTTTACATATGATATTTGTATTAACAAGTGTTTTCTCTGTCTGTTTTAATGATAACAAACATTATCACAGATAGAACATTAAAAGGATACCAGGTGGAAATATCTGTTATTTATAATCCATCATACATTTGTTTGTCTGGTTTATATTCTACCATAGCTTGGGTACCACAAGAAACTCTCACAATAAATTAATAGAAATATATCAATTTGTATGATGATGTATTTCGATTAATACTTTTATTTAATATAAAAATAAGTATTCCTGCCTAGGTGATCAAGGTATAAATCAATTACAGACTTTATATGAGACATATACAGATATTCTCCAAATAAATATAGAACACATTTCACTTTCCATAAACAGTTCTAATACAAAATTCTATAAAATTGTAAGAATTTAAATATAATTAAAGATAAGGGGGAAGGGGGACCTATTTCATTCCTTAAATATTCAGATTTAACGGGAAATGATAATAAAAGATATCGAGCAATGAACTTTTTTGTGAATCAGAAGAGAACAGTAAATTAAAAAAAAATGATTTAATTTACTGTTCTCTTCTAATTTTTTTATAAGTGATAACAAGAAAGTTCTGATGTCTGATGAATAAACACAGTATTACAAAATAGCACTAGAAATTACTAAATCATTTAAACATGATTTTTTCTTAAATGAGATATGATCAAAAAGTACAGTGAAATATTCACTGCAGCACAGGTTACTGAAACCAAAAACAGAACACCAACTTGTACACGTTGTACTTTATCAATTCGATCAATATGAAATTCTGTTTCATACTTGAAAAAAGTGGTAAAGAAACATTATGGAATATTAAATTTAACATGTTCATAATGGTATAACAATGATCATTAAGACATGCTTCAAGTGATTGAAGGTTTACAAACCCTTCAATTGATAATGAGGTGATAAGAGGTAGGTTCAATAAAGGGACGAGTAAATGAGATATTTGTTGATTGCTTGTGCTGCTTTAATTGTAAGTTTTTTAAGAAATATTTTTATAGGAAATGAAACTGAAAAAATGGGTCTAAGATTATGATCCTGGGACTGAGGTTAAGATTCCTCAGTAGGAACAACTCAGATTTCCTCATGTGATAAAATGATGATAAATCATAATTCAAGGTACTTAGAATCAAAAAGGATGACAATATGAAACTAAGACGTCATGTTCCACCTAGTAATATTCCACACGAGCGAATACAACTGGGAGATACCCCTACCCTATCCTTATTGTTTAACTTTGGTAGTTCATAATTCACTCATTTTGAATTTTTTCACAATTAGTTTTTGATTAACCAATATTTTCATCATATTTTCATAAAATCAGAAAATTGAAGAGTAGTCAATCCAATTTTGAGAGTTCAGCTTGCATGCAGGAATACTGAGATTGACTCTGTATTATAAGTTTGATAAAGTTTACGAAATAGTGCACACAGAAAAAGATCAAATGAATAATTCTGACAAAATAAAAAAAAATGTCGTGTGTCTTTGTTCACTAAATTTGTCATTATATGACTCCTGAAGTACCAGAAATCCAAAGCAAAAATGACCACGAAAAGCAAAAGTTCCGAAATAAGTGAGAAAATCAAAATAACTATGATAGAATAACCAAAGATGTACACAAAAAAGTATTTCAATTATAGTTTCAGACAATGGAATGTTTCAGATTTAAATTGTTTGATTTGTCTCTCATGGTAACAAATTTTTCTGTCTTAAAACACTAACCATATTTTTGAAGATCCATCATCGTTTTTTGCACTCTGTTTATCAAAGACTAATCATTTTTTTTATATAGATCCATAAAGACAACTTACTTGTTCTCTGGCGACGAGATGCTTGGGGGCACCATATCCTCGGCGCCCGAGAGCGAGCCATTCAAACTGCTACGACTGTTTATTGCGCTCAATGGTATCTCCTGGATCTGGTTTAAACTGCCTCCAACCGAAGCGTATTCTGCTTCTCTCTGCTGCTTCCCTCTGAACTCGGAACTTTGGCTTACGTAATTGTCAGTGGCCACGTCCTGCCGTCGCTGCTCGATAGGCTTAATCGTATGTCCGTTAGAATTGGGTGGCCACGTGGGTTTCTGTAGTTTCTGCGGCCGGGCGTAGAATTCGCGCTGCATCAGTGCGGGCGGTGCGTCGAGCCAGCCTGTGGGCTGGCTGGGCCGCCGCAGGAATGCCTCCTTCTGCTCGAGGCTCTTGCGGATGCGGGAGAGTATCAGGGCGTCGTCGGAGGAAGCGGCCGAGTCGCGGCGCGAGTCGCTCGCGGCGCTCGCGCACTCGGCCGCGCGCTCCCGCCGCGCCGCCGCCATCACTGCCGGCTGCGGCGGACGCTGGTTCGTCTCTGGGTTGTACGCCGCCTCGCTGAAATACTGCAACCCATAATAAATACGTATTAGTTCCATAAATTAATTCTATATTATTCGAAGCGACGCAGGGCGGTAGCCGTTCACTTGAAAGAAAAAAAATGCTACCTATGTATGTTCATAATAATAACATTAATATTACTACATCGCCCACTGCAAATGAAACCGTTTTCTTGCACCCAGTCGCACAAATGTTACATATTGTTATAGATAATATAATTAAATTACCTGTATCGTCATGTTTACTTCTGGAACCAGTGCAATTTAGCAAAAATGCGAATTTCACTGAGGTCTTAATGAAAGAATATACATAAAAAACAATGTATTTTAAAAAATAGATCTCTGTAGTCATTATTTTATTATGAAAAATCGATTGGATAAAAAATTACAATAATACCTCCAGTTCTTATATTGCAATTTTTTCACTATTTTCACTTAGATATTACATATTTACCAAACATGTAAATATGAGTGGTGATAATAAGATAAAAAGTTAATTAAGAGTTTAATAACAATTTACAAAATTTTAAAAAGATGACGTCTATCTCACTTAATATTAACAACAACATTCAATTCTACCAGTCTTAAAAATTTTGTTATTAAATTTTAGTTTATGATTTTTTAAATTATAAATTAATAATGGGGAACAAATGCATTTTAGCAACAATGAGAATTTCACTGTTTATCAGCCCAAAAAACAAAAAAATTATAGAAGTAAAGAGGATTCATGAAAATATAATTTAAAAAATTTGTTTATTATAAAATAAATATTTAAAGGTCATAATTATTTATCTTTTTAATACCTTGTAAATCGTTATTATTAACATTTCTCTTTAGATCTTTATTGTGTGTGTAGTATATAATTATAAATTTAAGGTGAAAATAGTGAAAAATAATATAACAAAATAAAGATATTTATTGTCAGTAAATTTTTTAAAATAAATTTTTGCGATATTGAGTCATAGTTTTTAAATACGTCATATTTATGTACATCCTTTAACTTAAAAAGATCACTAAAATTAGTATTTTCGCTATACTGCACTCATACCTAATTTTCTATGAATTAAAAGCAAAGTTTCTAAATATGACAAGATAGTTAATTTGTCTTAAATTGTAAAATACTTCAAGAAATAACAAATTCTAATTTTACAAATTTCCGATATTAAATTGGAAATTAGATAAATTTTATTAAATTGAAATCCGATATTAAATTGGAAATTAGATAAATTTTACATATATCCGATATTAAATTGGAAATTAGATCAATTTTATTAAATTGAAATCCGATATTAAATTGGAAAATAGATAAAGTTTACATATATCCGATATTCAATTGGAAATTAGATCAATTTTATTAAATTGAAATCCGATATTAAATTGGAAAATAGATAAAGTTTACATATATCCGATATTAAATTGGAAATTAGATAAATTTTATTAAATTGGAATCCGATATTAAATTGGAAATTAGATAAAAAAAAATAAATCCATTTATTATTTAGCTGGTATAAAATGCATTCCGTCTGACATTGTGATTGAAATGTTATAATATGGTTAATGCATTTACAATTTTATACGTTTTGTTAAGCTTAAAACAAATGGATATTATATATTCTGGATACGGACAACTAAAATCTTGTTGTTATTAAATTAAAAATACTTTTATTTAGATATTTTCCGTTATTTCTATATTATTTACGTGAACATATACCAGAGCCGTTACTTTGAAGCGTACTAATAAAATTGAAGCGCCTATAAACCAGCTGACGCTGAGCGGCGCTGATGTCACGTAGCCAGCCAATAATCCCAATAATCAATTAAGCGAACGATTGGAACGTTTATGAAAATAGGAAGATAAACTTCTGCAGGGCATATTTTATATCGACCAAAGTGCTGAAAAAGTATGTCAAAATGTCCTCTTTCACGTTCAACACATTCACTCATATACACATAACTACAGGATGTCCAGTGGCAGATTTCAAAGTTTGAACAAACAGTTTCTGAACGCAACACATAAGAGGGGCGCGGGGGGCGTCGTGAGAAGCGCAAGCGGTGCGGATGTTTTAGTAGCCATGGGACAATGGAGTAGAGAGCACCGCGCTTTTGCCGTCGAGGCGTACAATTCGAGTGGATTTTCGCTGTCTGTAGCACGCCGTCGATTTAATAATCGTTACAGTATTCGTCGATTACGTGATGGACCATCGACCAACCTCATTCAGTCATGGGTAGCAAGGTTCAGAGCTACAGGATCAACATTAAATAGGCCCAGGCCAGGACCTACACCATTGGTAGCCACGGATGAAAATGTCGAGCGTGTTATGGTTTCTGTTGTTAAAAATTCCCGTTTATCACTGCGTACACGTTCATCGATATTGGCAATTCCGAAATCAACTTTACAGGTGATAATGCGAAAAAAGCTCAAGTTCCATCCATATAAAATTCAAATTGTTCAAGATTTACACGATTCTGACTTTGAATTAAGAAAAACTTACGCGGAGGTGATGTTGTTGAGATTTCGTACTGCTACCCGGATGGGCAACATATTCTTTAGTGACGAAGCTTACTTTCACATTGGAGGATATGTGAATAAGCAGAACTTTCGTTACTGGGATGTCCACAACCCAAGACAAATGCATCAAGAGCCTTTACATAAGCCTAAAGTTACAGTCTGGTGTGCCATGTCTGCATCTGCAATCATAGGGCCTTATTTCTTTGAAAATTAACGTAGCCGAACTGTAACTGTGAATTCGTAGAGATATGCTCAGATGTTAAATGACTTTTTCAGAGAAGAACTACAGAATAGTCCATCCTTCAACCAAAACACATGGTTCCAGCAGGACGGGGTACAGCTCACACTGCTAATGTGTCCATGATCCGGAAATAACATCGCACTGCAGTGCGGCAGTTATTTCTAGAAAAAAACATATCCCGAAACGGTACCGTACCGTGGCCACCTAGGTCACCCGATTTAAGCCCATGTGACTTTTTCTTATGGGGATACTTAAAATCCGTTGTTTACAAATCCGAGCACTGTGACACAACTGAAAGAAAATATTCGAGCCGAAGTCAGTAGGATACCCCAGTCGCTCTGCACTCACGTTTTTGAAAACATGCGTGCTAGACTCGAAGAGTGTGTCAGACTCGATGGCCGCCATTTGGAAAACGTGGTTTTTAAAAAATGAAATCCGCATTTGTTGTTATAAAGTTAAAATAAACCTACTTTGTATTAGAGGTGTAGTTTTTTTTACAATTTTTCAAACATTGAAATCTGCCACTGGACACCCTGTATTATACAAATCAAACATTATGTCGACAAAAGAGCTGAAAAAGTACGTCAAAATGTCCTCTTTCACGTTCAATACATTCATTCATATCCACACATAACTATTATACAAATCAAACATTATGTCGATCAAAGAGCTGAAAAAGTACGACAAAATGTCCTCTTTCACGTTCAACACATTCATTCATATACACACATAACTATTATACAAACAAACATTATGTCGACCAAAGAGCTGAAAAAGTACGTCAAAATGTCCTCTTTCGCGTTCAACACATTCATTCATAGACACACATAACTATTATACAAACAAACATTATGTCGACCAAAGAGCTGAAAAAGTACGTCAAAATGTCCTCTTTCGCGTTCAACACATTCATTCATAGACACACATAACTATTATACAAACAAACATTATGTCACCCAAAGAGCTGAAAAAGTACGTCAAAATGTCTTCTTTCACGTTCAACGCATTCATTCATATACACATATAACTATTATACAAATCAAACATAGCTAACTGCGTATAATTTACGAAAATAATATATGAAACGTAATAATCGTACGATAAATTATATCTTTTACACAAAAATAATTATCCGTAAAGTAAATTATGAACTTTTTTTAACTTTAAATAGTCACTAATCAAGTAATATGAAGAATAAAAAAATACCTCCTTTCCCCCGGAGACGAAGCACAATTCTTTTTGAAAACACATTTGACAACGTAAACTTCGCAAACAACTATACTAAACAACTTGTCGGCTGGGCACGCTCGTAGCTCGTTCCGTTCCGTAGTCGTTTCATTAATATTGCAATTGATTTACTAATAAGGTGGGCAGTTAACTAACGCCATCGTACAGTTATAGTTAATGTTAACATAATAACCTGTTAACAGGATTTTAATGACGGCGTTTTACCTGCGCCAACGTTGGCAATTAGTCTTAACGATAGATATTCGTATTCGCTCGGATACTCGCCGCCCTTACACGACTGTGTAGGTACGCGTCATTTGCATTAATTGTGTCATTTAAAAAGTCGCATTTGCAATCAGTCCGTATTCCGTATCTCCTAAACATAACTAGGGATGTGAAAAAATAATCGATTATTAAAAAATCTATTATTTATTATGAAAAATCGATTTACGTATACAAAAGTATCGACTAAACAAAAATCGATTTTTTTCACTATCGATTTTCAATTAATGACACTAACGTCACCTTTTTACGTAGTCCAGTTCCAGTAACCCAAATTATAATCCCTCGCTGCTTGCCGCTGCGGACAGATATGTGATGTTGTAGATATAATTTAATTAATAAAGTTGTGATTACGGATATTTTAGGCGTTCACTTTATTTATGAAGAACATAAAGGGAAGAGAAGATAGATTAAATCTAGAAAAAATAAAAAACGAGAAAAATCGTAAGTTTAACAGATTATAATTAGATTTTAATGTGAAGCGAAATACTCAATTTGTCAATCGATTTTTTTATGTCGAATGTCACTTCCCTAAACATAACGTCGACAACATAATTTATAGATAAATAAAACAGGCATGTTTTTATTTGTCTCACTCGCGCTACCCGGCTTCCGTACTTCCATTTGTAAAGTTACATCGATTTTGACACAAAAATATTTATTTTCTTATCGTAAGTGGCGTGATGAGTTATGTGTCTGTCTTACATCCAGTAAGACTTAGTTGGTAGGGAAACATAACTAAAAAAAATGACCATTTTAATGCTTAATATTTCGTAAACGGTTTCCTTTATCGAAAACGTTTTCATGACATACCCTCCAATATTTTTGAAAGACGTATTCAAGGATACCCTACAAAATAGGGCATGCGAATAAAAAAATCACTTTCACTTCAAATCTAGGGGATTTCCCTTAGATATGAAATGAAAGTGATCCTAAAAAAATTGTTTAAAGGTTCTATAACATGGTAGGCGTTATAAATATGTAAAATCATAATCGTAAATTTCAACTTTATAGCACTAATAGCCTACGAGTAAAACGGCTGTGACGTACCGAATGACTTACAGAAGACGGACATTGCGAAAGTATGAGGGTTTCTAGTTATGCTACAGAATCCTAAAAATACACTTGTACACAAAATTCTGGTTTTAGATCTATGTAGAAAAAAAATACTTTTAGATCTCGATTCCGGGGCTCCGATAGGATTCAGACTCTTCTTATAAGGACTCCCAAAATAAGGCTACGGTAAAATGAACTATTTGTAAACTTCCACGTACACTAACAATACAACAAGATGAATACAACAAGGCTCACCATCTCACAGCCAAGATATCAATAATTAATATACAGCGAGGTGACAGACTGCAACCAGCTGTGTAAATTAAGAGAAGACGTGTATTTCTACGTAATGTTTAAACATCAAGATTTACATGAAACAAAAACATACATGTACATAAATAAACATAGTCATACAAATATAATCCGCATACATACATAAGTATATATAAGTGCACATTGACGAAGTGTTTTGTGAGTCCGCTAACTTTTCGTGTGACTTAGGAACGTGCACTGTATATATTAATTTACTGGTCATTAAAACTCTAAAAGTAATCCTCAAAAGGCAAGATAATTACTTGTTATTAACACAACTATCTCTTTTGCACACGCACTTTGTTTAGCTACCTATCTCCTTTATAATTCACGTACAACGTATTTATATAATACTAGCTGTGCCCCATGGTTACACTGGCGTAAAATTCGGAATAAAACAATTTTTTATTTGCTGCTTTCGGTTATAAACTATTACCATACCAAATTTCATCAAAATCCATCCAGTAGATTTTGCATGATGATGCACAAAATAACATACACATAGGCAGATAAAGATTCTAAAAAAGGTTTTCCAACTTCTGTCATCATTCTAGACGCTAAATCAATCACACTTTTAAAAATATTTTTCATGTACAAAATTTATTCTGTTACAGTTTTATTATATGTTACATTATATGATAACGTAATTGGTATTAACAGAAAAAATATATTGGCGTTTGGGAATTACAAGTTTAAACTTTCCAGAATAACAGGACCACAACTTAAGGAAAAGGCCTTAAATTTGTATCAAGGATGTAATTATTAGTATTTTTTAATATAACATTATAGAAGAAAGAGAGAACGGGTCAATTAAGCGCTTCCTAATCAAATTTTATGAGGTCCAAGATAATTTTACATTTCTTTATAATTAAATGCATGCCAGTGAAAATGTCTGTAGTTTTGATAGGTATGAACGTTATTGAAGTCATATCAGAGAAGGTATTCTGCTAAAGGTTCACTAACTGACAGGATTCCCCTGAACTGCCAGCTAAGATTTTGTCCGATGAGTAGACTGACGTTTTTAATAGCGAAGAAAAAGTAATCACAATGTTCTTTCATGTCAGCTACGACAAGTTTAGAGGACAAATGTTGCAAGGTCTTCGGTTTTAAAACATGATGCTTTAGGACTTCCGAGAATTGTGCTCGTTTCTTAAAATTCTACAAATACCCTTTGCCACGTTTTCGCAATGTTTATATTTTAGTCATACATACGTACTCATACCTAATGAGATTACCAAATATAATCTGCAACTCGAAGTAGCGCAAATGCATGAAAACGTATGAGAATATCCGAAAGATCCATTTTAAAAGCAAACACTAAATTTACGCTAATAAAACCTAAAACAGCAAAACCGGTCAATTAAGTGTCAGAGCGCGCATAAAGTAGATCTTCGTAGTTGAGTAAATCGCTTGAAATTGTTTATGCAAATTAGTCGAAAATTTTTGAAAATCGCAAAACGCAAGACATATTAAGTGGCGTGTCAGAACACGCCTAAAGTACATCTCGATATTATGGATGCAAGTTAACCGAGATTATTTTAATTGAAAATTCTAATGAAATGTTAATATTCAGTTTTATTTATATTTTTAAAAAGCACGGTTAAAAAATTCAAGGAATTATGCACACCACGTTGCAACTAAACATTTCACGAAAGGGTTTGAAAATGAATAATCGTAAACAAAACCTCAATTTTATTTTTAATAAATCTGTCAATTACGAATAGAACTCGCACTACGAGTGTTACATACATATTTAAGCACTTATAAGCATTTAAGGGTACACTGTATTTCTATTAAACCATTTACAAATATTAATTTTTCACAACTTAAATATAGTGGCTACTATATCTTTTACATGCTTAAAAACATAGTGCATATTTAAATAATCTAGGATAATCGCTATAGTTTTCCTAAAATCCTTGCATTGGCTCCTAAACCTCTAGTTTTCCATAATTTTAGGTTGAGTAGTTTCGGAAATGGAGGGTCGAAATTTTTTCTGCATATTTTTTTATATATTTCCGAAGATGTACTTACTACCTAAAATTACTAAAAATATATATGAAACCCTTATTATTAGCCCTTTTTATATATATATATATATATATATATATATATATATATATATATACATATATATATATATATATATATATATATATATATATATATATATATATATATATATATATATATATATATATATATATATATATATATATATATATATATATATATAGCTATATTCGGATTTCCAAAAATCGGAGCATTAATTAAAAAAAAAATTTCGAGTATTGATGATATTATAGCCCATCCGAGTTTAATCCGTCGGTCGATTTCTGTGATCATATCATTTTTCACGTTAACGAATTGCGCCAAATATATGTACTGAGTCACCACTTTCACTTGTGAACCTGTGTGTTGTAGGTTTGAAGATACGGAATTCTAATTAATGCAAACCTAACTCATACTTCGCTGGTTTTTAAGGTTGTGATACATATGTAAATATTTTTATCACAAATCAGATGATAATCTGCTTGCCGCAAAGTTGCCGCAAATTACGGCGAACAATGTAAGTTGCGCGGGTACAGCGACAGTTCTGCTACAGACAATATAATATCATTTTTAGAGCGTATTTTAAAATAATATTGCACCAATGTCTATAAGAAGAAACCGCGGACGCAAGCTAGGAAATAAATAAACTAGGTAATGTTCGCGCTCACCCTTTGCAGCACGTCAGCGTCGCGCGGCACCACGGTCAGCGTGAGACGGTGCGGCTCGCGCTGGGCGAGCTGCACGACGCGCGCGTACGGCGCGCGCCCCCCGCAGAGAACGGGCTCACCGTTGACGGCGACGACGCGATCGCCGGCGCGCAGTCCCGCCGCCGCCGCCGCGCCGCGCTCGCGCACCGACCTCACGAAGATCGTGTCCATCGGTGCTCCGAGCACGCCCACCGCCAGGTGACGCCCGTCATCGTACAGCTCCTGCATTATGGTGGAAAATAAAATAAAAATACGATACGGAAAATAAAATAAAATAAAAATACGACAATACAGTAAATAGTATGAAGAAATATTTATTAACGTAAATATAAGCTAGATACCTAGATTTTTCGTTCCTTGTTTGTTTTTTTATTCAATATTTAAATACAATTAAATTAGTCGACCTGCATTTTTGCACAAAAGGATGGAATTTTTTTTAAATAAGATATTGGAGGTAAATGTTAGCTCTTAAGTATAAAAAAATCCCTTTTTTATTCCATAATTGAAATTTACTGCAAAAACGTTCAACAGGCGTGACGTCATTTTTATGTAAACACCAAATGTGCGGATAAGGATTTGAGAGCAATTAATATTTTACATTTAGTGTTTCCGGTGTCGCGAAATGTTATCAATGGTAAATAGTATATTTATGCACATGAAAATGTGAAAGGAAAACTATTCATTTCTTCACCGTGATAAAAGTAGATGCGCGGAAAGTGGCTCCAACTTACAAATACAAAAGATGCAGCTGAGATAACGACGAGCTCAATCGTTTGAATATCGACGAGAGCCATCGCGCTCGTGCGCGTATTAACTAAATTTGCCACGAGAGCGATGTCGCTCGCGAAATCAGTTGCTGTTTAGCGCGCGGTACGGGAGGTCGCTCGCACGCATCGCTAATTTTTTATCTTTCTACGTGTTACATAAAGTTCAAATTATAATATTATTAGTAATTACAATATAAAAAGGATCCAGAAAAAGAAAATTTTTAACCCATAATGTAGGAATACGAAAATAATTCGAGTGAAAATGATCGTTTTTCAAGTTGTGAAGAGTGATAGTGGGAGTTTCGTGGTGCACTCACAATTTGGCGTAATGCAAATTTTGAGTGATAGTGATAATAGTGACGATAACAATTATTTTGCTGATACGGAAAAATCCGTAGTGCGAAACTACGCTGTGGCCTTGATTTCAGTTTTTGTTATAACTTTTGGTCACACTATATATTTCCATAATTTTCTTTGTATTTTATTATCCTTGTACAAGTTTTTATTAAGAAAACACCGAAAAAAATTATTAAAATTGGATATTTTTTGGAAGAGATACAGTTTTTTTTCGAGACAAGGGTAAATGACATCAAAAACGAAATATTTCTTTGGCATTTTTGAGTATATATGAGTAAAAAACCATGGCACTAAACGGTTAATACTATTATGTACAAAGTACGTGCAAAAATCAGTAACAATTTTTGAAGGGTATGTATCGATGTGAAAAGGTTAGGTTCGTTAATGCATATTTTTTTTCTATGTCAGTTGCCTAACAAATATATATGGAATGTAGAAGAATGGATTGTAAACAAGTTTTAATTATATCATATTAAAACACGAAAAAGTACCTTATAAAAAACGAAAATAGGCCGGCAGCTCGAAATACAAAATTACGTTACTAAAAATGATGTCATGCCTTGTGATAAGCGTCTGTGGTCACGTGACATGCACATAAAAATGAGTGTTTTCTTTTAAGAAATAACTAAATTTAATTAATCTTACTCAACAAAAATATACTAATATTAGTAATAATACATCATCTACTGTAAAAAAGTCTTGTCCGAAAATTCCAGAAAATTCTATTACAGGTAGGATTAGATCTTGTAAGCTAAAGAAACTTCTAGACCCTTCTCCCCCCTTACGCTGTAGGTAAACAAAGGCGTGCGCGTACTCTTGTATACGTCAAAAATGAGCTTTCGTAGTGTCCACTGCGTACCATTAATGTTGTACGAGTAGCGGCGGGGCACCAATGCAACCGATACATCTGTAAATATCAATAGCGCATTTAACCAGGATATCGTGTCTTATAGGACAATCCGTCGTTGGCTTCCATCGGTTTCCATCAGAAGTTACAAGCCTTGAAGATGAAGCGCGATCTGGACATCCCTCGACCATTGACGATAATGAATTGCTGCGTGTTATTACAGAGAATCGGGAAGCAACTACACGCGAATTGGCGACAGCACTCGGTTGCACACATATGCATGTCCATCGTTCATCATCTTCACAATTTGGAATATAGAAAAGTACTTGCTCGTTGGATTCCACACCGCCTTACCGATAGTAACAAATACTCTAGGGTCACTCTCTGTCAATTTCTCCTACTTAGAGACTACCGAAAAGACTTTTTCGAGAATCTGGTAACAGGAGATGAGAGTTTCATCCTTTCTGAGAATAACACGCACTGCGCTGTACAGCTACTACGCGGTACAGAGCCACCAGTACAGCCGAAATCTAAACGTCACTTTCGGAAGATTTTGTTATGCTGCTGGTGGGCTTCAAAAGGGATTTTTTATTTTGAATTGCTCCTGCAAGGCAGCTTGGTCAATGCTAAGACATACGTAAATCCGCTTGAAAAATTAGCGGAAGCAATACGAGAAAAACGCCGAAGACGCGTCACCGTTCACCTTCTGCATGACAACGCGAGGGCCCATATAGCAAAAAAAAAAACCAACATAAACTAATTGGGCTTGGTTGGGATACCTTGCCTCATCCTCCATATTGCACCTTCCGATTTTCATTTATTTCTACATTTAAAGAAATATCTTAGTAAGAAAATTTTCAAAAACTTTGAAGTCCTCAAAACAGATGTTTCGGAATTCGCGTCGCAGCCACTGCAGTTCTGGGAAAAAGGCATTTCTGATCTACCCAGATGCTGGGCGCGTGTTGTGGAAATAGATGGAGAATATATTACAAATTAAAGTTTAGCAGCAAAGATATAAAGAAATATAAATGTTATTATTTTTCTGACAATACTTTTTTACCACAGTTTCGTTAATTTTTACTTTTTTACCACAGTTTCGCTGATCACAGTTTCGCTAATTTTTGTAATTTGAAATCTTCATTAACTTGTTCGTTAATCATTTTGATCAACGAACAACTGAGATAAAAAACGGAGGTCTTTTTAAAGCTTGCAGCTTTATCAGACGTCGAACAAAGCCAAATAATCGAGGAGCTTCCGATTAGGCGCATCGGAACCAATAAAAGTAGCTTTCCTGCTCATATTTCGTCTCCTCGTATTTGGGGATTGCAAAACAACTTACGGAGATAGGTTTCAAGCACCTCCGCAAGTTTTTGAAGTTATACTTCTTTAGGCGCGTTGTGAAAAAATGATGAGAGTGAAATTTTAAGATTCGTCACACAAAAGTTACAGTATGAAGTTGCAGTTATTGAGACTATATATTAATACCAATATTTTGTACGAAACTTACGTTGGGGGCGTAGCTTAGATGGTAGAGCGCTCGCTTAGCATGTGAGAGGTACGGAGATCGATACCCGGCGCCTCCAAGACAAGTTTTTTATTTTTAGATTCTGCATTTTATTTGTCTTTCGAATAATTTAAAAATGTTTGATGTCATTAAATGTGATTCTTTATTTATATTACTAATAAATCTAACATCCAAGTTTCACAGATAAATACTTATACAGAGAGGCAGATGATATTTAATAACAATATTACCATTTGATACAGATTTACTTGATGATTATTTTAATTTATGCAGATAATAGATAAAAACAATATTACCATAAGGCATTTAGCTTTATGGTAAAATTGTTTTTATCTTTATTTTGTATTCACTTTTCATACAGAATTAAAATAGCAATTAGTGTATAATTTCCTTACATCAGCGCAGCGCCATCTTTTGATAGATATGATTATTAATTTCACGTAACAAAAATACTTGAAGTACATAATATCGACGCAGTGAGCCGCTTTTTCATTTGAATTTATTGGATAAAAAAATATAAGTGCTATTTATATATGTGCTGATAAATTATATTCAGTAGTGATTTAAATTCAATATTTTGATTAATATATTTACTATTCGTAAATATTAGTAAAAAACTGTGTTTATAGACTTTTTCAAGTGCTCCAATATAATTGAGGTTATCTATATATAAGTACACGCACCCATTTTTTTTTTTATTAATTTGCTTTCACTTAATCTACTTTTTAGTAGCTTCATATTAAATATATTTGGCATTAATTTTGTAGAGATTCATTATTCACAATTAAATGAAACTACGTGATGTAGTATTATTTCTACTTTCTTTAATTTCTTTACCACGACCTAGGCTTCGTTGTATTACAACATCTTCAGGTGGGCTATTAGCAAATATTCCAAAAGAAAGAATCTTTGCTAATAGCCCACCTGAAGATGTTGTAATACAACGAAACCTAGGTCGTGGTAAAGAAATTAAAGAAAGTAGAAATAATACTACATCACGTAGTTTCTTTTAATTTAGCTTCATATTAATTTCTATGTTTCTGTTCAATCCATTTTAACCTTATGAAAATTGTATATTAGCGTTTCTTCTATGTGACTTTATTTTCTTATATCCTTTTTATGTTCGTTAATGATATCATTTCTTCTACAAAGCACCTTTATATGTAATGAGGATTTATTTTGTATGTTTATTTCCCGGTATACAAATCATGAAAGTCACGGTCATAACCCGAAACAAAGAAATTCATCTTGCAACTAAATTATACTTTTCAATTACACGGTTTAATAATGTCATGTGGCGGTCCACGATTGAACTGGAATTATGCATAATTATAACGAACTTACACCTTGTTCGACCCATGAAATCTATGCATACATATATTTAGTGCACAATTGGTCTTTCAGCCCTCAACGAAGGAAGCGAATGTTCTTCGATGCAATATGCCACGATGATAAAGGGATAGATAGAAAGCTGGCGCTGACTCCCCACTTATAACAATGGACATTAGTTATGAGTAAGCGATCTGAAGCAATCTTATTATCTTAATATCTTATTAATGTCACTTTCTCGATTGTCTGTCCGTCCTACAAAGCAAAATATCTTGTAAATGAAAAATATTCTAAAATGGCACCGGGGTAACTCAAAACGGGTTCGGCGTTATTTCAAATTTAAAAAAAAAATCAGTGTTTATAGTAATAAGTTTATAACTCATAAGCAGCCATAATTTTTTATTATATTTACATCCTTTACTTGACATTGTAATCATTCGATTTAACATCAATTTTGGACACTCTGTTTAAAAGTACTATTGCGTGTACCCGAGCTCGAAAAGCGAGTTGAGTGTGTGCTCGCCACAGCCGAAGCCGAAGCTTTGGGAGTGCCACAGCCCAATTATATAATAACTTTCTTGGGAATGTCTTGAAGCAATTTATTTAATCATAATGTTTCGAAGTAATTGAGTAAATCGTAATATTTTTGAAGAAATTTATTAAAGCATAATGTTACGAAACAATTAATTAAATGATGTTAAACTGATATCTATTTCTATCGGTTTCAAAGTAGAAAATAAGACGAGTATAATCTTGAATATATTTGGCGTTAATTTTGTAGAATTTCATTATTCACAATTAAATGAAACTACGTGATGTAGTATTATTTCTACTTTCTTTAATTTCTTTAACCACGACCTAGGTTTCGTTGTATTACAACATCTTCAGGTGGGATATTAGCAAAGATTTTCTTCTAGCGGCGATTATCTTTGCTAATATCCCACCTGAAGATGTTGTAATACAACGAAACCTAGGTCGTGGTTAAAGAAATTAAAGAAAGTAGAAATAATACTACATCACGTAGTTTCATTTAATTACGAGTATAATTAATAAATGTTTCTTGTATCTCATCTCATTCTTGATACACACTACTTCAACGTTAACTAAACGATTGTACGAGGGGCGGCTAAAAAGTTTTGAGCGTAAGTACCTTTAAGTATTACTAATGACTCGCACAGCACATCACTAATTGGGAGTATCCTAAGAAATATAAATGTCAAGTTTCATGTCATTAGCATCATTACGCTTTTAGTAACGGAACCATAAACGTCACCATGTCCGAGTCATCGCAGTTTGCACGAAATTGGAGTACAGAGCTGTCATACAATTCCTTACAAAGAAGAACAAAACGCCGACGGAAATATTTGAAGAGATGTCAGCAGTTTATGGGAAGTCTGCACCTTCATTTGCGACCGTAAAATATTGGAGTCGAGAGTTCAAACAAAGCAGGGAGTCGCTCGAAGATGATCCCAGGTCGGTAGACCCAAACACCGCCGTTACCGAAGGAAACATTGAAAAAGTGAAAAAACTTGTTCTCGAAGATCGTTGTGGCAGATAGCTGAAGCCATGGGCATCAGTAAGGAACGAATCGGTGAAATTTTGCATAATCATTTACACATGAAAAAGGTGTGTGCGCGATGGGTGCCGAAAATGCTCACACCGCTGGACAAGCAGCATCGAGTCACAACTTCGCAGGAGATTTTGGACATCTGTGGCGATAATCCTGACGATGTTTTTTCTCGTCTTGTTACTGTTGATGAAACATGGATTCGACAGTACGATCCAGAAGTCAAAACAGGAGTCAATGCAGTGGATAGAAAAGGGAGAAAAGCCGCCACGAAAGTTCAAAATGGAAAGATCGGCGTCCAAGCTCATGGCCACTGTTTTTTGTTATTCTGAAACAATTTTGTTCATCGACTACTTTCCTAAAAATACTACAATGAACGGAGACTATTACGCCGCATTGTTGACAAAAGTGCGTCAAGTGGTTGTCGAGAAAAGGAGAAAGTAGTCTGGAGCAAACTGGCGAAAGGAGTACTGTTTTTGCAATGACAAGACAATGCGTCCGTCCACACTTCGCAAGTTGCAAGGCGTGCTCTCGCTGAGACAGGACTTGAAGAAATCAACCACACATCCTACAGTCTAGACCTGGCCCCTAGCGATTATTTCTTCTTTTAAAATTTGAAAAAAGATCTCTGAGGACGGAGATTTTCCAGTGACGAAGAAATGAAGACGGCCGGCCGTAAACGAACATTTTGAAAACAAAAACGGCGAATATTTTTTGATCGGGTTAAAAGCCCTTTTTAATAAATGTAAGAAGTGTATTGAAATAGAGGGAGATGACATTGAAAAATAATTTTTTATACATTTCTATCAGCATTTGTAATACCTTAGGCTCAAAATTTTCAGCCGCCCCTCGTATGTTGTGCATTGCTCGCACGTCGTACGATACACAGCATCATCAAAGTGATGTGATGTCACCATGTGGCGATTCCAAATAATTCCTTATTGGGATTTGAATACTAAGCGATACGAGTACTATTTCATAAAACAAACATTTATATACTGGCAATTTAGCATTTTTCGAAAGTTAATTTTTCCTTTCTTTTTAATTTATTAATATCTGTTAATTATAATTGAAAAATCAAAATTTCTTAAGTGTAACTTTGTTCAATGCACTTTATTTATTTCTCATTATAAATATGTTTTCACATCAATATTAACTTACGTTGAGGTTGTCTGGTGGGTAGACGACGAGGTGCCGGAGCGTGAAGCCGAAGCCGCGGTGGGCGTCGGGACGGTGCAGCACGATGGTGCGGGGAGCGGCGGGCGCAGCGGGTGCGGGTATCGGCGCCGGTACCGCCTGCGGCTGCAGCAGTAAACATCAAACAATTTAGCTAATAGTCCTCGCTCTTTAAATTCGTAATATTTTTAAGCGTTTATATATTTACACGGTAATAACACAAAAACGAGAAAAACTCTCTTCATAATTACGCGCATATATTATATTTTAATATATCTAGAACGGTTAATAAGAAATGATAACATTTTTTAGAAACGACTACAAAAAATAATTAACGTAAGCACTATCTAAATTCTGTAAAAATAAACTATTAACCGATATTGAAAATTGTTGTATTTTTATCAAAATTAAAGTCTTTTGGTTTATCAGTTTTATCTGTTTTTTTTTCGATAATCTTGTCAGATCTACACTGTGTATGGAAGATACAACGAGACATAATTTGCACTTTGTTTCATCTCGCTGGTTCAGAGTTTCGCAGAAATAGCATTTACAAACTATTACACAAAATAACCAAACTTCACAAAAAATACAAGGATTCTCATTTGTTATTTTTTTTATATAATAACGTCATTTTTATTGTTATAACACTTGCACCCAATATATATGTACTTTAGTCTGTTTCCTTAAGATTTAAAAACCTTCGATATACGGCTCGTTAGTTCGGATAAGATAAATGTTTTTAGGGTATATATATATATATATATATATATATATATATATATATATATATATATATATATATTTATATATACATATGTACCAGGCATTGAAGCATACATGAAATCTGCAGAAATCGCAAATTGACGATTTTTTCAAAAATCTTTCTCCTGAAGAACTATAGAAAAGGTGGTAAGGTAACTATGCGAACAAGTAACTACGCGTACAAGGTGGTAAGGTAAGACAAACGTAGTTGGGAATAAAAGCTCTCTGATAAGCGTAACCCAGTTATGAAACTTACCCTTAACAATTCGTCACACAGAGGTATTTCAAAGAAGGTTCTAAGGCGATCGCAAAGAAGCACTTATGATACATCTAGATAATTCAATTAGATTTTTGATGTACAATAACTGAAACACAGATAAGACGTTGTGCGTGATTGATAGGTCCCGATTCCAACTGAGGCTTTTATAGTGACTAGATGTACTTTGCTTTTTTTAGATTAGTTTTTATGTAGGTGTCTGCTGAGCTGGCTTATCAAACTGATCGTTTGCCATTGTTCAGAGCGCGTTCTTCCGCTCGATGAATTCGAACGATAAAATAGAATCGTTGAACTCTACGGCTAGGAAATGGCTGATGAACATTCCAATTAAGCAGATTGGACATTTGTAAGCTATCTATCATCGCGCTGTCCACGATCGAGGCGGAATACACGTCGACAAAGATGCACAACTTTGTAGATTTTATGTCTTTTAATTAGGTATATGAAAGAGTTTACCCACGTAAAAAAATGTCTGCTATCTCTAATAATGTAAAAGTTATCAAAACATTTCATCTTTACAGATTGAGTTAACACACTGTACACAACAGCTACTAAAGAGGTGTTACCGTTCTTTGTATGCATTGTAGGTTAAATTTTATTATTGAAAATTAAACAAGAATAGTCGGAATACCTAGTGACTTTTGGTCCAATAGCAGTGACTTTTTTGTCCATAACCGTCTTGAAATAAATTCCCTTTTTGAGTTGATGTTTTACTGAATCTCGCTGTTTTGCTTTTATTCTAAACATATTATTTTACCCTATTCGTCTTCTTATAATATAAACAGGGGACTCTCAGTTCGAACGCTATATATTTTTAAAATTTCTGATGATTTGAAGATATTCCCGTGTAATCAGCGTCCTATTGCAGCATCATCAAGACGCAATGAAAAGTAGAGATAAAAACAAAAATTAGGGACGTACGTGTACGCTTATGTTCTTTATTATTATTCTCTCTAGAGAGAACTTTTGTCAGAGAGAGAACAAGTGTCAAGTTAAGATTTGTTGGTTAGGCAACACTGACTAGATTACACTCCGAATATCTGTCACTATTGCTTAATAAGAAAAATAAACTAAAGAGTAAAACAAAAATCGAATAGAAGTTTACTATGCTAGAACAAATTAAGCAAATATAAACAAAAAGAATTATAGATAATACAAAGATGACAACAGTACATAAACGAATAATAAGTATATATAAACATAAAAACAGATATAAAAATATACATGAATGTAAAAGGTCCTAGATTTTGATGTCTCTTATGTAATCTTATCTTTCATTATATGGGGTTCGTTCTCTGCATTGAGAACATTTGCCAATGTCAAGGGTGGTCGTTTCTGTTCTCACAGGTTTTCTCACGTTTATTTATCTTCACTGCAATTAAAATATTAATGCATTTTTGAGTTGCCAGGTATTTGGTTTTTATAATTCTAAATAAAGGAAAGCTACCACAACGAGTTAAAGGTGATAATTAATTAATCCGGCGTTTTCTTCGGCGAGTCTATATTTTTAATAATTTTTTTCTATATTTTTTAACTAAAACTTTTATACTTTCAATACAAAGATTATTTACCTAAAATAAAAACGTTAAAAATTTGGGTGAAAAAGAATGACATTTTTGAGGCGAATTCAGTTCTTCAATTCAGTTGAAGCTAAATCAATTGGGCCTATGATACAATAAACAAGAAGTGACAATTAAATTATGCATATGTCGGATAAAATTACGTAATAAATATAATTTTATGTCGTTTCCTCTAACAACAATGAAGGAAGCAGGTGTTCTTAAATGCAAGAGGCTACGATGACACGGATAGATAGAAAGCTAGTCCTGACTCCCAGGTTCGTAACGATGAACGCTACTAATGAGCACGCAGTTTAATTACCGTAATATCTTCACCGGTTTCCAGGCGGATGCTGTTGGTAAGAGGACCGACTACTTTCTGCATCACATTACCGATTGACCTGGAACCGCTAGGTGCCGGTTCTGGGGCAGCCAGGCTGCAAATAAACTTGACAAAACTGGTATTAAAATATCACCTATGCAGCTGGCGAAACTGATGGCAACGAAGGTGGACAACGCTAACGAGTTGCTAGATTATAAATTCGTATTTCTCAACTTCCTCTTATTGTATATTCATAGCTTCGGCGGAGAGTACAGAAAAGGAGAAAGAAAGGGAGAGACGTGTGAAATAGATACAACCTTCTATTTTCAATGGTCCTTAATTTCCGTAAAGAAAATATAATTTGCGTTAAACTAGATATACAAGTAAAGAGAATTAAACCTATGAATATATTTGTGTGAGACGACAGGCAATAATCAGAGCTCCGCACTTAACAGTTAATGGATTGGTGGAATTTATTCGATGTTCACCAGATCTGTCGCTGTTTACTATTAAGTTTGGAGAAAACTCCTGGGGCGATTCTGATCCTGGGACCTTTTATTATTTACAAACTAAGATTATATATAGAACTGTTGAAGGATAGTACCGATTAGTCAAACTGAACTCTAACTGTCGTACCGTCTCTTATATACTTCCAGGTTATTCCTTTGTTGCCACGCCAGGGGTTAAGAAATCACAGCCGCCGCCCTATCGTCAATCACAACTGTTGCTCGGAACAAAATTTTCACCTTGAAACTTATGCAGCCAAAAAATATCATACCAAATCAATATCCGTTAACATTTTTTACATTAATTGGCAATCTTGTTTTCAGTATAATAAAGTGTATAGCATCTTCTGTCTTATTAGTTTTGTCGCAAAAACATTTTGTCACAGAGATTGTAACTGTCACACGCATAACAAACCGCAACACGTTTTAATGCCGCTTTTTTTGTACATGCACTTTCCATTTGTCGTTTTTCTATACATGCCCAATAACTAAATGTAGATGAATAAAATAAAATAAATTTCTTAATAAATAAAAATTTAGATATTTTAGTGAAAAATTAAACGTTAAAACAAAATAGAATAAGACATTTCTTATCTAATATACTTGCAAACTAAGCAACGAATCACGACTGAATTTGGCATGGGCAAAGTTTGCGAGGTGGAGTAACACATACGTTGTTACCCGCGGCTTCAAGAAAAATATTATGTTTGGATGTTTGTTACTTAATCGCGCCTAATTTTCCAACAGATTTTCCTGAAACTCACGATTCAAATTAATATATAGGCTAATTTTAACCCAAAAATAACATAAGTCCTCTAGAGTTAAACCCAGTGTGTTTTTATCAGTAAAAAATAAAAATAATTAGAACATGTCAACAGATGACGTAAGGTGTATATTAGATTAGCAAAACGTTAAATATTATTTAGAGAGATGTGTTGCAACGATCTTATTTAGTCAAGGGCTTGTCCCGCCGCTTTAATTTAAAATTCACACGAGCGAAGACGCGGGCTAAAAGTACTGATACGATTGAAACTTCTGAGATATCAATTACGTATTTAAATAAACTTTGCTAATAGCCCACCTGAAAATGTTGTAATACAACTAAAGCTAGGTCGTGGTAAAGAACTTAAAGAAATTAGAAATAATACTACATCACGTAGTTTCTTTTAATTGTGAATAATTAATTTCTACTAAATTAACGCCAAATATATTCAATATTTAAATAAAAATTAAAAATATTATTTTTTGCATTTATTTTTTGTCGTCTAAAAATCTAAATTTTCATAAACTCGCGTTTTAATTTTTTCGAACTTAACCTCAAAAAAATTTCTTAATATTAATTGCACGGACTGGAGTCGAAACACGACTGCGAAGCTATTGTTCGCTCTCGGCAAAGAACATGAACAGTTATTCACATTGGACTGCGGTTTATAACGTCACGAGGAAGATGTTAGATCTTCCGCAAAAAATAATATAACTAAGGCGACGAGACGGCTGTCTTTGTATGCTTGCAACTTCGAAGTAAACAAATATGTTCTTTTTAAAATCTAAATGAACCGACCCTGAAGAACTTAAATTATTATGTGTCGAACGATCCAAACTCGTATACAAAAATAGGGATGTACGTATGTTTCGTGTGTATAAAAGTAAGCGTACGAGTATTACCTCAACACTAATGAACGGTTGCTTCGATTTTATTATTTTTTTATATGTATTACTTATTAGGTAAGTAAATATAATATACATAAATATTATAAAAAACTTAATTTGAATAGTAAATTCAAAAATAATAAGTTTCAAGTCATTAAAGGTAAAAATAGGACCCTTATTGGGGAGACTTAGATGTATGTCTGTATGTACGTCACGGCTGTTTCTCCGCAACTATTGCTGTTATCGATTTGAAATTTGGCGCACTCTAAAATTTGCGTCTAATCCGCGTCTATTACCAATGAATATATATGGAAAAATATAAATAAAAACAATTGTAAATATATTTATCTTTATTCAATGAGGGGTTAAAATTTAAAAGTGGAGCAACAGTGGTCAGATGTTTAAATTGAATTCGTTTTATGTGTAAATTTCAATTTTATATCACTATTTTAAATATCTTCTTAATCTGTTATTGTTGATTGCTCATCTCACTACTTTAAATATCTTCTTAAACTTTTAAAGTTAATTGTTCATCTCACTATTTTAAATATCTATTATTGTTATTTCTAAGTCTATTATTGTTATTTCCAATTTATAATACATATTATTATTTTCAGTGTACATAAAAAAGGCTATATGTAAAATATATGCTTAGTAACATGCACTTAGTCAAATTTAATCAAGAAATTATCGTACAATAATTAATTAAAAAGTCGTTACAAATGTTTAGGATTGTACCTACACTCACGACAAATAATAGCGTTAATAATATAGCCGCATAGCGTAAATTTAGGTTGATCGAACAATAATATGTTACCCATGTTGAATGTACAGTTGTGTTACGTTATGTATTGTTGTTTCCGAGATTCAAATTAATCAAACTAAGATTAAATTAGTACAAAGATTAAATTGTGTAAATAAAATTCGTTAAGAAAAACTTTACATTAATATTCTACCTATTACCGAGAAATGCTTCCTATAACGATTGACCGGACGGTAGTGGATGCGACGACAATCGACAACTTATTAGGACAATTCAGAAAAGGGCGTTCTTAAAACTTCTTCATTCAACCTAAACAGTCATATCTCAGATTTATAAAAGAAAAGTAAAGTCATTACAATCCATAATGTCCTGGGTACGAAATAGTCGGCGCGCGAGATCCAGTAGTACTTGGCGATTATGCAAAAGCACAAATAAATTTACCAATGTGATAGTATTACTGTCACGTACTTCACCCCTGTCTACCTGCAAGGATTACACAACGAATAGTGGAATAAGATATATAATTTCAATTGATGGTGCTCGTTTTAAATTTTATATCTCAAGAGAAAAAACGGAATCTTTAATGGATGGAATACGTATTTATTCCGCTCGCGTGTCACATTCCAAAACCGCTAAGTCAAATTTATTTTAAAAATATGTAAGCAGTCATGGTTGCAGATGTAAAACATGTATTTTTTGTTGTAACTCATATTTGAAATTAATAAACGGTTTTAAACTTTTAAGACAGTTTAATTCAATACACAGATAAAAACGAATAAAGTTGTAAGAGCTAGTAAATAAGAAAATACCCTAATACACTGACACACACGTAAAGTAGCGTGTGTGTAAAAGTCGGAAAGAGTCGACAAGACGCGAAGAAGGACGCATGGCACGTCGCGACGTGCTATCGGAACGTTATAACTCCCATCCAAACGCGTCATTAGATATTTCACACCAATAGGGTCATGACAAGTTTGATAAAGTTTACAGGAAAACTATTCGATGATTTTTATTAAATTTAATGCGTAACACAATTACAATTGTGTTACGCCAGTGAAAGACATATTAGGTAATATGCATATATTTGCCAAAACAATACTATTTTTTGCAATAATGTATTAGCTATACTTTGTACTAATAAACGATTAAACTTTTATATTTACCTAAACGAGTTTGGAACCCTAATAATGCGAGTTTTCCTGGTACGTAATAGGTTTTCTACGAGTATCTGTAACACACAAATTAAACAGCACTTAAAACCGAATCTCAGCCGGACGCTATATAGAGCCGCACGCTTATAATTACGAGTGTCTATCTACGGTTGCTTACACACCAGGCCACATTGAGAAGACTTGTGCCCATATTGTTTACATAAATTTCACATAACAGTACTCCACCTCAACCGTTGCGAAATATCTCACCTCATCAGTCGCCGGGCGAAGAAGCCACAATGTAAATGGCCTTTGCAAATAAAACATTTGTGATAAAGTAATTTATTCCGCTGAGTAGTAATTAACAAATTACCAACAGTATTTTATCGTATTTACCGGTACGGTGTTGCAATCGTAATTGTCGGTTTAACGCATTTAATTGCTTAAAGCAATACTAAACCGAGCAGTGAAGGCGGGTAGTTATACGCTGTAGTTTATGTAAGATGTTATCCTACTTATATAAGTAGAGCATGCAGTGGTAATAAATAAATAGAGAACTCTCCACTCTTCGGATTGTTTTATATATTTTTGCGAGGAACCATGCTCTGATTACACCAGTCTTTGCACTGAGGCCGCGCCACATCTTGATATATACTGTTGTTTCTTTGTTTAATTCCATGGATTCAAAAATACACATCACTTGATCGCTATAAATGTGTTATTATTTACCTGTGTTTTTATTATTTTTTTTTCTTCGTAGTTATATTATTGTTAATATGAAAGGGTTAAACCAATACTAAATAATATGCGAAAGTGTCGCAACGGAGCAGTGGATCGACACGATTTTTTGCACAGACATAGTTGGCTGACCAGGAAAAGATAGAATTAGATGATTTATTTGAAACTAAAAAAGTATACAAAAGGTAAAACAAAGTCACGAAAAGACGTGATTTTTCGAAACGACACACACGATATAAAAGAGCAACAGAATTAATCCCTTTAATCCCTAATTTAGACTGTATACATAATATTTTTTCTTTTCATAGTCATTTGTATTATAAAGCCATGAAAATAAAGATTTAATAATTCTAGATGGTGCTAAATATTTTTGTTTCTTCCTATTAGTTCGTAACTAAAACCACGCGATTGAAGCCGCTGGTAAAAGCTTGTTAATAATATACGTCTTAAATATAGCGTGGAACCACAGACACGGAACTCTAAAACCTAATAACTAATCTATTTCAACCATTACCTGATTTGCTTCAGAACCTTCCTGCCTCAAGGTACACAAGTACACAGCGACCTTCGAAAGCCCACAAATATAGTTTATAACCTAGGATTAATGCTTCCAGCCAACAAAGTTAAGAACGGTCTTTTTATTTTAGTAATTTAGGAACTCCATTTTTTTCAAAGATGGAGTTCCTAAATTACGAAAATAAAAAGAGGCAACAAACAAGTTCATCAAGTAAGAAGTCAAAATGAAACTCGCCAGCCAGTATTTACAGCGCGTTGGAAGATTGCGAGGTCGACAGGAAACCCCTCCCCCCCAAACTTGGCTAAGCATCCGTTGAGCAGGCTCTGTACGTTTTGGTCAAAGAAATGAACGGCGCAAGCACCACTCTAACTCGTTGGACCCCAACGCTGATGCCGCATACATCAAGGTATATTTCCTATTCCTATTATTTTGAGGATTATGGTGTATTCAGGCACGGGATACTGAGGCATTTTACCCCTTTTGCCACTTAGCGGTTCTTTCGATAGACCACACGTGTGGCATAACAAATAAGTAAAAGGAAACTTCAGCATTGCAGTTCCGATAATCAGTACAAACTCGCGGTCATCATAATTTATAATTGAGTCACCAACACCAGGTTATTTGCTCCCGTTATGTCTCTCTTTATCGTTTATACCTTCAGCATTGCAGTGCAAACTCGCGGTCAGAATAATTTATAATTGAGTCACCAACACCAGGATATTTGCTCCCGTTATGTCTCTCTTTATCGTTTATACCTTCAGCATTGCAGTTCAAACAATCAGTACAAACTCACGGTAAGCACAATTTATAATTGAGTCGCCAACATCAGGATATTTGCTCCCGTTATGTCTCTCTTTATCGTTTATACGTTCAGCATTGCAGTTCAAACAATAGGTAAGTACAAACTCGCGGTCAGCATAATTTATAATTGAGTCGCCAACATCAGGATATTGGCTCCCGTTATGTCTCTCTTTATCGTTTATACCTTCAGCATTGCAGTTCAAACAATCAGTACAAACTCGCGGTAAGCACAATTTATAATTGAGTCGCCAACATCAGGATATTTGCTCCCGTTATGTCTCTCTTTATCGTTTATACCTTCAGCATTGCAGTTCAAACAATAGGTAAGTACAAACTCGCGGTCAGCATAATTTATAATTGAGTCGCCAACATCAGGATATTTGCTCCCGTTATGTCTCTCTTTATTGTTTATACCTTCAGCATTGCAGTTCAAACAATCAGTACAAACTCGCGGTAAGCACAATTTATAATTGAGTCGCCAACATCAGGATATTTGCTCCCGTTATGTCTCTCTTTATCGTTTATACCTTCAGCATTGCAGTTCAAACAATAGGTAAGTACAAACTCGTGGTCAGCATAATTTATAATTGAGTCGCCAACATCAGGATATTTGCTCCCGTTATGTCTCTCTTTATTGTTTATACCTTCAGCATTGCAGTTCAAACAATCAGTACAAACTCGCGGTAAGCACAATTTATAATTGAGTCGCCAACATCAGGATATTTGCTCCCGTTATGTCTCTCTTTATCGTTTATACCTTCAGCATTGCAGTTCAAACAATCAGTACAAACTCGCGGTAAGCACAATTTATAATTGAGTCGCCAACATCAGGATATTTGCTCCCGTTATGTCTCTCTTTATCATTTATACCTTCAGCATTGCAGTTCAAACAATAGGTAAGTACCTACAAACTCGCGGTAAGCACAATTTATAATTGAGTCGCCAACATCAGGATATTTGCTCCCGTTATGTCTCTCTTTATCGTTTATACACAACGTAAAATAGAAGTATTTTTAATGTTTCAGTACAATTGGTATATTTGCAATTAGACAATGTTATGTATACATACTAGATAGATAGTATTACAACCGATATATTCGAAAAATATGAATTTCTTTTGCATTTTTATAAACAAATTGACAAATTATACTACAATTGAATATACTAACATTTCTTTGTGAAACTTTCTTTTATTTTAAAGATCAAAATTAATCAATGATCTAATAAGGAATATAATTAAGGAAAGTACCTTTTAAAGTAGAAATTGTAGAGTTGTAAAGTGGAAATCTGAAATACAAACCAGTATATTAACAAAACCGCGCGATTATTATTTACCTACGCGTAGGAAGAGGTATTTGACAATGACTTTAAACTCAATAGACACGTTATTCACATATAAAACTGACAAACACTATTCCCCCATGCGCGAAATATGAATAGGATGAAATAGGGACAGTCCATAACACCTCGTATATAAAAGAGAATATTTCTATTGAAATTGCGACAAATTACCTCAATATTTTAGAAACAATCTTAGAGCGCTAATGAGATATCCACATAATATAACGTTACTGATTTTTCACACATATTCTTGTATTTATAGGTCGTATTATTTATTTTAAACTAAAACAGAAATCAATTAGATGCAATCCATTGTTCAATAGTTTCTCGCTTCTTACGGTCTGTATTGTATGCAAGTACAGCAAGAGACAATAATATTGTTTCCCTTGTACATTAAGAATGTGTTAATGGAAATAATATACCATTCTACTAAATAAAGATACATATATACTTTTACACCAAATTTTAATGCCTTTTAAATTAAAATTATAATAGGTATACGAGTAATCTCATTATGATAATAACTAAGAAAATATAAATTAAAGGTAAATAAAAAAACCTGAAGAGGGAATTAATAGAACCGGTCAAGAGTATGTCAAACCCCGCGCGGTGTGAGGTGCCGTAGTTAGTATGGCTATATACATACCTACAAGTTTTAGTCACGACTTAAAAACGTGCCTATATAGAATGATCTCTCGAGCTAAGGATTCGATTGGCAATGTGTTACGTCTTCACAACTCTCCATTATGGAGTACAAGCATGGACACTTAAAGAGGCAACCACCAAAAAACTGGAGGTGTTTGAGATATGGAAAAAAAATATCATGGATGCAGAGAGTAACAAACATTGATGTCTTATAAAGAATTAGCAGACATGGAAATCATAGATATAAATGGTAATTTCTGTCAGATTATCTTCTAAGCATGGAAAGCAGACATGGGAATCATAGATATAAGTGGTAATTTCTGTCACATTATCTTGGACAGATATAATCACCGTACACCATGTTAAGACTGTTCGTGCAAAGTAAAACCCAAGGCAGAAGAGGTATTGAAAAAAAGGACATCATGGCTGCACAAGTTGAGAGAATGATACAGATGTACACTAAATGAACTCTTTAGAGCAGCTCCATCCAAGATTAGAGTGGCTATTATAGCCAACCTCTGACTAAAAGAAAAAGAGAGAGGACGACGATAGCTAAAGAAGAAATTAATTGAACTTCACAAGGAAAATTTGAAATAAGATTGATTCAAAGGGTAACATCTAAACTGCAGTCGACTGTACCTACATACTAAATTACATTTGTTTTTCTTTATTTCAGGTTAAATGTATATTTTAAGTCATTTGCATGGAATTTATATGAAGTTTTTACAGGCTCAACTATATGTAATTAAGTTTGACTATTATTCGTAACCTAGAAGTGTCTACTTAACTGTGATAATTTTCCTTTTAACTTCGTTATTTATAACTACTACTACTGTAAATACTTTTCAGATATACAGAAATAGCGGTTTAGTTGGTAGAATGTGGGGACACGTAACTCTGACAGAAATTACCACTTTAAAGCTCAATATTTAGTAAACGGATCCCTGTATCAAAAAAGTGTTCATACACGCAACTCTAACTAGAATTACCACTTTAAAGCTCAATATTTTGTAAACGGATTTCTGTATCGAAAAACTGTTCATATACGTAACTCTAACTAGAATTACCACTTTAAATCTCAATATTTAGTAAACGGATTCCTGTATCGAAAAAGTGTTCATACACGTAATTCTAACTAGAATTATTACTTTAAAGTTCAATATTTAGTAAACGGATCCCTGTATCGAAAAAGTGTTCATCACATACCCATAAATATTTATGAAAAATTTATTCAGCTATATCCTTCACAATGGGGTATGCAAACAAAAAAAAATCACCCCATTTTATATGTAGGGTAGATATCTTAAAAATGTAGTATTATATTATAACTTTACATATATTATAAATATTGTTATAAATATTTTATATGTCATAAATATTTTTAACCACTCCAAACTTCAGCTTTATAGCACTAATAGTCTGCAAGTAAAACGATGACATTCAAACAGACAATGACGTACATGGCAACTATAAGCGTTCCTAGTTTGGCTACGAAACCCTAAAACCCGCCTGCATAAAGAATAAACTAAAAAGTTGAAAACAACCCACACTATATTTATTAAAAGGGCGCATGCAATAATGGAGTTAATTTGAACAATTTTGTAGAAATAGATTCGCACGAATAGACAGCAGATATTTCGTTTCTCAGTATGTAGTTTAGACCTTCGACTGCGTCTGTACCGTTGGCGAGTATGAATTTAGAGAGCTGGCTAATTCTTGTGACTAGGTCGCTTTGACTCGAGGTAGGTACTTAAATTTATAAGCGTTACCGCGCTCCGGTTATGACAAATCTAATTGTACGCGATCTTAGGTTTTACGAATGTAACTCCATCATTATATGGACTCTTATGATAAACGTTGTATTGTTTGCTTGTCAATTTTTAGTCCATTTTTTATGCACTTGGATTTAAATTTTTTTATTCAACTTTTTCAATTAAACCCTTATTTTTCAAATAAAATCCCAAGTAGCCCCATACCCCAGTAACAACCGTCGTGAGCTCGATCGATCGTCCATTCGTTCGCGTTATTTGCAAAGCGTAAAGCGCGTTGCACGTAGGTTGCATTTGCCGACGCGTCAACTGCGCAGGTCGCGCTTGTTGCGCCCAGTACCTCTGTTTATGTGCGGCAGTAATTTATGTGAGGGACAAGGGACCACTATGCTAATTAGAGACAGTCGAACGTCGTGCTTGTATTTTTTTTTCTTCCGACGCAAAGAAATAAATAATGACATTGAAATGTTGCCATATCGAGTTTTAGCTGTGCGTTTTTCAAAAAATATCATTCCTCTCCTCTGTAAACGTTGTCGCGATTTACATATAATACTTTTAGTTTTTTACTGTTTTGTCGTCTTAATCGATTGTAACATTACTGTCACAATTCGCCCGGTTAGCTCTCGTATAGCAAGGAAATAAGGATGATTACAGTAATACATTCCTTATAATAACCAATACACACGTTTTCATCCGAATGTAAGAATAGAAATTTGTAATTAGAAGTTTTTTAACAATACGTTAAAGGAGAAAGTCGTCTGCGCGGAGTCAAAATATGCGAACATAAAAAAAATCCACGATTATTATAAATGCAAAACTTTGGATATTGTAACTAAATCGCGCATAAACGGCTAAAGGGATTGTCATGAAATTTTTCTTACAGCAAAGTATAAGTAAAATCAAATTAATATATAACTCGGGAAATAACATAATTCTTAAGGCTAAAATTCGACCTTTTTTTATTTGATAATTAAATGCTTGCATTAAATATCAATAGACGGCGTAACGAGTATATTAAAAAAAAAAATTATATATAATATATATATATATATATATATATATATATATATATCACGCGTTTCGAGCGAATACGTTAAAATGTTCCATATTATAATTTTTTTTGATATGTTGCGATGAAGAACAAATATCAGAGGCTTAAAACCCTACTAATATTATAAATGCGAAAGTTTAAACGTCTGGATGTTTGTTACTCGATCACACATAAACAGCTGAACGGATATTCATGAAATTTTGTATAGAGACAGTTTATGAAATGAATTAACATATAAGCTAATACTAGAAATAGCATAATTGTTCTAGGATGAAACTCGATATTTTTTATTCAACAAAAATTTGGTGTTACAACATGTAAAGAGATAGTGAGATGTATATCTTAAATAAATTGCTCACATGTCTCGAGAGGACACAGCAACATCTCAAATATTGTAACATAAATAGAGGTATTGCGATGAAATAAGTTTCGGAAAAAAAGCAAGTCACTTCAAACGAAAAAGGGCGAAGCCGCGGACTAAAGCTAGTCCTCTATGTGGCTGAAAAAGACTGGAGGAAAAAAGCTGAATATTAAATGTTGTGGAACGAAATGGGAGAGGCTTTTAGTCACACAAAGGTCCTTAATAGATTAGAAAAAATTAAACTGAATTACCCATACAATTTTTTTTAAATCATGATAAAGGTAATACTCCATCTTACGATAATATTTTTAAAAGTGTAAATCAAATTGAAATTTAATTTAATTCAAGTTATATTTATATCTATTAATGAATTATTAGCACGAATAAAAACAAAGGCATTAATAATAACGTTTTGCAAGTATCTTATCAAGATAAGCTAAAATATGTATAGACTGTTACGCAAAACGTTGTCAATGAATTCCAATTAGGAAAAAATACATCAATAAATCGTGGACAACAATGGTAATCAACGTAACGATGACTATGAACGACCAATTTACTCACAAAACACAATAACGACACATTAACAACATGTTAATCAAAATCACGCGGTCATCAATACAGACATCGCGATGCAATTGCTGATCTAGTCACCCTAATGGGAAATTGAAAAAAATTTTTTTTGATTTTTATACATCCCATCCTAACCGAAACTAGAGTTCGTTTATTCTGTTCTCTTATTAAACTAGAGCTCGTTTATTCTGTTTACCTATGTACATATAAACAGATTATATATTCAGATTATTTAAAAAAGTATTTTTATGATTTCCAATTTGATAAATCATAAAGCGCTATTTACTGAAAAATTGGTGAAGGAACAATTTTTTAATTTTATATTATCACACGAATTTACTCAATACAATCACGGCTTTAACATATAGGTACTCTTAAAAATTATGAACATTTTCGTGTAATAATAGAAATATGGTTGAAGCGTTAATTTTCACTTGATTAGAAATCCTAACTAATATTATAAATGAGAAGTCATGTTATGTTTCTTTATCACGATGTAATTAAAAACTATCAAGAATTCAGGGAAAAGAGAGTGAACATAACTGCATAAACAACGTGATGTTAATCTTATAAATAATTTTTAAGTTACATCACCATTTTTTTACTATTTTTTGGCTTCCGCTCATGGAAAAGAAAAGCTAGTCAGGTAAATAAAAACGCTTATAGCTAATGTGTTCTAACATAGAAATATTAAAATTTTAACTTCGTCGGTGAACAGCAACTAAATGGGAATGAAAGCACTGTTTGTTCAATCGTAACATCCCTACAGGCGAAAAAAAACAGCTAGCGAAGATCTTTAACACTCTACTCAGCTGTAAAATCACGCTTTCGCCTTATTCACTTCACTGGTTTATATGGAAGCATGAGAAATTAGCGATGCGATGTATAAACGCACACTTGTTATTACTGTCTTCCAGCAAGCTTGGATTTCATCCAAACATGTTTTCGAAGTTTTCCACGCGTCATCTTGACATAACAGACACGCATAAATCTAAGTGAAATCATTAAACAGGTCTTGGAACAAGAATCAACCACGTACTATGAACATTACTGAAGTTGTTAATCAAGCGGAAAAAGCTGCTGCGCCACACAAAGAATCGAGAGAAACATTAATAACCTGTGGGTGATGTGTTGTAATGGCATACTACTAATGATCATTCGTAAGTTTAATGAAGAAATCTTATAAATAGCGTTACTACTGTAGAAGTACGACCGTCTCGCTGGCGCACAGCGGAGCTACTGAAAACGCTATCGATAATAATTTACACGTGTATCATGATGACGGCTGCTCGAAGAAGAAGTGACGTTAGCGGGGAGCGAAAAAGATGATAAGTCTGTTTCTCTCCCGATCATTATATTACACATGCGTGAATAAGAAAAAAACTGAGAGAAGAGTTATTTGTATTTCGTATAGAGAAATGATAAAAAGTATCAAAGTGCCCATAGCGAAGGATATACATTAGGCGTGGGAGAAAAAGAAAGGTCATAAAAACTGACTGAATTGAAAAAAAAATTTTAAATAAAAAAATATATAAAAAAGTTCAGGAAAATCAAGAAAGAATAAAAACGAAAAGACTACTCGTCCGACTAGACGAAGAAAACTAATCGTCCGACTAGATGAAGAAAAGGCTGGATTAATGTAAGAAGACAAAAATAGAGCGTTTGTGAGGGCATCCTCGTTACTCGTTGTACGAGTTGATGAATATAATTCAAATGTCAATACGTAGTAACGCTGAGTAAATAAGTGGCGTAATGGCATATAAATAAAACTTAAATTAATGCTATTTTTCTGCTACAATTATTAGTGCACGTTTTAATTAGTCACAAGCGTGAGATCGTCATGATGTCATCGTCAGAGCGTCAGTCGCAAAGTAAAATGTTCGGAGTAGCTGCATGCCGAAAGCGACTTCCATTTAAGAATATTATTTTTTCAATAAATCCACTTATTGGACGCTTCGCTTGGTTATTTTCTTTTTCTGACGAGACGCTGTCCCAGCGTCCGAGGGCATGTTAATAAATAAATTTAATTAAAATACAGAACGATGACGTTCAATAACGAGAAGGCTCGGCCGACCTAGAAGGAGACTGAGGAACCTTGTAGGGGCATAAAGAATGACCGGTCCATTATTCGACTGCCATAAATAATCGTACATACATATATGTTTGTGTGCTGTGTACGTGTGTGGATGTGTATAATCGTCCCTTATATACGTGGACTGTCAAGTAAATCGTGGGAATGGATATCCTGTATTATTTTCTCGTTATATATAGCAAGGATACCGTACTCATAATCCACGATATAACGTTGTTATAAATAGCAAGAATATCGTTTTTATACTCATTTTCTATGGATACAATTAAATACACTTTCATGCTAAGAAACAGTATTTGAAAAGTATCTATTTTATATGTTGCAATTTTCCATTAGTTAATTACGCTATATTTAAAATACTGAATAATTTAAAACATTAATTAAATCCGAGTCTGTGGGCATTTTAAGGAGTTAACAAAACGTTATGGCTCTTACTTATATACTACCCTATTTATAGATTTACGTATTAAATGTGGGTAAAGTTAACTTTACGTCTAAAACCTGGCCAAGTTCGTGTTGAAATGCGCACGGAGTAGGGTTTTGTAGTTATCCGTATCTTTTGAAATTATTAACACAAATAAACGAAATAATTTTATTTGAAAATTGTAATTAAATTAATTTTAGAATTTTTTTAGATTTTACAAATCGGTGATCGAAAAATTATAGAAGGGCGACGACACACGCACATCACTTCGAAGCTTAATATTTCGCCAACGTGAAATGAAAAAGGTAAATGGAATCTCCATTTCATTGTTAATAAAATTATAGTTTAAAAAACACGCTTCTGTGACAATATGAACTAAAAAATCAAAAAATAATCATTAAATATAAAGATTGTGGTCAAGAGAGAAAGGATGTCTCATAACTCAGTTTAATTTAATTTTTTTGTAATACGTTTAAAATGAAAATAAAATGGATGAAAAAAAATTAACTTTAATGTAAAAAAATGTTGGGGGTGGGGTGTGATTGATATCATTTGCCGTAAATGTCCATACATAAAAGTGAAGATAATATCAAACGTGTTAAAAACTAACCCAACGTCGCCCCTCCTCGTAAAATGGACAAAAATTATTCTTTCTCACATACATATATACACGGTGTCCGAGAATAGACGTCGGACAAAGAATGACGTTATTCGTTGGCACAATAAATGAATAAATTGCCGTTGAAATCAAACGTAAAAAACGCCCTTTTTCTAATTGAGTGCAAAAAAAATATTACACATAAATATTATTAACACACCCAATACTTGCTCGGAGCGCGGGTCATTCCCCCGAGCGGCGCTGAATAACGTGCACAAATATCGTGTGCACGAAAAAGATGACAAATAATTATGAATATTATTTTCAATTTTCTGAAAAAAAGTCATGTTTTAAATTCCATTTTAACGACAACCAACTATTTTTCAGTGAAGGAATAACTTCTTTTTTCGTCTCTTCTTCCCGGACATCGTGTATATATATATATATATATATATATATATATATATATATATATATATATATATATATATATATATATAAGTCATGATGGTAATACAATTGTTCTTGAGGTATAAACCGAAAATATCTAAATTGTGGATTTCCGTTCATATTCGTGATTACAAGTGGATTTCTGTTCGTATTCCCGATTAAATGTGGAATTATGTTCGTATTCACGATTAACTGTGGATTTCTGTTCGTATTCGCGATTAACTGTGGATTTCTGTTCGTATTCGCGATTAAATGTGGATTTCTGTTCGGATTCGTGATTAAATGTGTATTTCTATTCGTTATTAAATGTGTATTCCTATTCCTATTCGTGATTAAATGACTTTTATATTTATAGACTACTTGAATTACGTTTCAATCAAAAATATTAGTAAAATGATAAAAAATGTTATGAAACGATTTACAAAATATATGTAGTATATTTACAGTTTTATTTAAAATAAACTATTAGTAATTGTTGCTGGAAACTTCCAAACGCCTACGAAAATTAATAACTTCAATATCAATCGTACGTACTGACCAAAAAAATCTAAAAAAGGCGTACAAAATGCACAGCTATAACTGTCAACATTTATTTGCGCAAAAATATACTAATTAGTAGAAATTAAATTTGACAAACAAATCTCGAAATAAAGCAAAATAGTAACGAATAATCACAGACGGATAATGGAGCGCGCAGCGCGAGTGGTATGTAAAAGAGCTTCGGCGGACAGTAAGTGCAGCTGTAACGCTTATGGTTGCATGATGACACAAGTACAAGTGCCACCGCTCAAAGTGATACTTTTCCTTAGCGAGAATTGATTACTTTATTCAGCAATTGTAAAACAAAGCTTTTTACTGATAGATAATCTTAATCATGCGTTGTCCAACTTGGAATCATGCCTTTTAAAAGCAGGAAAATTGGCCTTTTTAAAGCAGGTAAAAAATTGAACTTTTCTTTTCGCAAGAAATATGCAAAATCACAAAAAATTTAAAAGTGTATATCCGTGGATCACAAAACAAAAAAAAAATCAGAAACTTCCAAGATAGTTTCATTTTGTTTTATTAATGGTAATTAAATATGTCAAATGCGTATAATAAAGTAAGTTGCACATGCAGTTTAACGACCACGGCTTTACAGGACTCTTATTCGTGGAGCGACCCCACCCCCCTCTAATAGATAAGCCTGAGCGACTATTACAGTGGGCAGTGACACTAACACTTTCCCTTTTCTATTCGTAATACAAATAATTCTTGAGTCCGTTTGTCACTTATTCACGCATGTACAAAGAGAACTATCGAGAGTGAAATAGACGATTACCTTATCCGTTTCTCGCTAACTTCACCTCCCCCCTCTGGACTGACGTCGTGGTACCCGTATAAATTATTATTATCTCCAGTAAGCCCATCGTGCGACTGCGCGACGGTCATACGTCTATGCTCTTATTGCGTTATCACCTTTAGAGCTACTTCGCTTAAATTATTAAATATTATAGATAATAAAAATAGACTATAATTTTATTAATTACGGACAGATATTTAAATAGTACTATGTATAAATTGTACATGTTTTAACACTTTTTAACTATACCACAAATCACCGTTATCATCTAAGGTGTTTATATAAACACTAATAATGTTCGGTTTTACTATTCCGTACCCAAAGATCCCCACGGGATCTTATTACTAAGTTTCTGCCGTCCGTCTGTAACAGGGCTACCCTTTTTGAATCGTAATAGGTAGACACTTTTGAAATTTTCACAGAATACGTGTTACTATGGCCGAAACATAATAACTTCTATCACGACAAATAATAAAAACGCAACGTTTTTCGTTCCTGCGCCACACGCAGGCATCAAACTTGGTTCGATTCTAGTGCAAACTTTAGAGTAAAACAACAAATCATAAAATATAAGCAACTAAGCTTATAACTCAAAACATTAGCGGCCGGCACGGTGGCCGTCGCTCGCTGCTCGGTGCCTGTTCCGGCGCGGGTGTAGGCTGCGTGGTTGAGCGAGCAGTATATGGACGAAAAAGCTTGTTAGTTCTAAGTTCGAAATTAATATATAAGAAGAAATAATAAATTTCTACACTGGCTGCCAAATAACTTAAAATATTTTACGAGTATCTTGTCATAAAGGTATGGGTGGCAGATGTAATTAGCCAATTAGTTTACAGATTTATATGAATCACGTGTTGCTAGAACATCTAACTTGTTATTTAGCAAAGAATTTGTGTTAATATTGTGCGGAAGTACGGAGCCTTTTCTGTGCGAGTCTAATTTGCACTAGGCCGTTTTTTTAATATTTTCAATACTTATATAAACAGATCTACAGATTGCGTTAGGATAGCGTCACATACCGGTGAAACATTATGTAATTATCCCTCACGATTTCATCTATCAACACAAAAGAAGCTTCACGTCAAGATAAATAGAGACTATTTATCTTACATATTGACTTACATAAGTGGAATAATTTAAACATTATGACTTGTATGTATTATGGCATTCATGGTGTATTCTTCCATTTCAAAGAAAAACAATATGTTATTTTTCTGTTAAGAAAAAAAATTGTGAAGAAAAACTATAGTTATATAAATATACTATAGAAACACTTTAGTACAAAGACAGTATTCCAAATAAAATTGCTTTACTGGAATGAGGTCATAAAACAACAAATTCATTTACGACCGAACACATGCCGGTGCATTGCTGACGTTCCTGGAAGTCCATCGCGACCGGCCAGTGCGGCGCTCGCCCACTCATTCGTACGTGCTCGATTTGATTGAGACGTAAAATCAACCCACACACAGTAGATGGCACTCAGCAGACGAAACTATACTAACATATATTACCAGTGTTTCAGTGCTCGTTTTCTATATTGAATTTAAACAAAGAAAACATATGTTATATTCACTGTATATACTTTAATTTTACTCATAAATTTTTATTCTGATTATTCGTTATGATACGTTATAAATAGATAAATATACTAAAACATACAACAAATATACATATATATTATAGACTTAATTAACTTTATGAAAATAAAATAAATAAAATATCGAAAACGTAAAATAAATAAATAAAACTCATGTAAAAATTTAATTAAAACAGCCTTCGTAACAATGGCTCTCGTAGACAGGGGGTAGATAGGAGACAACCTTAAAATATTTTCCTATTAAGTGGAAGATACGTCTCGCGTTATAGGAAATGATAATCGCGTTATACGAGATATGCATTATCAGCAGCGTTGCTCGACGTTCCGTATTTCCCGGGACGTCCCTTATTTATAGCCATATTTTAATGTTTCTTGCCGGGATTATCGCTGTCACTTTTTTTTGGAATTCGTAATGAACAAGGCCGTTTACCCACGAGTCAAACGCGTTCATCTGTCAATGATGATCGAATGAAGACGGTACAGGACGTAACTAGCTCTAGCGTAATTTCCATTATGGAACGTAAAAAATTGACTGTTTCAATTTTGATTAAATTATAATTGTTCACTAAATCAAAAATAATAATATTTTGCTTTTTGAACGGTTTGTCCTGTATAAAATAATGAAATTCCATATTTATTTCACTCTTTGCTATCTGCTCTGAAAAAAACCGACAACTCTAATTAGCAGACAAATTGACATCACTCGGAGACTATTCGCACTATATATATGAAATTGGTACGGTAGATGTCTTCTATAAACCGTTATACCATGAAATAGTGCAATTATGAAAAAAAAAATAAAACTACGGATGGCTCTCCATTCATGTAACTGAAGGACAAAAAAATCCAGTGCACATAGGCGTGTGGGGTATCGTTAGATAGGTCGTTAAAAATTATATAGAGGTTCCGAAATAACTATTTTATTTAAGTCAATAGTTGGTGAGATATGCGCTTCTAAAATCTTAAAAAGTGTGTTCCCCCTCTAACTTTTCAACTAACGTGTGTAAAATTCTGAAAAGCATTTAAGGTAGTAAAACTTAAAATAAACTTTCAACAAAAATTGGTTTCAATAAGATATGTTGTGTAGTTATTGAGATATAAAATATTTTCGGTACCGACAGTAGCAATATATTTGACTTTCCTAGTATTTTTAAGTGACACAAACTTATAAGTTGAATAATGTTTTGTGCTACGAAACCTTTCGTGCGCGAGTCCGACTTACATTTGGCAGTTTTTTTTCAATTGTCGGCTTCACTGTTCATATATAAATAATACGTAAGCTTTATTAAACAAAACCAAAAAAACTATATCAAAATGTTAAATTTATCTCACACTTTATAAGGGACGCTATCGTGCTATGAGTGTAGCAGCAGCAATTTTTTCGTCGCATTGTACTAATTCCTATTATACTAGAGTCGATTGTTTACTATTTTCGATTGCTTCAATTTTTCACCTTTATCAGGTTAAATAAATATTTTACAGAAGTAAATTCTCACACTCTATATGAGGGATGATATCGTGCTATGAGTGTAGCAGCAGCAATTTTTTCGTCGCATTGTACTAATTCCTATTATACTAGAGTCGATTGTTTACTATTTTCGATTGCTTCAATTTTTCACCTTTATCAGGTGAAATCAATATTCCACAGAAGTAAATTAGTTTTAAAGTTGGTGCAATTTAAAAGAAGGAAACGTTTCATTACGTTTACATAAATGTGTATGCGTAGGATCGAGAGAGAAAGCTATGATGCAATACGATTATGTCTAGCTATTTAAGTATCAAAGCCAATTAAAGACACATTTTTTGTGGCCTGAATTATTAATAAACAAATTTTTCTCACGGCAGGTTATTAATTACATTGATTCCATAGATTCTCACGCTGCCCACGGAGGTACAGGCACCGGCGGTGGCTTTCACTGCTGCAAGTTTCCAATTATAATTTTATGTAATAATGTATTTCGAGACTTATAACCTACAGAGATTATCTTCGTTTACAGGAAGACAATGTCAAGTCACTTAAACAAATTCTTCAAATAAGTTTTTTAGAATGTCAATTTTCCACAGATTTTCCGCTATTTTTTTCAAATTTGATTTACATTTTTAATGATTATATTAGTAAATAATTAAGTAAAGAAGCATTTATGTTTCTTTTATTACTTTTTACAGAGATGACATTCAACAGAGAGGAAATATAAAATTGTATGTCAGTTCGAAAATCTTCTATGAAAAAGGATTCTAATTACACTTACTTTACTGTGAAGTCCAAGAGTTGCTCTATTATTGCTCTACGATTTGCTAGTTTTTTAGCATGTGCATTTTCGATAGAAATTTAAATTAAAAAGAGTATTTCTTTAAGTCTCTTTCATAACAGGCAACACATTGTGAAACTGATCAATAATTGAAGTGTTTTTAAAAATATTCTATTTTCGAGTATTCTCTTCTTAAAATGTGAATGATTACATTTTCGTGTAAATACTGTTAACTAACAGACTTGAGAAGTTTACGTCTGGGTCTTATGGACCAAATACCCATAACTATTCGTATCATTGGTATTACACATTCGTACAAAATCGTAAATTTTTCTCATTCAAAATCTATTTTCTTAATGCATTTAGTTAATATAACATATATCGAACCCTGTCAGCCGCTGTAATTATTTTTACACTCAAAACAAAACACCATAAAAACTAGACTTTTCACTCTAGAAAGACATAAAACATGCAAAAATAGGTAATATTTTATGGTAAAAAAAAATATTTTGTTAATTATAAACAAATGCTCTCATTATACACGTCTGCATTAAAAGTAATATTTTCATAGGTTTTAAGTAATTTTATCAAAATTCGATTAATTGCAGAATTCCAAATATTTTGATTATTATTAAAAACTTTAATATAATTTATATAAGTGAAGCAAACAAAATACATTAATATAATTTTAGGTTGAAATGTACATTTTATTTACAAAAAGCTTATTAAGTACGACTATAGTTACTACCAGACACATAAAAATGTAATAGTACATAGTAGTTTTCTAAACTATTTACAAATGTTTTATTATTTTTCACCATGTGCATATATTTCCTAGCATATCTTTCACAGGCCTAAAATAATATTAGATTTTTCAAAAACTATTAGACTAAAAATTATTTTATAGATTTCAGATAAATTTCAGGTAAAGTAGCAAAACACTGTAGCAAAACAGTGTTCCAAAACACTGTTTTTTTCATAATTTTAAATTTAGAAACTTCCGGAGATATGCGGGAAAAAATAGATTTTATGAACATTCTCAACTATATTTTGGAAACTTTCTCTTTTATTAACGCCCCACACGACATATCAACTGAAAAAAAAAATGTTCGATATTTCATTCGTCATATTAAAAATTTACATATTTTGAGTATTGAATTATATTCGGGTGAATATACTTTATCGATTTAACCGGCAGCCGAATACGCGAGTGATCGTATAAAGGACAGTTTTTTTACCTTTTGATTTATGAAAAGTCAATTATGCGTATATAGTCTCAATCTCGCCTTTCTGACAATCCTGCAACTACATTTAAATCATTACATATCGGAGAACAAACGAAAGAAATACGCCAATGAGGCGGTGCGCCAGCGGACGATGTAGCGAAAGATAACGATAGTACGATAATAACTGCAGATATGATAAAGAATTTCTTTATCGAAGAAACGAGCATATCCGATCGAGAAGTGAAGGTATGTGACATAAGTACTAGCCACCCCGAGCCTACAAATTACATCAAGCATTACGATGACATTACGCCTAATTCTTTCATAACGCTTATCAAAACAAGCAATCGAGTTTCTAATGACTTAATTAAACGGACGTCAATTATTGACGTTAAGCGGAACAGTCCGTTCCCCATCCAGCTCACCGCCAAACAAATGGTAACTGCCAGTCAGCCCGCGCGACAGTTCGTTCGTGCGTCTACGATCGATGATAACACGTGTTCCGGCACTTCGGACAAATTGGCGGATGAGAGTAGTCCTAGATCGCGCAATGCTCACCTCGGCTGTGCGTAATGGCGCAGTGACGCGAATAGATAAAGCATAAATCTGTTCCGTTTCATACAAAAAAGACGATCGATATTCATTAACTTTACTGTCCGGCTTTAGAACGCAGATGAAAAGTCACAAAAATAACCTTATCCAGTTGGAAATATCTTTAATTATTAAAATAATCCTTAAGTTAAATAAACTTGTAATGTTACGGTCAGTAATTTAATTCGACTACAATACAAATTTTCTAATCATTTTAGTTGCTTGAACAAAATAATTCAGTCTTATCCCAATATTTAGACTCGGGTGATCTTGAAGTAAACGTCTTTTCACAGCGGAATTTTTCCAATAAATATAAATTAAATATTTTCAATTGACTGTATAATCTCTTGAATTAACATAGGTTGATTTTACTATTCACTTGACGACGGATCGAAATCAGTAGACCTTTTTCATTTTTTTTAATTCTCAACAATTTCGTAGCGTTGATTATATAAATTAAAAAACATATTTAAGATGTTGATGAATAAAAATAATTTTACTTTATTAAGAAATAGATCTCTTACAATTATCAGCTACATTTGTGAAACCACTGACAATGAAATTTTACACCATCCCTCTCCCAAAAATTGAACTTCACTTCTCAAAAATCTTAATAAAATGCATTGGTTCAATCGACAGTTGTTTTTTGAACTCGAAGAGCTGCCGAAATGAGACTGTAATACTCACACCAAAAATTCACTCATTTCGCTATATTTTTGATTTTGAAAGCAGCGTACGGTTAACAGTTATTTTATGAAAACAATTATTTTATTTAATCTTTACACCCTCTGGTACATCATTCCGAATTACGATGAAATAATATCGAGATAAATAATTTTTTTTCTCTTTCTTCTCTGTTTCCTAAATATTATGGTACGTTTGCAGTCGTGGCATCTATAGGATAATTGGTTGTTATCTCATGTTAAACAAATTGAAAAAGAATATAACTCATAATTTGGTATCCACCGGGTTTATATTAAAATTTGATCGTATAGAATGTTAACTATCAGTGTTTAGTTATCGAAAAAAGCGACAAAATTCAAGAAAGTCGCGCCGGCCCGTGTCGCGTTACCGCAGAGCGACCTCGTCGCCGGCCGCGGCCGCTCGGGACGTGCGTGACTTCATCTCCCGTTCCCACACGCGGTGACTAAGCGTGACGGTCATCGCAACTCCCGGATGCCAGCGCGCCGCCGAGGACTCGCAGCAAATTTACAATAGCTCGCGCATTACACGAGTAAGCTTCGTACAGCACGTACTATAGTTACTGGAAAATGTTATACCTTCCCGCAATTCGCCAATACATTTTTACAACACGTTGCTTTTAGGTCTTTCAGTTGTATCTATAGAGGTGCAGCCATTTCGCCGGCGCACGACTGGTTTATTTGAGACGCAACCGATAACAATTTATACGAGTAAGGCGTTGGCAACTCAGAGAAGAAAAAACAATCGGCTGTTTTACTCTCGATCATTCAATTTGTACATGGGTGAATAATAGAAAAACGATTTGAAAATTATTTGTCCATATTTCGAATTATTTTTATTTCCTATTGGGAGGTGATAAAAAGTGTCACTTTAGTGGCCCACACCGAATGTCGCTTTGGCTTCTCCGTTTCACAGAGGTTCCGTTGTCTTAGTGACTCTATAATTAGAAAAGATAAATCATCTTAAATCCACCAATTCTGCCTCTAACGTTTCTTCTTAAGAATCACCTTCATTAATATCTAACAAGTGACATATAGCATTTCTTACTTATATAAGTGACAAGAACAGCTGTATATTCAGGAAATTTTCAGCATTCGGCTGAATAACGATAATAACGTCTCTACCCTATTGTCCAGTTATAACTTTGAGAACATTATGTAAAAATACATTAAATTCTTTACAGTAAAAACAAAACCAATATTTTTTTAATTATTTAAATATATTGTTATGCTGGTATGATATTTTTTTAATTAAATTAAACTTTTATAACTTTTTCATCATTCAAATCTAATGACCCCTGCCATTTTGAAGGTCGATATTTTTCGTAATATAAAAAGTAGCTATTTTGTCAGAAAGGTGATTGCTGTCTTTCCACTGATGTTTTTTATTATTAAATCCCATTTGTCTTTGATACTTATTACGTAGTGTTGTTTTAATTGAAATGATCATGACTAAAATTGTAAAATCAAGTTGATGAGAACTGTTTTAAGGAAACTATGAAAATCATCGCAGGAACATATATACTCTGATGTATCTACCCTGTCAACGTTCAAGCCAGGGTAGATAATATGCTATTTCGGAAGACACTCGAAGTATTGTTTACATCCTACTCGGGCTTAATATTGAGCTCTTTTCCGTAATATTAAACGCAGCAATCATTTTTGCAGAGAACATGGCGTTACGCGAAGAGGGACTGGAAAAAAAACAGACTGAGAAGTTACGTTAACCAATAAAAAAAATCCGTAGAAGTATGCGTTGGAAAAAGAAAAAAAAAGAAGTATGAAAAAAAGAAAGAAAAAGGGATTATAAAAACGGTATCACAAATGACACTTCGAGAGCAGCAATAGGCGCGGAAAATAGGGAAAGAGAAGGCTAGAAAACGTATCGCTCAACACGTACCGAGAGCCACTGCACGACCCCCACGTGTAAGTGGATCGCGAGAAACCGATATAACAAAAGAACAAAAGCCACTAAAGCAACATCTGATGGCGCCGGAAGATTACATTATAAAGTTATTAGCAAGCAAAACTAACAAATATGTAAATTGAGGACAGTAGAAGAACGTTACAAAAAAATTAGACAAATGAAATCAAAGGTACTTACACCTGATTCATATACAGATCATTGTCAACTTCTGAGAACACATTGCGAATTTCGCAAAAACGCACTGTATCAAGGTGCGGATAATTATATTAGTTTAAGCTTTAAAAAGACCTCGTTGAAAGTGTTATTCTATTTACTGCCCACTAATATAGTAATACTTTCAGATCTGGCGTAATAATTTTGTAGCATATTTATATTTTGTCGGCTATTCCATCAGGGCCTTCGTCTAAAAGTCGGTATTGGGTTTAAGGGTGAATATACTTATTGATTGCAAGTCTGGTACACATATAAAAAGGTTTTCTTATTTCTGTTGATTCCGTAAACCGAATTAGCCATTCTAGTTTATCAAGTTCCCATTGATATTTCATAATCATTCTACCATTTAGCTATAACACATATTGTATAACAAGAGCCACTCAAAAAGTTTTTGACTTTCTATGGTATTAATTTCGTTTAACATCTTCCACTTTCTCTTCGGTTATATCTTTAACCCAGCTTGTGTAACAAATTTAATGTTAATTTAACAGCCTAAAGACATGGTGTTACTGATTAGCAAAAGTAAATAGACATTTTTACTTTAAAAATGTTTTTTTAATTTATATTTAAATATTTTAGTCGCAAAATTTTTGAAAGTTATAGTTTTTTGTTTTATAGCCATAGGTTCTAAAGTATATGCGACACATCTGTCAGTCTGATTTACTTTCTTAAATAAAGGTAAGTCTTCTCGCATTGAACTGAAATAAGAATTTTCTTTATTTAAGCTTCCAAAGTGAACGCCATTCTCGATCTATGCGAATGATACAACTGTCGATAAGCCAGCCCCCATGTTCTATTGATCTAGCTGCTGGGTATTATGACGACCGTAAACGCCTTAATTAAGACAAAAATAAATCATTGGGTCGTTATTGGTCGGCGATGGGATGGCGTTTGGTTCACACGTGCCGTTGACCCCGCCACGTGCACCTCCAACAATAATCAAACGGTTTCTCTCACCTCACGGCGCGAATGCGCGCATAAATAAACAGCATAGCAGAGAGCGCGCTTCCGCACCGTAAACAATTTTTCGTTATGGCCGCGGCGGTTCCGGGCGCGGCGACGACGGGGAAGCGGAAATCTTAAGATCACTCTTCGGCCAGAGAAGTCTGCGCAGCCAAGCCATTACCATTAACCGATCACGTGAGTATCGAAATGATTCCATTTTACTGATTTAAAATTCATTAGAATCGTGCATATGTTATTTGAAAAATTTAATTAATTTCGAATCTACTACGACAGATACTATACGTAATACATTTTCGGTTCGACAGTTATATGTAATATATATATATATATATATATATATATATATATATATATATATATATATATATATATATATATATATACACACACACACACACACACACACACATATATATATGTATAAATATATATATGCACACACAATTAGATATAAAAAAACCGGCCAAATGCGAGTCAGACTCGCGCACGAAGAATTTCGTAACACCAAACATTATTAAATTTATAAGTTTGTATTTCTCAAAGATACTGTGAAAAACAAAGTTATTGCTGCGGTCGGTACCCAAAACCAATTTTCGTTGAAAGTTTATTTTAAGTTCTACTACTTTAATTTTATTTTTTCAGAATTTTACACACGTTAATGGAGAAGTTAGAGGAGGGGGGACACACTTTTTAAATAAAAAAAGTTGTTTTGGAGTCTCTATTTCATTTTTAAGACCTATCTAACGATACTTCGCACGCCTATATGCACTGGATTTGTTTCTCATCCTCCTAATTGCACCATTTAATTGTATAGCGGTGCATAGAAGACACCTACCATCTAAATTTAATCCATATAGTGCCAATAACCTCCGAGCAAAATGGCTATGACATACGGACAGACGGGCAGGAAGAAATTATAAGATATTTGCCATTTGACTTCGGAACCCTAAAAACCAGTGACAAATTGAAAGAAACAATGAGGAAGAGATGATATAAAAATATGTTTCGAAAAACTGTAGAGAACACGGAAGAAATGAATAGAAAACAAGTAATGAAAATATATACGTATATCAGAAAGCGACTGGTAAAAGTGAATCTTAAATTCAATCAAAATATTAGTGAATCTTAAATTCAATCCAACTGTGCCGTCCACTTACGGCACGGTTGGATTGAATTTAAGATTCACTAATATATAATTGTTAAACGACTTAATATCGCAGAGTAATTGGGTTTTGCGATACAGGTAAATTGCGCTTTAAATTTACTGAGCAAACTTTATGTCTATTGGCTTAATATATCTAATGATTTTAATTATTTAAACAGTCATGTGCTTTTTCACGTTTATACCGCGTGACTGTTATTTGCTGGTTATTGTCGCACCTATTGTTCGTACATAATATATAAGTCTGCAGTATATAAGTGTGTTCTCAATTATATAATAATTCTACAAAAACACATAGAAATTGTTTATGGTGTATTAACACGTCGCAGATATTGCTGTAGGCAAATTCACACGAAGGTGGTAAGGTTCGAGTTTGGCCGGACAACAATAATTTTTTAATGTTACATAATATCTTTGATAAAAATAAAGCTTAATAATGTAGTTATAATTATAGCCAGCACCTTAGCGATAGCTGGGGTTGGCTACCCTTCTCACTGTGTACTAAAGTTATGACAAGGTGCATACATAAGAGCAAAGTGGCGCTCTATCATCACTGTCTACCTAATTTGTTTTATTCCGCAGATATTTTTTATTACCATCACTGATTTTTTTATTACCTTCACAACGTTCTCCATCGATAAACGGTAAGCATGACGGAATACAGCCGGAAAATCTTATCACATTCGCATGTTTATACACGGCGAATGTGGTAAGACTTTTCCGTCCCGCGGGCACCCAACTCTGTGGAGTGTATCCGCTCACTCAGCAGAAGCTGAAACACAGATAGGCATTCAATATGCTCCTATATGTTCAAGATGCTATACCTTAAACATCTATGTAACATTTTCAAACCAGTAACCTGGTTTTTATTACCAGTCAATTTTCTCCTTGTCTGAGTCAAATCTTTTAAGTGACTTTTCATCTTCTCATAAATAACTGTACGATTTGTCACATAGTGCGCGTGACAATATATGCAATTTGACATTTTCCTACAATAACGGTTATATAGCGATACAAAATTGGCGAAGAATAAGTGCTTGACGTATCCTTATTTGTGATCCGTTCGATTGGAAAGTAGTATCCTAGAATTTTTATTGTCACAGATCACGAAATTATGGTCAAAATTTAAAAAAAAGAGAATGGCGACGCTAAAACAGCAGGCGAATTTAGTGATTTAGATACGAGTACTGTTTACATTGCAATTTATTAGGCATGTAAACGTGCTCTAGCACTGTCGAGTGCAGTAAGCCTGAAAAACTGAAAAAACTGAAATATCGGACGGATTTTCATTATTTTGTTATTGACTTACTAAAAAGTTAACTTTTTTTTAAATATAAGAAAAATATTTTAATATCGCTACAATGAGTTTTTTTTAAGAAAAATAAGATTCTAATAGTTATCGATGTTGCTAATTTTGAATTTGTCGTCAAAATTTGAAATTTTTATCTATTGATACAAAATGGCGGCTTCTATATAAAATAGAGTAAAAACGTTGAATATAACAAAATATTACAACTTTTTAGTAAAATATAATTAATTTACAAATAGCATAAAACAAAAAAAATACAATGAAATAATTTTCATTATATAAATGAGAAATTAATCAGAAGTATTATTTTATTCAACGCCTTCATTGAGTTCATAAATAGACATGGCCGATGACGCGTTCATCTTATTTCTTTCCATTGTAAGCAATCTACAGAGCAATTTAAACCAATTTCTGCATCCACAAGCTGAGCCGCATATAGTTTTAGAAGCGCAAAAGGCCATTTATAGTAAATTTTCAGGTGTCGGTGGATTCATTGTAGAACTTTCACTAAGTTCAATCTTCCATTCTCATTCTGTTGGTATCTTATCATATGTAAACTATTAGAATGTTGATTTTTCAAGTGGTTTAATTTTTACGAAACAATTTTCTACAACGACGGGGAGTCTTTTAGTTTTTTCTTGTACATTCTTTATTTTTAAAATTTTCTTACAGTTTTACATTTAATAAAAAAAATAATGGCGTAAATGCCTTTTTAGTTTTAAAAACGATTAACATATTTCTGACTCAAAATGTTATTTATACAGTTAGATTCACTTTATGGAAGAGCGGTTTTTTAAACATACTTTCTTTAAATATATTAGGATTTCTTTAATTTTTCAAGACACTTCACAGCCTTTATGATGATTAAGATCTAGGTAAAAGACATCAAATATTGAATATATTTCGCGGTAATTTTGTAGAAATTCATTATTCACAATTAAATGAATCTACGTGATGTAGTATTTTTTTTACTTTCTTTAAGTTATTTACCACGAGCTAGCTTTCGTTGTATTACATCTTCAGGTGGGCTATTAACAAAAATTTTAAGACCTAGGTTTCGTTGTATAATAACATCTTCAGCAAAGATCTTATACAACTTTCTGTTTCCTTTCTGTTTCTTAACTGCTTTACGAAACCTAGGTCGTGGTAAAGAACTTAAAGAAAGTGGAAATAATACTATATCACGTAGCTTCATTCAATTGTAAAAGACACCAATTAAAATTTTATTTCAATCTAACTCTAATTCATGTCGTGAATTTATAACAACTCCCAACATTTATGCCACTCTCAAGATCAACAACAAATACTATATTTTTTAAAGACAAAATCATTGTCATTTGAACTTATTTAAAAAAGGGGTCAAAATCTTAAACAAATAAAGAAAGTGAACCGAGTCGTGGAAACTTTGCAAGTGATTCAACATGAAAACCACATTATTTTTCCTACATCCGAGTAAATGCGACAATCTTCAGTACAAACTAACGTGCTTCATGAACATTTCTGAGAACTGTCGCATCTTAAATTTTTCAACGTACAAAATAACGGTTCTCTTTATTTGTCCCTCACTGCATTCGAGAAAAATTACAAATTTTTCTCAGACGTGGTAATAGCTCAAATGCGTATCCTTTGTGATTGTCATCTTACCTCTATCTGTTTATTCGGACATTCAATAAAAATAAAATATAGTTATGAAGAATTTTAATAGTTATAAGAATTTTACTTCCGAATATTCATTGTTAATCGTTTTGCTTTGAAAGTTTCACTGCAGTTGCATAAAAAGGTATCACTTTATTTCCATTTGTACGAATGAACCTTGTTTTAATTTTCATCGAATAAAAATGATTAAGACTTCCTTCTTCGCGTAAATATGACCCCATGAGAATTACGTTGATAATATTTAAAATGAAATATACATAACAAAACGATCTTAAGTAAAAAATAAAATAAACAATTTATGCAATAAAATGAGCAGGTTGCGTCACACCAACTAATTACATACTTTTACCATATTAATTTTCTAAAGATTTATTGAATTGTCCATTTGAATGCTATATAACATACGATAGTGAAACTTTCATGACAAATAAATGATCCGCTTTTGGGTAAACCAAAGAAAACAAACAAAAGCAAAGAAAACAAACAAACAAAACAAATATGAAAGTTTTATGTCTTTTTTTAAAGTTTGTCACAGAAACGATTCATTTAGTTGTCATGAAATTTTATCAACGTATAGCAAAATTTCATGGTAACAAAATGAGTTGTTTTAGTGACAAGCGTCATGAAATTTTACCATCGTATAGTCTATGGTAGATGTCGTATAGTCTATCCAGACGGACAAAGGTTATTTAAAATATTTTTATTGCTCGTCAGTAATGAGCAAAAATGATTTAAGTGGAGGGAGCTGAAGCGTGTCAGATGCATTTTAGTGAAACTTTTAATACGTTATAGCTACAATGCAATAATATATGAAGACATTACAGACAAAAGGAAAATTAACAAAAAGTATCCAAATCGTATTTTGCAAATAACTAACTAAGCCTTTGAGAGTGTTGGAAATATATATTTATATATAAAATGTATATAATATACATTTTATATATAAATATATATTTCCAACACTGCGCTCGGCTTCGATGGGACTAGCAACTAGTTAATAATATTTACAATGGTTGTTAATATTCAACAATTGCTTTACGTTATTATACCGCCACAATATCGCTATATATACATACACACACGCACGTATATATATGAAGAGTTATGAGCAGTCCAGTAAAAAAACCAAATTAACGAATTTAAAGTAAATCACTTCTATTTAAGATGTCCTCAATGGATTTTATGAGAAAAATATATTCCATCGCGCGCGATGTTTTAAATCTGAAAAACATTTAGTGATTTTTTTAAATTTTACACTTAAATCTGTAACTCTGCAGGAGTTATTATACTCAAATAGATCCATTCTGCGTAATTTCACCGGTTTAAATATGACGGAAATATTTTCAAAATTTAAGTGATCCTTTAATTTTGCTGAATACTTCATACAAACTAAAAATACTTTTAACTTCCCTACGTATCTATTGTTTGTATTAATACAAACAATAGACATGTAGAGAAGTGAAGAGTATTTTACGGTTGTTGCAATGTACTGATTTTATCAATACGTTGCAACAACCGTTGTTATATTATAGTGATCCTTTAATTTTGCTGAATACTTCATACAAACTAAAAATACTTTTCACTTCTCTACATGTCTATTGTTTGTATTAATAGCTATTAACACAAACAATAGACGTGCATAATAGTGAAGAGTATTTTACGGTTGTTGCAATGTACTGAATTAATTTGATTACTCAGGGAATAACGATATCTTGAACAATGTACGTCGAAACTCGAAGCATGCATTAGTTTGACATCGAGCAATGGAACAATTTGGCATGACGAGTACCAGTGCATGACGGTCTCGATTCTGAGCCTTGTCCAGTAGACTTGAGAAGCCAAACGATTGCCAGAACGGCGCCGTGCCTGCGGAAGTGATTAAAAGGATCGCGACGACGTGTAATCTGCTTACACGGCGCGCACTTCTAGGGCGTCGTGCTACCGCCCGCCCTCCGACAGACGGTATGTCAACAAACTCGTAGTCGCGAATCTCATACCTGCATTTTGAAGTCGATATGTTCGAGAGTGAAACTTCAAAAAGGTCCGAAACATATGGCTCGTGACAATTTTTGATGACAACGCACTAATTTTCATTGATGATGGTTTTTCTGCAGAACTTCTCCGGAGCGACCATCTTCAATGTAAAATAATGTAAATACCGATAAGAAAACAAATAGACAAATCACAAGTGCCCGTTGTGTTCTCCTCTTAGTTATTTGAAAGAGAGAATCAATATACTGGTGGCGGGCAGGGGGGGTGCATACTTTGGTATGAGTTAATTTTTTCACAATTTTCCTTTTTTTAAATAATAAATATATTGTTCTGAGATAATAATATTTTTGTAAACAATACAATCTACCATGAATCATTTGTAATAATTTTTTCAATTAAATTTCTATTTTTGTGTCTAAACACTAATATATAGTCAGAATACACAATGTCAAATAGCGAGTAAAAAAAGAAGTAAGAAAACGTAAAAAAGTAAAATAACAAAAAATCCGTAAAAAACGTTTGAAATTTGACATTGTTCGTCACATATAAAAACACTTTTAAATCGATTTTTTTACAAAATCAATCGCTAGTGGCCTTTTTACCTACGTGTTTTATGATTATTATTTGGTTAAAAAAAGACAAAGTAATGAAAAATAGGTTTTTGTTGAAGTGTATTAATACTCCACTGGGCACGTCAAATGAAATGTTGAGGATGGTAATGGAATAGGATGGTATTGTCACTGAACGAAACCCCACGCTGGTAATTCTGCTTTATTTAGTCTAGAAATTAAAAACTTAAAGAAATCGCAGACGAAGGTATAATATTTTACAAAGAGTAATATTAGTATATATAATAAATTGACACATATTTCCCAAATATTTACATACAAAATTGTAAAAACCGCCAACCTGCCTACAAAAATGGGTTCTCCTTTTTCCTATCATCCCGCAAACGTACTTGCAGAATGTATTTCACGAGCACCCGATCCTTTCACGGCTTGACCCGCAATACGCATTTCGATTTCTAAACACTAATAAATCCGGTCCCCGTTCATCATAAATAGCATTCCTCACGTTGCCTTCACCGACTATGTTCACCAATTCTATTGAATGCAAATTCTATAGACATTCTATAGATAATGTATTTTCAAGCGATATCAGAGCGGCGTGACCGCGGGCCGCTGCGCCGCCGCCAGCCGCTTTCTAAGTAATATATCACTATTGGCACACGATTTTGGCTATTTATTTATTGTCTACGTTCTGCCTTCAGCGCTTTTGGCAATAAAAATTCGCTCTCACAATATTATTATTGACTTTCTCGCGAATACTCGAGCAGATTACGTATGCGATATCCGCGCGGGCAAGACGATAAACTTAGTAAATGATTTGTCGCGACACAGCGCCGGCGCGATCGTCTGCGTTTTCGTAATTAGCCGCGAGACGCGCCGTTCGCTGAGTGCCTCGCGTGTGGCGGAAGTGAAATGAAAACTGCGGATGAAAGAGAAATTAAAAGGCCAGAAAGAGCCTACAAATAAGCTAGACCGGAATCGTAGCAACATTCTAAAACGATGTTCTTGACGAGTGGATTTTGAATTTGCGGATCAGCATTGTGTCTCGTAGCCCTCGATCCAAAGATTCTCAATTTAAGGATTCCTGGTGTTGATAATAGCGATTGATACTTTAGATTACGAATGAGTTTAAGTGGGAAATCAATTGTAACAAATAATTTATTAAACGTTTGAAGTGAGAATGAAATTCGCACCCTATGACTCGCACGCAGTTTATAACCGTGTGCTTACACTTAACAGCCAAGTTAACTTTTCACTGATTAATTTTCAATTTAAGATTTTTCTAATTTTTCCTAATCTCTTCTTTAAAAAAATACTTAAAGACTGTGAGATCTATAAATATCGCTGTATTTTTCCGATAAACTTTTAGTAACCCTTTATTATAACGTTAGCATTTTCGGAAATAGACGGGGCAGGAATATGTATCTATAGAGATATTTTCAGGAATATTCTCTAGAAGTACCTTGCATATAATTCTGAAAAAAAAATGGAATAATCAAACTGCCTTTTCATTGACATTCTACATGACCGAAAGCTATGTTTTAATACCAAACTTGCTATTCCCACGCCCAAGGGGTGGGGCGGGGTGGCAAGTTTTGTATCAAAAAATGCCAAATCCTCGGATAAATATTTCTTCGTTCTTATCATTGTACGCGGAACAATAAGCTCCATTACTATACTAAGCTTTAATTTCCTATATCAGACGGTTTGTTGTAAAGTCGAATACGACAAAGCCGCGGAGATATAATTCGCATAAATGTCCTAAAGAGAACGGAGAAAATCCTAAATCCTTTTCGAAATTCGAGGCGGTTCTGGAGCTACTTCAGTTAAAATACTTTGCACAATTATTACATTACTTTCCATATTTTTCCTTCTCATGTTATAGAACATCATTCAATATTTAAATATTAGGCAGTAAAAGTCGGCAGTATTTATAATAGTTTTTTTATGAAAACAATATTTCAAGGTTTAAAACGAAACGTATGTTTTTTTTCTACTTGATAAATCAGACGATGGTTATATGTTTAACCCTTAAGTCAACAACTGATCTATTTAATTTTTTCATACGATCTTAACTTTTTCCTTAACCAGAATTTTTTAAAAACCTTTTCACTTTTATCTTCAGGATATTGAATAGAATTACCTTTCGGCAGATTTGGCGTATTCAACTTTAGACCTGTATAAAATAACACTAAAATCGAATCGTTTGTCTAATATTTCGAACTATCCCACGCTTAAAACATATTTTAAAGGAATCTTAACTTACGCAAGACAACTGCAGCTGTAGGTATAAGAAATATGAATCTCGTGCAGCGCCGCTGGCAGAGCTCAGATGCGCAGGCAGATAGCGATTCGGTGAAGCGGCCGACTCTGTGGGGCTCATTGTCCGCTTTCATTTTTACTTAATTCATCTCAAACCTACCGTAATAAAGCTGCCGTTAAGCCGAGCGCCGCGAGAGAAGCCGGTCCGACTCGTTCTTGGCGATAAATATTTATAAATTCATAAACTAATGTTTGGGAAACGCCGAGGCGCGGTCAGTTCACGTCTTTACACTGTCGTAATCGGTGTAGTCATGTTTCAAAAACGCCGCACTAAAGATTATGTATTAGACAAACTAGTTATTTATTCAAACTACGCGATTATATGTTGGTAAACTCTTATAAAATTTGCAGTGGATTACTATAATATTGCATTACTACAAACTTAGAATATATTGAAATATAAACTGACAGCGCATTATTATAATATTGGATTACTACAAACTTAGAATAGATGGAACTATAAACTGACAGCGGATTATTATAATAATTATTATAATATTGGATTACTACAAACTTAGAATAGATGGAACTATAAACTGACAGCGGATTATTATAATATTGAATTACTACAAACTTAGAATATATGGAACTATAAACTGACAGCGGATTACTATAATATTGCATTACTACAAACTTAAAATATATTGAACTATAAACTGACAGCGCATTATTATAATAATTATTATAATATTGGATTACTACAAACTTAGAATAGATGGAACTATAAATTGACAGCGGATTATTATAATATTGAATTACTACAAACTTAGAATATATGGAACTATAAACTGACAGCGGATTACTATAATATTGCATTACTACAAACTTAAAATATATTGAACTATAAACTGACAGCGCATTATTATAATAATTATTATAATATTGGATTACTACAAACTTAGAATAGATGGAACTATAAATTGACAGCGGATTATTATAATATTGAATTACTACAAACTTAGAATATATGGAACTATAAACTGACAGCGGATAACTATAATATTGAAATTCAATACTTCGAGTTTTACCGACTTCCCATTAAAGTGATAAATTGCCGCGTGATAGTTTTTCTTATAATCATCTAAAAGAAATTAAACGGAAGGAATCATCATTAGGAAGACAGTCTTCATAATTTCAAATAGGTTTATTATAAAAATTTTGACGTAAAACAGACAAACATTTCTGTTTTATTAATTTTGTTTACCTTAAAGCCAAATTTTGGGAAATATTGTTCGAGAATTAGAATTGTACTTTAACCTATCGACATTAATCGCGACAAAATAAGCCAAGTGCGTATTAACCAAGACGTAGCCAAGACCGATAAGGATTTGTCTGTAAGGCTCCGTAGCTGTCTATATCTCTTACAATTATTGATGCAAGTTAAGCTAAATTACTTCATTTGAAAGTTCTAATCGAATACTATTGCCTAAATTTTTTTCAGATTTTTCAAATCCATGGATTAAAAATTAGGGGGTTGGGAGACATATTGCGTACCCCTTTGAAGCTTAATGCGAATTAGTTGAATGAGGAGGTATATTTTATTATAATTTTTTTTATTAAATATTTTGTTACGTATAAGATCCCGGATTTCATATATACTAGTAACTAGCTATTCCTGTTCCATATATTACAACAAACCTTCAACTTGGTAGAATATGTTTTTGGGCCCGCGTCTTCCTTTTGTTTGAGAGTATTTTGACTCTTTGGACGTCTGTGAAGTCCGCCAACTCGCCTCAGGTTTTATCTTCTACAGTGTGTCTATTTCATTTGAATACACCTTTTTTAGGGTACCGTAGCCGAGTGTTAGTGCTATAAAGCGTTTGCATGGTATTGGCATGGTTGTACATATTTATAACGATTGCAAAGTAATTTAAAAAAACAATTAAATATTTAAAAAAACATAAAGGTTCCTTCTCTACATGTACAGAGGGAGTGACGTTTTTTATTCGCGTACCCCACTGTGGAAGGTATCGACGAATAGGTCTTTAGATATTAAAGGGCGCGTCATGAACACACTTTGCATACAGAAACCGTTATTTTTGAATATCTGAAAAATATTTATAATAGTAGTAAATATAACAAAATAAAATGAAAACTATTAAAGCTAAGTAAGCTCTATTAGTTTACGAATAATAGTCGACCAATTTAATATATTTACTTGGGTCTGTAAAAAGCTCATAGAAGTTCCATAAAAATGACTTAAATCAACTGCGTTACGTAGTCGATAGATGTACCGACTAAAGAACTCTACACTGCGCATGGTTCGACATGCACTTGGCCAGTTTCAATAAAACTGAAAAAAAACGAAAAGCATTAAATGTATATCGCACTCAAAAATTATCAATATACTTACCAAATTCAAACACAACTCAATTGGAGTTCGACTATTGTCACTTTTCAGTCCTTTTAAACTGTAAATAAAATACGTCTGATTTCTTTGAAGCTCTTTTACATAGAAGCTTTTAAGGATCGTATTTGCGGTTATTAATATCCAGTTAGAGTTATTATTATACAAAATATTAAATTATCACATAAAAGCTCGAACTTCTAACTAGAAAAAGAAGTAAAGTTCCAAAGATTTGACAATTGTTGCAATTAAATCGAGTTTTAAATTAACGCTAGCGACCGACCTCATATTTTGCATGAACGGTAAAAGCAGAAAAATAAAAACGAAATCGGGTCACGACATTTCGCGTCTCCCGCCATCGTCAAGGATATCAATCGATCAGTTTGCTGTCAGAAGCGGTCTGCGGGTGCCCGACATGCAAAACGTGATGGACGTGAAGATGGAAGGAAGGCGGGCGTGGTGCCAGGTAAAGAATGAGGGCGTGTTACATGGATGGACTGAAAGGTCGGCAGTAAGCCGCCGGGGACGTGCGTGACAAACCATAAAAAATAGCCTACATTTTTTATATTTAGGGTCAAGTACAGTTTCTGTGGCCTAATTATTTGTTATCGATGACAATAATTATTATCGTGAAGGTAATGATTATGGCAATAATCATTAAATTCACGATAATAATTATTGTCATCGATAACACCTTATTTCAACAAGAGTGCAAACCAAAAAGAGTTCTTAATAAAATTTCTTTCTGCTCAATGTCAGTACGAAATATTGCAGGTAGTGTAAAGAATGAAACCTATTGAGGCTCGATAAGTATGGCATCAAGTTTTACAATTTGTTCATCTTGTTATGGTGTTGCAGCAAAAACTTGAGTTAACGTAAAAATATATGTAAGTGAGTACACTCGTATTATCACAATTATCGATCTGTTTTCCTCCGAACGTAACCTTTTTATCCATAATTTCACAGAGGCGTTATCTGGATATAAGTTATTTATTTATTTTATTTTTTAACGTCATGTTCAATAAACAGCGCAATTAAAATAAAAAGCGTATTTAGAATTAACAAATCTTCAGCAGCGCCAACACTCGGCAGCTATGCAAACTTTCACAATAATTAGTTGCTAGAAAAGTCAGCAAATATCGCATTGAACAAGAGTCAAAATAAATAGATTTTATTTTATTAACTGAGCATTGCACAGTGGACTTTATTTAACCTAAAAAAAACAATAAGGACACTTTCAACACACCGACCAAAAATGTTAAAAAAATTTCTAGTACTTATTAGTGATTTTGTGACTATATTTGTTTGCTCGCTCATTCAGAATATCAAATATATCAGTGTTCAAATATATCATACAAATAAATATGTACTTGTTTAATTTCACCTATTCAGTACATTATGTTCAAATATATCAAACAAATAAATATGTATTTGTTTAATCATATTCGTATTCGGTTCCTTTTTATTTTCAAATAAAATTGTTTAGTAGGAATCCGACTGCTTATAAAATTAGTATGTATTTATTCAGTACATTATATTCAAATATATCATACAAATAAATAGGGACTTGTTTAATTGCTTATGCTTATTCATATTCGGTTCCTTTTTATTTTCAAATGAAATTGTTTAGTAGGAATCTGACTGCTTATAAAATTAGTCACTGTTGTATATCGTATAAATGAAGAAAAGATGGATATGGGAGTAAACTTGTTCTTGCGTGATCCATCGTATCTATGTCACAAAATAAGTAGAACTGAATGTCATATTTATGAGCTTTACTACTAGTGAAGTGGGGTACGTGTAAGTAATATGGTAGTAAAGAGGTTGATAATTTTCCATGTCCCGTCCCACAAAAGCAGTTGCCCTGAGATGCCGTACCGACAGTGATGTGACGCTCTGTTATCTCTGCTTTTCCAACTCAGATGGTTCAATATCATGAAAGTTTAGTATATTATAGCCCTTTCATCACCCTAATACAACATCCTCGTAAAACAGATTTAATTTGTAGAGATATATTTAACAAATTAGAAAAACACAGTATTATTCACTTTGTAAGTTTCTTGAGTTGATAACACCCGCCAATGAAACTATATTAATATACAACAAAACAATTTTTGCGTATGATGTTGGTTAACCTTCAATCCAAGTATCGATAACTTAACACTGTAAAACCAAAGTAAAAAAACGCGTACCTTTACACGAATTAGACCCACCATTCCGCGGCAATGCCATGCAAAGTATTCATAATCGTGGCCGTTTATAGCTAACTAGATATTACGGCACTTAATTCGTGCCAAAGGCGTGCCGGCTTATCGATAATTAATGTGATATAACAAATAATACAACACTGGTATTTGGATGACGTCTCAGTCACTGAAACTATTTTAAATTAATAGTAGGCACGAAACTACTAGATTTTAACTCTGAATCGAATGTAGCGTTCCACTGAGGATGTATCGATGTTTGGAAAAATGTAATTCACTACAGAGAATGTCCTTTTCTTTAACCGTTTCTTTTTGTCTTTCTACAATCATCGTCAATTTTAACTAGATATAAATTTTGATAATACACATATTCAGTGCAAACATCTAATGACAAGACATCTAAATGTTCCGATCGGATTTTTGAACGAAGATTTTGTCCTAAAAACTTATCAATTTGATATATTACGAAGTTATTTTCTACGCACGTTTCAAAATTTTTAAATAAATTATATTCTGACGCATTTTATAAGCAGTTGAAAGTATTCGAAGATAGTCAACCTGCTAATAAGGGTAAAAGTATAAATATCCTGGTTATATCGGAATGCATTGCTATGATTGCTGTGCAAGTCATTAAACTAGAAGAAGCCGTGCTGCGAAAGTTTAAAAAATAGAAAGCTACTTTGCGTTTTCTAGTTCTAATGCACTAATTATGACGTTTAGTCATATAAAATGAAAGCACGGTGCGTCATTAAAATTATTTTAATGTAAACATTCCTTAAAAATATAGGTTAACATTCATGTTTCGACGTACATGTATGAATTTAAAAATAATAGACATGTAGGAATAGAAAAAAAAGTTACTAGATTAGGAAACACGCCTATTTAGATGTGATTCCCGGTTCATTTTTAACGCAAACGAGAATGTTTTAGGCTTAATTTTTTATAACAATTAACATTTTTTTAGAAATATTTGTGTATTATTTTATTATTAAATAGACATTTAAGTATACAAAAATTTACTCGGCTAGGAAACATACCTACCTAGATGTGTTTCGGAACTAAGTTTTACCACATGTAAGAGCGTACAAAAACGCATAAAAAACACATTACGATAAAACTGATTTTGAATCTTACATTTGTTTTTAAATTTATAGAATATAACAATAAATGCTAACGTATATTTTTCATAAAATTTGACGGACGTTTGGATAATGGTATTGAACTATTGTAATCGCCAAAACTTTGAAAACAAGCAATATTTTAAAAAAAATAAATTATCTATACATATAATAAAACTGTAACAAGAGTAAATTTTGTACATGGAAAATATTTCAAAAAGAGACTACATACCAGTATTTTGAATTTTTGTCTATCTGTTTATTAATTTGTTATTAGCACGCGAAACCTGCTAAACGGCTTTTGACGAAATTCGCTATGGTCATAATTCGTACCCACGGGCAGCATATAGGACATTTGTCGGGTTATTACAAATTACGATATTGGTTCTGCCAACGCTAAACATTATTTTCATAGATTTTATAAAATTTAAAAAAAAAACCGAAATGATAAATTTTCTTATTCAGAATCTTACGCGAACGAAGTCACAGGCACCAATTAACCTTTAAAGTACCTTTACAAATAAGCATTTCATTTCTTCAACAATATGCTTAAAATTACTTAACAAAAATGACACTGATTGTAAGCCAATTTTCTGCATTGAATACAGAAACTCCGCTGGAAAGCAAGCATTGAAAACAAATATTGGCTACCAGCAGGTTATCTCTTTTAAGTCTTGATTCCTTGATGTACACACCGAAAATCCTTAATATGTTTATTGAGTACAGCTGCTTTATCTGGACGTTATGTGTAAAGCTACATTTTATCGCAACTCCATTAGCTTGTTTAAATTTATTAATGCATCCACTTTTCATCGTGTCGTCGGGGCTACAGAAACCGCTGCTCCGTGCGACATTGAGCAACGTCAGTGCATGTGCCGCAGCGAACTGCACGTAGCTATTATTAACTTATCTGACACAGTTGCGATACCTGCGCACGCACGAAGCTGCATTTATTTGGTCGCGTTTTGCGAATAGCACGAGGATAGATAGAGTGAATCGCCAGGATCGGAGACTAATCTGATGGCCCCGGCCTAGAAAATGCAGAATTGCACAATGAAATCGTTATGCAAGTTAGAATTAAAAAATATTAGAAAAGATTGGAAAGACAATTTTTTTTATTTACCTTGTTTATGTGTATACATAATACACATAAACAAGGTAAATACTGAAAAAAGGAAGCCACGCTTCCTTCATTCCCCATTATTAGAAGCTATCGATTTAAAGTAAATTTATACTTGTCCAAAAAGTTTTGTAGTCTGAAACACTTTCTGAGAAATGAAGCCTAATAAGACGAAGTAAAACTGAAGGATAATGAAATGAAAGAGTTGATAAATAATACTTTATTTTTATATTTGCTCATAATAAACTTTACACAAGATGAAACGTAACTCTATAGAAACAACCCGTTAAATTTAAAAAAATACCAATTGGCCTTGAAATATCATTTCTATGAATTAAAACATAAAAAGGAGATATTTCAAAAGAGCCGCAAAAAAAACATTGTTATATTAATCTAATGTAAATATAATTTACGTATGCACTTATTTATACTATATACGTAGGTTCCTGCTCTTTCCTCTCCTGCCTGGCTCTTGCAAAAAAAAACATAGCTAGATTGTGCTGTTCGTAATTAAGTTGTGAATAATTAAACGTTGTTAAAGCGCTTACCAATAAGACAATCGAGATAGTTCACAAGCATCATCTATCTCTTAGTAATTGCATAATTTGTTCGCTTTAATATTTATTAAGCATTTTTAAATAGACACTATTATTCTGGTGGTCTCCGTCTGCCAATAAATGGGTAAATATCAGGCAAGTATACGCCGACGGCGCGTCACAGTCCAGAATAGTAACTTGGAATTACCAAATGAGAAAGTTCTACGTTGTGATATGAGGTGTGTCTATTAGATAAAGCGACTAATTAAATAATTGACCTTTAGTTATTGTAACAAATTAAATACTTGTTCCTGTTAATACGTTCCCATTTGCATAAATAGGTTGCTGCGGTCTTTTCCCCACAGACCGACAGCGCGGAGGAAACCCATTTGTCAGAAATGGATTTCCTCTATCTAGAAATCATTTTTCTACAGTTGTGGCTGTTTTTTCTGTCTTGAGATCTTAGCTTTATCAAGACTATCTTATAATTATGCTGGTTTTAACTGTTGTGCCTTATGGAACCCACTATTTTCAAATTACACCCCGATATCGAAAAATACAATCAACGAGGTTTTGAATGTTGACTTACTTTAATAGGCTAGTTTCATTCTTATTTCATTTCAACTGATGATGGTGTTTTCTAATACATTGAGTGTCTTTTTGTTTCAAGATCATACTGGAAAATCCAGCTTTCAAACATTCTGTTATTGTTTTGCACAATTTCAAATTAACACGTTGTTCAAATTTTAAACTTAGCATTTTAAGCCCACTATAGAAAACAAAACCAAATTAAATGGTGATTCACAATTAACTGAACCTTATATAGCGTTGCTCTGCTTGTTATCAGATTCAGAAATGTTCCAAGTCACCATGTTCTGAGTGCTATATTTATTAGATTGAATCACAGACTTGTTATTTAATAAATATACCTCTTATACTTACTCGACAGTTAATGAAATTTCAAGGACTTTAACATTGCGATTAGGAATAACGATTGAATAACTGGAGTGACGTTGGTCGATGCAAAATTACATTTTAACAAAAACACCTTTAACTAAAAGGAGCCAGATGACGTTATCAGTTTGATTATGACGTGATACAAAACAACAATCCGAGTGATAGCGCGAAAGTGTGCGAGATAACAATGCGGTCAGCACTGACGCCGCGCTACGCCAGAATACTGCCAGGTACCTCAGGTGACTGAACGGGGACTACAGAATAAAAAATACTTCGTAGCTCGTAAAAATCCACGTTTAATATAAGCAGTAAAATTAAAAAAAAATATTTTATTACTCTAGCTCTATACTTCACAAAATATTTTATCACAATACTAAAAAGCTTCAACTGGTGCTACCATGTTTACCTCCACGTTTTGCGTATAACAAGTTTTATAGCATTTTTCTTCACTGTCTGTTCGTATTCTCATTGGCCATACGATAATTATGATTATTACATCGCCGAAAAGAACTTCATGTAATATATCGGCCTCGATGTCTATTATCCGAAAAGTTTTAACAGGAGATGGTCACGCTAGAGGTACAACCGACCGGATTTGCTCAAAATCGCGCCACACAAAACGTGCGTTCATCTCTCGCCGCAGATGTGTTTAAGATAGTTCGCTGCTGTAATTAGTAGCGCTCTGTTTATTTTGATGTACCTGTGGCCGCTTCAAAACACATGTACGTATTTACAGTATCTATTTCTTGCAACATAAACACAAACCGCTGTTCGAGGTTGAAAGCCCGTCCTTATTATTATTCGTTTTTCGACTTAATATTTTATTAAACACTATCTGGTTATCTTCCAAGGAAAAATGTTAAAGATACGCTTATTTCAATAAGCAATTTTAATTCCTCAAAATATTTAGTAATGTGGCAAAATTGACTCCCGAACAACTTTACACGCATAACCATAATCTTTTTTGAATTTTTAATTTGTTAATGATATAATGTCACTTTAAAAACTCAAATTTCCTCTTCATTGTGCACAGCTACTGAAAATGAACTCTTATAAGGTCTTATGGTTATCCTGAAGGTTTGAAAAAGAAGTTATGTCTTAACAATATAATAAAAAACTTGTACTGATATCCTCATAACAGTAATCCTTTTATTTATTTACAAGTTACGAAGAACTTATTTTATATTATTTTAATAATGTGTATTGTATTTGGTCATATTCGGACTATTGTCAACGAGTTTTTGAACACTCGACTATCGTACAAATGCGATCTATTTTAAGGTATTCGTGAGTTTTCCAAAGAACTGTCGACAAACGCCAATAAAAATTATTCAAGAAATCAAATAGTATTAAAATGCAAAATAAAATGATGGGAACAGAATATTAGGTAGGATATTGGTGTGGGCTTCCATTCCTTTTCCTACTCCATACTGCAGCAAGATATGCCTATGGAATAAAGATTAAAATGCAAATGCATTTTTCTTGTCCGATAATACTTTATAATATGTAGCGTCTTAAACCGTTCTCTATCTGTGTAAGACCGAGCGCCGTGTTGTACATTTATGTAGCATCTAGCAATAATTTTTCTTTCATTATCTTTATGTTCTCCATAGCTAGCTCGCTATTTATGAGAACATAAACCTGAATAAATAAAAACTTAGAGCAAGATATTTTTGAACGTCTGCATCGTAACGTTTCTCCCATTAGAAACACTCGCTGGTCCGAGGAAGAGTTATCATCGTTTGCCCGATGGCCAATTCCAAAGCGTTTCTGGACATCCCGCACATATCCCTGTATCGCGAATCTCGCTCCGCCCGGTTCATTGCGTTTCTAGAACATACATCACACGGGCACTCGCCCACGCTCGCTTTGAGTAATGGCCGTCGCGCGCGCTCTCTCTATATTTACATTTCGCGTGTCCACCTAGAGCGACGTGACAGTTGGCACGGCTAATTATTTATAAATATTTCAGTTTCAGCGCCAGACGTCTCCGTTTCACTCGGGACGAATATCTCTGGACATTCCTGCGGAGTGTGCTATTACACGGTGCGTAAACGATGCCGCCGGTGCGATTTGTTATTCGGATTTTACATGATCGTATGTAAACAGAATTTGGCAGACTTCGAAGACGTCGGTGCTGATCTACGCTGACGTTGTTTGCTGATCTACGCAGAGGAAACCTGAATGACTCGACGTCAATGAACGGTCATAATGTAATCAAAATAAAAAAAACAATTTCAAGGGCGAAAAGCCGCTGACTATGCAGTGTTTTAATTTCTGTGTTGTTCTTATTTAGGCTATTAATAGATACGTTAATAAGACCGAGATAATTTAACGTCTTTCGTGGTCCAGAATATGAACAGCTGAAAAAAAGCGGTGGCCCGCGCCTCAATCGATTTCTAGAGACGTGAATGAAGGCGCAATTGCTTAGTTCGTAATAGAAAGAATTATGAATAGCAATTATTTATTACTTACAATATGATATATAAGGGATATCATTTATGGAACCACTTTATTGCATTCCAATTACTAATTTGAATTGTTTCATCGACATGCGCTTGTAGAATTATAGTAAATAATAAGCTCTCTTAAACTGCAAATGAAATAAGCTCTTCAAATATGACTCCTATCCACTTCTTTACTCGATATACCTTTTAAATATATATATATATATATATATATATATATATATATATATATATACACACACACACACACATAAGCCAAATCCGACAAGCTCATCCAGAGTTGGCTATCGAATTCAACGATGACATCTTGAATGAAACAGTCATTCGCCTAGAAGATAAATGTTTACCAATAAAAAACCAGACCTTAGTACAACTTGGGAAAAAGCTACAACATCAACGAACTACTTCAACATATTGCTCACAACAAAGTACTCCTCAATGACAATAAAAAAAAGTCATAGCCTGTTGAATTTTCTTGTGTCGTAAAATACCATGAGATTTCAATGGCTAATAACTACGAGACTAATAATGCGTTAACAATGGTTGAGCCCACAACGGATAGAGTATGTCTGGATGTGTTTGTCGTGCAGTATTTGTTTTACTTGTAACGTCAGCGGAATAGCGTAATGCACCTAGCATGCCCGAGATTGTTGCGAATTAGCTTTGTGTAAAATTATAAATTAGTGTAGGGTGAAAACACGATTACCTAGGATTTTGATTTGGGGGTCATTGTGAAGAGTTTACGGATCACTACTAGGACACAAAGTGAGACAATAAAAATATTCACCGGAACTCAAGTAAAAATCTGTATTAAATGGAAAATTAAAAGGTATCTCGTATGAATTATAAATACACTTGAAATTAAAGAAAATGGGAGAAGGTCAGGAATGGACCAGAGGAAAGCTCACGTTAAAAGGAATCCAAGAAACTTAAAAAGTCCAAGGCCGAGCAAATACGAAAGCTACGACAGGTGCGAAAATAAAATGAAGAAGACGACTCAAAGCTATTACATAGCTGGTCCATCGGGCATAAAGCGTCCATCGATAGTCCCTTAATACTACTCTATGTAATAATTTTATTAAAGAAATTGGTAATTAAATTACATATTAATACGAAACACTTGTTATGTTTCACGAAAAATCTATAGCGCAGACCCAAACTGAACCTTTAGATTTTTTATTCTACATGTGTGACTGTGCACGTACGTGAAGGAGACAGAAAAGTCGACTGTGGTACCGATTTCAAAAGAATTTTTGCATTACTAGCATTTTGCAAAATTATTTGTGTTCGGAAACTATATGGTATCGCAAAACTAATACTTTTCAGTGTGCTTCTTATTCGGTGTTATTAGAAGTAAGTTAATTTTTTTATATAAAAGTTTTATATTCGTAACAAATGAACATTATACAATTATGAGTAAGAAAGAGTCTAACGATAAATATTTGTCATTTATCAGGCTGAGTAGGTGCGCTGCGAATCTGATCCAAAAGGGGGAGACGCAGTGGCAACTTTATTACGCAGTAATGCATTTTAAAACGGTCAACAAAAATGTCATTAAGACTGCGCGTGACAGCAATCTGTGATTCGACAAGAGTGGTCCATCAGCATAAATACGACATTACGGTAATGGCAGACAGGCGCGCCTCGATCTTTCACTATCTCGGTTCCGTTTCTCTTTACTGTTGCGGTAGGTTGTTAACCCTATTCGCAAGAGCTGCACTCTTCAAAAGTAAACGCATTAATGAATTAAATCCTTTCCGAGAGTTTAATGTTTCCTGTACAATTCGATGCGGGCGCCATCAATCTCTGGCTGTTAAAGCGAATTCCTCAGCTGGTCGGGCCATAAACCCACCGCCGTTCGACACGGCGCGGCGACGTGCCTGCAGCCGATGTAGCGGCGTGCCATTTTCGTAGGAAGCGTGAAAATTTTACCACTTGGTCTTCTTTTCGTTGAAAATCTATTTCAAACTTTCGTTCATTTTCGTTACATATTATTAATCAAAGTATTTGAGAAGACCTTTAAATGACTTTATTGAATGTTTCTTGTTTTATTTATATCCTCACATCAGCTTAATGAGAGTCAAGAGGTTTCACTTTCGCGAGAAACGCGGAATTTAATAGTTTACATTTAATGTAAACTATTAAATTACATAGGAACCGGCATCGTGTGCACTGTGTTTTTTTTATTTGTACTTATTTTTTTATCTTTCACAGACACGTACTTGTAGCGTCGTATATTAAAATTAAAAACAAAAACAGCAAGACAAACTGTAGCAAGCATTACTCATAATGAAACAAAATACACAAACAATTCTATATAAACTGAACACAGTAAAGAACATACAATGTTCCGAACACTGTGAAGAATATACAATGCAAATATAACACAATTGGGTATTTGACTAATTTTTTTTTATTTCATTAAACATAATTTCAAGGTACAAGCTGATGAAGAGTGAATTTTTTTTTAAATAACTTAAAAATTTACCGAGTTATAAAAGTTTAAATTTAATCTTTAGGCAAGGACGGGAATACTGCGTTGTGAGGTAATTTTTAATATTGCACATTATATTCTACAAGAGGAAAAGAGACAGGGATATACCCAACCCTATCCGTATTTTCAAATTTAGAAGTCTATAACTGGCTTATTTTTCAATCAATTTTTGAATTTTTTTCAAGATTGGTTTTTAATTAACTTAGATTTCATAATATTGTACGAAAAATACCCAAATTTAGAATGAGTCAACTACCGTATTCAACGTAAGTGTCGTTTTGATTTGTTTTCTTTGTCGGTGCATTTTTGTTTGAACTTGGCATACACTCCAATAATAAGTAATAATTATTAGTAAGTACTTAATATATGTCGTTGTTAATAGTTATTACAGTATTTAGTTCGGGTAAATTTAATTTCTTTTAATTTTTCTGTGTTTCATAAAGAAATCTTTTTGGTAACAAGTTTTTTAAATTCGTTTAAAAATATACAATGAAGTAATAATAATAAAAATAAAAAATTGAATAAGACAATTTCCGGTTCAATTCACACCATCCACCTTTAACAAACATATTTTTAATTTGTTAGCACTTTAGCCATTATTTGAATATCGAACTCTGTTCTATAATAATCAAACTTTATTCTATAAGGAGTACATACATTCATCGAAAAAAGTGCTATCGAAACTACTCACTTTCGTAGTACAAATGTTCATCTCAAAGTTTCTCCGTCCCCTCGGAACGATAAACTGTGACTATTGCATAGTTTATAAAATATATCATATAAAATACCTAAACTTTGCAATGTGCTCAAATAAATTTCAAATTTGACGAGTCACATGAATAGCTGAGCATAATAAATGTACATTCAAGATAATTTAAGTTTTTACAACTAAATGAAACTATGTGATGTAGTATTATTTCTACTTTATTTAAATTCTTTATCGCGACCTAGGTTTCGTTGTATGACAAAATCTTCAGGTGGGCAATTGGTATAGATTCTTTACAAATAAGTTAGTCTAAAATAGCTGCAACAAATGCCCTAGGGTAGCTATTTGAAATTACAAATTAATTACATCAAGTTAGATTGCCTGCAAATGTTTACATGGGTTTTCGTACTTCCGTAGTATAAATCATAGAGGTACGACCATTCCGCCGGCGCACAGATGGCTTACTGGAGAGGCCATCGATAATCATTTATATATTTAACACGACTGCAGCTCTGAGGGGAGGTGAAGCTAATGGGGAGCCGAAAAGATATCGCATGTCTCGCTCTCGGTCGTTCTAGATATTTGCACATGCGTGAATAAGAGAAAGACTGACGCAAAGAGAATTTGAATTTCGAATTATTTATTCGTAGAGAGAAGTGATAAGAATATCACTTTGGTTGTCCACTGTGAAAACCGCTTTCGCTTCTCCATTAAAAGGGGTTCGTAGCTCCACAGTATAAACTGTAGACATAAAAAATGCCCTCTATATAATTTATTACAAATTATATAATGCAGGAAACTTATTCCAGTTTGGATGGGAATTTACTCCAGGAAATTATTCCACTTTAACCAATAAACGTTAGTACCTAAGGAGAATGTCTTGTTTGTATACGGGCTATAAAAATAGAGTCCAATTACAGCTTGCTGTATAATGGAGTTTTTAAGGTAGACCTGGTAACAAAATGGGTCTAAAAATGGCAACTTAGATGTTGCACTAAATTATTTTTCATAGAACAAAAATTCAGGTTTGTATTCAACTAATACAGGTTATTTAACAGCACTTTCAAATGCTTATATAATAGACATTTTTTTCTATCTTCTTTGTTTTAAAAATTGGAAGCCTCTGACAAACAGACGGATGAATAACGTTGCCACAATGATAGATAGCGTTCCGTTTCTCGCTACGGGACTCTAAAAATTACTGAAAAGTTTATTGCACATTAATGTAAAAAAATATTAAGTTCGAGATGCCCTATGGTTTTTTGAGTTTAATAATAAAGCTTTTCGAAGCAATATCAAATGTATTGAATGTATTTTCCCTCATATCGTATAAGCATTCTCGTTCGCACTTAATATATACTTTGGGTTCTGTTAACGGCACGGTAGGTCCGCGTGTAGCGTGTCGGAAGCGGCGACGCCCGTTACCCGGACGGAACAGGCGCGAGCGCGCGCACGTCCGCGGCCCGCTTAACGTTTGTATTCCGGTCGTCACCGAATGCAATTTAAACACATAATTTGTAGTCTTTATAGAGGTCACCACCTATTTATAGTTTCCTTTATATTTGAGCTGTTTTACTTTTTGGATGATGAAAATCTTGACAAAGGCATAGGCAGAAAAGAAATCAAGCAGAGGCAGAAAGAAATAGGCACAAAGTCAAATCAATAAATATAAGATACGAACAGGTAAGATAATACTTAAATAATAATGCAGTGCTATAATATAATCTAATGAATCGTATCCTAGATTATTCACTTAGTTTCGAAGCCTTAAGGGGTAAACCTCTCGTATTTGCACTTAACAGTTACAAAATGCATGTACGTATAGAATACTAACTATAAAAACGTATTGAAATCGAAACCCTGGCCTGGTTTTGTGGCACAAATGTCAGGTCATCGCTTGTTCTGTGAATCAAATTAATGCGGTTTTTAATTTTTACGTGTCATTACTGAAGTTTGTATGTCAGATTATTAAATAATTTTATAACGTATTTTCGTAGTGTAGACATTTTTAAAAGTAAGATGAACGCTTAAATTTTTAATGAGAAGTTTGCGCTCTCGAATTGACAATAACAGCGCAAACTTCTAATCATATATAGAATATATTTTTATCGTACAATGTTTATATAAAATACATTGTATTTCAGTTGTTTGCATTTGAATTAATTGTTTTGTTGGTGTCGCATTTTGTTCTTGAATAATGAAAATGCTGGTTCGGTTAGCGTGATTTAAGTATTATAAACATATCTGACTTGAAAATCCTAGGCATGGTACTGTTTTAAATTAAAAAGTAATTAAAATAAACTTGAATTAGACTACGTAGAATAACTGTCGTACGATCTATTTCTTGTAATTATAAAAAAAACGAAAAAGTGTATCTCGGAATAGGTTTCAATGTAAATTTACAGAGATAATATTAATTTTCCTTATAATTATTTTCAGATTTTTCAGTTTAGACACAGTTCGGAGTTTAATATTACATAAACAGTGTTTAAAATGGAAAATGGTAAAAGGAATTTCAATTTCATTCTGAAAGACCTGTCCTATGACATCCGCTTTAGATGACTCTGTGAAAAAATATTTTGCTTCTGCTCGTTTCACTGCATGGATGGGATTTAAAAAATTGTTTACCACATATTAATCGAAGTTTTCATCCGAAGCATCTACTTTTAAAATTTTGTTAATAAGGGTCCTAAGAAATCCTAAAACTATATTCTTTTTAAATTTTGCCTATTTCTCAATGGATAACGGGCTAAGTGTTGATCAAGTGAAAAGTGCGCAATAGAATTTTATAAATTTTCGAAGGTTTTTCAAATTGTACGGATTATTTAAATAACATTTATAAATTAATCCCGATAAAATTTTGAGATTTGAAAAAAATTTAAAAGTACACTCTCTTCAAATCTGCGTCTGCGACTGGAGAAAGAAAAGATTGGTTTGAAACAATCGGCAGAAGGAAAGCCGACAGAGATTGACATAGAGTACAACACCCAACTAGCGTTAACTGATGACGTATTTATGTTACGATATAATTATATTTAACTTGTTGATTATTAACTGCAGACAATAAAACCGAGCAATTAACGTGTCAACCAGAGCATATGGTAGCTCTATCACACAATAACAGTAGAATTTCGGTAATCGCGCTCTCCACAGGACACCGATAAAGCGCGCGCCCTGTCAGGACCGCAATGTTTAACTTTGAGCTGTATTGCGGTAATTGTGCGCTTTTCGCTCGCACCTAAACGAATACCTGTCTCGTGGTCTCGCTTGCGCGCCCGCTGTTTGTTGGGCGGTCGCGCGTACACTTGTTGCGGACCTAACTCGACCGTAATTCGTTAGTAGTGATATCGTTCCGTGACGTAACGTCCGATAAATTAGAAGGCTATTGAAGTATATTATCGGGACGCTATTGACAGTCAAATCCTATACCAGTATTTTCGGTTAGATACTGTGGAGGGGTTGGATCTGCACTCGATTCCCTTTTGAATATGGCGAATTGAGTTTTAAAAGATTTATTCTAAGATACTCTACTCGATAAGATGTGCGAGAAAAAAGTCTTTACTCCCAATTTACAAGTACGTGCAAGCACTAATGTGCTTAAACATTAAACATATCATATTAATTGCGAAAATTTACAAAATTTCAAATAGATATGTAGAATCTGAGAGGCTGTGAAAGACGAACAGACGGACGGACACAATGCAATTGCAAGGGTTCCTTCTTTCACCACAAAAACTGAATAGAGGCAAGATTATAATTTGGGGTATATACATTTGGATGTAAGCTATTCCACAATCGTGAGGTGCGATACATCCATCGAAAAATCCATCGAACCACACTGTTTCGAGGTCTGCAAAACCAACACTTCGATATTCGAACGGCTGATGGCAGACAAAAAATGCTCTATGCAAATGTGAGGAATTGAACCTAGAGCGTATAGCGGGAAAATAGGAGGACTTCAAAAGCAAGCGCAACAATTTTAAGTAGTTGGACCGCATTGAAGGATATCTATTAGAGTCGGAGTGAAGAGGTATAGAGCTTAATGTTGTACAAAACCATAAAGCTACGAACACCCCTCTAAGAGAGAAGCCAAAGTTACTTTCACGGTGGGCGGCGAAAGCGATACTTTCTATCATTTCTCTATACGAAATACAAATAATTCTTGTGTCTGTTGTTTCTCTTATTCGCGCATGTACAAATAAGGCGAACAAAACGATTTATATATTTGTTTGTTCCCTGCTAACTTCACCTGCCCCCTCATGTATCCAATAAGTCCGCCGTGTGCTAGCGAGACGGTTGTACCTCTTTGAAGAAAGCAAACGGCAATGCAAGGAACTAGATAAATTTCTTTTGGACTTTTTCCAACATACGCCACGTTCTTTGATGTGGCTTTAATTTCCACATGAAATGTCATTATGATCACTATTCTTCACGTTGTATGAAACAAAGCCAAATTATAATCTCATAATAAGAGTATACATCGTTCTTGTTGCGATATTCCTGGATATGAAATCACGTCGCAATTTTCAAGCATGAAGCCCATAAAGCATATTTCATGACGTTATGTTTTTTTTCGGAAAAAGTTGAGAATAACTGCTAGTTATTGTTGAATATATTTGGCGTTAATTTTGTAGAAATTGATTATTCACAATTAAATGAAACTACGTGATGTAGTATTATTTCTACTTTCTTTAAGTTCTTTACCACGACCTAGGTTTCGTTGTATTACATCGTCTTCAGATGGGCTATTAGCAAAGATCTTTGCTAATACAGAACGAAAACAGGGAAAAGGCTATTGTTACAGATATAGGTCCCTTACAAAAATGTAATTGAAAATAAATGCACCGACGGAGCAAGCGTGAAGACGAAAAAAAACACTTGGTTATAATGAAAATAGAAAACAGAATTTAATATGTTTGCACGAATGTAATTTCTTTTTGTTTATATGTACTTTTTTTTTATAACTTTTAAAATAAGAATAAATTTTATTGGTAAAAATTAAAAAAAAAACAAAACAAAATTAATACTAAGCTCTTTTTAAAAATGTTTAATAGAGGGTTGAGTGTTGTCAGTAGAATAGGGAATAATTATAGAACAGTCCCATCATTTCTTCCTTTGACGTATAGAACTTGGCGTATCTATTCTTAAGACGCTTCTCTATAAATATCTTTACATTTTATTTATCTAGGGTATTTTTGTCGGTACGCCACGTCTCCTTTAATACTTCATCAAAACCAACGATTGATCTAACCAACGATTGCTATCATTTTGAAGATTATCTTCACCGCTAACGATGTAAAATTAGCAAACAATTCAAAATTAATTTTTTAATTCTCTATATATTTTTTCTCAAAGATGAAATATTGGAATACTACCATTTGATGAGTTGCGAATTATTCGCACAGGTCAACTAATATTCTCTATATAAATAACTAAAATCTATTAGCGTACACGCCTGTACCTATGATCACCGCAACTTTCCAAATAATCAAATCAAATCAACAAACCTCTAAATCTTTGCAATAAGGTCAGAGCTTATTTCGTATCTAAGGAAGTATTCCATAATGGATACGTGTATGACGTTGGAGTTAATTGCATTAATAGATGAAAGATAAATCGCATTAAATAACAAAGTTGTTTTTGTTTCACGCACAGCACTGTCACTACAAAGCTTTTAATCTGATTCAGAATACAAATGGTTTATAAACGTGTTTTGAACGATACTTCCTATTTACACCAGAAGGAAAACGACATTAGGTACCGACAGATTGCTGGCGATATTTCATAATGACCATCCGCCTTTCACCGTGCGCCGTTCGAATCTTTCAGGGCCATCTAAGCTAATGTACCGTTTAACCGTTCGTTTTCTATTTTCAGTACCACTTCCATTAAATAGAAACATTCATCCCTGGTCAGTGCTAGTGATGGTATTAATTTATAAAGTATGAACTCTAGAAACGTTCCTATTTTGTATAAACTTGGATTCATTCTGCCTTCTGTAGTGTAAGCGACCTTCACTCAGATGCGGGACAAGCAACAGTGGTAGTGAATCACATTACGTTTTACCACTGGTGAGTCTCCTTAATGTTGAGAGTGTTTTCATACCTGGTATTTTATTTGTATACTAATGGTTACATTTAAAATTCTTTTTGCATGTATTCGAATAGATAATACATCCAAAGCCAGTGAATCAATTGACTTTTGTTCATGTGTCGTGTGTTATTTTTCGCGTTGTTGTGTGTATCAGTGTAGATACTCTCGTTATTCGGAACACCACAATAATCGGAGTGGTACGATCACAAAAAGTATGATTACAGTCACTGGCCAAGCCGCTTTAGGATTGCCATTACTTAATATGACACTAGATAGAATTAATATATAGTAGGTCACGTAGTACTTACGATGGGATTACTTAAGCTTAATGTATCGTGGATATTTAAAACAATAAATCGGCACCATGAAAATATATTGCCTGACATTTTTTCACAGGCGTCAACATATCGTGAATTTCAAGTTTCGATTTTCTTTCGTTTAGAAATCAGAAGTTCTTTGATAGACGGACGGATGGAGAGATGGAAAACGTTGCTACAAAGAGTTGGGTAACGTCGTCGGTCTCTCTGGTCCTTTCGGACCTTTGGGTACAAAACCTTAATACAATGTAACTTGTGTCGCTTTAGATAGTAATGAGTTTTCAACGATGAATGTTTTATTAAATAAGTTCTCGGAATAATAATAAATTTTATTAATTGGCAATAATAGTTCAAATCCAGTCAAATAGTTCAACATTAGTTCAAATGGGTTATCTGTCATAGGCGTAGAGAAGACACATTACGCTAAGTGAACTAACTGTGGTGGTAGGTGTATCACCAATGCCTCAGTAGGTTTTATTGCAATTACAGATCCACACAACGTTGCATGAAACACATCGATATTCATACTTTTATTACAAAGCTATTCCCATTGCGTGTATGCTTGACTACCGACAAATTCGCCAGGTTTCGCACAGATTCTATAATATTAAATGATCTTTAAAGTTTCACATCATGCTTCGTCGATGATTCTAGCATATTTAAATTACTTCATTCACTGATAATTGACTTCCCGTCCACGGTTGCTTGCGAATTAGATTCCATAAAGTAACTTTGCATGACAAATCTTGAATCTGATTCTGCTATGTCACATTTGGTCTCTCAAGCTCTTATTCATCAATCCATATATTATTTCGCCAATCTTCCATAATTCACTCGCTCCACGTGTACCTTTTTGTTGTGTCCCTCAATCATGTTTTGCATACTTTCTGTACTCACAACGTGCTTATGCTCTGTAAATTTTCCTTAAAATTGGGAATATTTTGTATTTGATGTACAATTTATATCTATTTGTCTCTAACTCAGCGCCAGCTGAAGAAGGGTAGTGAATAATGACAGCGCCACGTTGCATTTATGTGGTATTGTATCGCAGGAGGCTCTTATTTCATGAGAGGGGGGAATGGAGGATGGCCCTCATCAAAACAGTTTTATTTTCAAAATAAAAATTAATCTTAAAACTAAATCAGTTTAACATAATTTGCAATGCCCAATATCTAGAAAGCAATTAAAGTTTTGGTTTACTTATATTATTCTGTAAAAAGATAAAAATCAAATCAAGAAAAAAGTGGAATTGGAAATGACAAAAAATAGATAATTTTTATTATCGATATATTTGGTTACGAAAAAAATTATCAAAACACAACTTAAAAAAAATTTATAATAAAAAACAACAGGTTTCTCTTATAATTTACGACAATTATGATTATATTAAAAATATTTCCAGAAAAACTAGCCAGACAACGGTACTAGAAAGAAAGATCATCAAGGAAAAAAAATTAAGATATTTTTTCAATTTAATCTATGGATGAATAAGTAGACGGGTGGAACAAAAAACACCATTGGATAACATTTTTAAGAATATTAGAAAACTACTTCGAAGTGTAATTTTGATTTTGTTTTTATATATGCTGATTTTTATATTTATAAATACAGATTTAATACATATGTATTGAAATAATTTTCATTTTTCCTTTGCTGATTTTGAATTAATGAGCATTCACAAAATGTACAATAAAGTACGTAATATAATACAATATTTTGTTAATTTCTTTACTTCATACATTTTTGTATACAATCATATTCATTTTTAACCGTTGATATATTTAGTACAAATGAATCCCGTTAATATACAATTATCACTTTAGCCTCAGGAACGTATCTAATGCATAATACGGTTTATTGTTGTAAGTCACTTTACTTAATCGTTACATTTGTTCCAAACCTCGTAACATCTCGAGTATCCTTCGCGGGAATTATTCTTCACTAGACGAGTATATATACGAAGCTTCTCATTAAGTTGCAGATAATTGCTAGCCGTGTATCAGTACAGCTATGAATTGAGCAAGAATTACGTAGCCTTAAGCGCCATATTTTTGACAATAAAGGGAAGAGCAAGCGAAACAATAGTCGGGTAATGCAAGGTGACTCGAGACGACTGCACACGCAGCCATTGTATGCGCACATGCAAATCAAGTTAATTCCATTATCTAGCTGCGTGAAAGGTGAAGGATACTGAATGCAACTTTATGCGAATGTATCAGGAAAGATTGCGTAGCTTAGAGAATAGTTCAAGGCTTTGACTGAAAAAAATTATAATGTTACCATTCTTTTTCTGCCTGTGAAATCATATCCAGTTCAACTAGTATTAATGAGTAAATAAAGGGGAAGAAAGTACATATTATCATACTTTTTGTTTACGGCTGCGAATTGATGGTATCACCAAAACTTTAACAACAAGTTTTTTTGAAACGCAATTGTTTCTGAATCTAATTGACTTTATTACCACAATATTAATTTTATTACCACAATAAGTAAACTTTATTACTACAATGTTATTAAGAGGCGACCCGAAGAAAATATTATCACAATGACGCACGTCAGCACTAACGCCCTGAATGCTATATGCATTTAGGGCGCGATAATAACTTCTAACTACAGAGTATGGTAAATGATTTCAATAGAGTTATATTTTAATTACAAAACAGGATAACATTGGATGAATTGTTAAAGAACGAACAGGTAATCGGCGATTAGCCACAGGTGTACTCAGTGAACAATGTAAAAACATACTGTGTCCAATTTTTAAAATTTTTCAAAATTAGTATTTTTCTATTTTCTTACACATATGAAAATAATCACGGCCCCGAATCTAGTGTTTTCCCGAGTACGGTACATCTTATCTATGTGTCTAATTTTGAAAAAGTAAACGTGGCGAACGGATAAAAACCGTACCATTTTCCATTTATACCTTTCATTCATCCAACGGTTTTACAATTTTCTTCCTTCTATTACTGACTCAACAAATTTCCGAGATTTTAGAAGCGCGTTTCAAACTGTTATCTTTTTCACTATTATAAAGAAATGTTTATTATTATCATTACACTGTTATCCATCTAATTGAAATATACAAAGTCAATACACAAACTTATTTCATTTGATCGAATGTTATCAAAAACATTTAGTTGTAAATAAATAGGGTTGGTCTGTCCCGAAAAACATTGACATATAAACGAGTACCTCAATATCTGGAGTAATGCGACAATTTGAAATTATTCGTTCTACATCAGTAGTGTGCTAACTTTTACAAAACGCAGTCAAGAAAGGTGTTTCTATTATTTGTGTACAGCTTGACGTGAAATTAATAGAGTATTAACCCTACTAACGTGAATTCCAAAAACTTGTATGTTTAAACCCCTTTTCGTAATTCCGTTTAATAACATTATAAAATTACCTCTCTTATATCTACTTTTTTAGATCTTTCTTTACGTCATAAATAATTACAATCATATTCCAATGCAGCTATATTAATTAAAAGAAAAAAAAAAGTATTAAAAAAATGTTAATGTTTAAGTTAATAAATTTCAAGGGGTTGTTTCAGGCTTGAAACTAATTGGGGTTGCTTGAAACTAACGAGAGCGTAACTGCGTTTCAACTTCTACATTGTTGCGCAAAGGGCTAGACAGATGAAATATATTAAACGTTACGTATTCATCTCGCGAGCGACAAAATGAAAATTTTCTTTGTTCTACTGGAAAAATCAAAGTTACAGAAATGCGATGAAATAAGCTAAGTTCCTGACAAAAAAAATATAAACATCATGCAAATTTTCATATTAAAATTGATGTAAATATCCAGAAGAATCTGAAATTCTACTCGTTTTTTTTCTGAATAAAAAACAAAACACGTAAAAGTAAATTAGGGTTGTAAAATTTATTTAAGAATGAATATTAAATTACAAATTGAAACATAAATTAATTAACAAAAAGAACATGATAGAACTAAAAAATGTTCAGCCTCCATGGAAGCTGACACTGTGCCACTGAATGTACATGACTCATTCGATATTTTCGCGTTTCAAGTAGTTAATATACTAGGAACGGTCGGAGAGCTTTACTGAATTGGCTGCACAACAGTTTGAACGTCACTACGCCGATTGCGTCAATAACTGTCGATACGAGAGCGAATCGGCCGGTGCAAATCCGCCAGGCCTTTGATGCGTCATGGCGTACTAGCGTACAGCTTTGAATTGTGTTTTGGCAAAATCATTTATGACTGGCATATTGGAGAACAGAGTAGTCGCTGTGCAAAACGAATCTGTACATACATTTGAAGTTTACAAAACCAAACACGTATATAGATTGCAATCAGGTAAAAGAATAGTGTTTGCCTAAAGAAGGCTTTAGATTAATGTGACCAAAAGGAGCTCGCAAAAAAGCAAGTTTTTATTAAATTCTTCTTAGGTCACGGTACTGGTATTTGCGTGTCAGAGTCTATACAGGCCGACTCTTGTTCAGAAACAAAGCTGAACCTTATGTGATAATGTAATATAATTAAAAGAAATATAAAATTAAAGATACGAAAATAAATTACCGAAAATATTAATGATATAATATTTCTTCTATATTAGGTATGTTGGATTATTATTTAACATTAGAAATGCTAAACAATATATGAAAAATACTTACAAGATTAAAAATTGGACTATCCTACTTTAATAAAAACCACAGTAAAACCCTCGATAACGTCGTTCTAAATTCAGTAAAATAAAAAGTATTCGAAGTATGGGTTTTTTCAAACATCCTGAATGCCCGACGGATCCAGTGACGATCTTAATGTGAGCGTGTATATTAAAGGTCGCGTAGACCCGATTTCGAGTCCGAGACGCCAGTGTGCCATGGAGCTTATGCGCTGACACAAAGCAGATGAGGTGCGCGTCATCTGCGGCGGTCGCACTCTCATTACATTAAACAGCCACGCTGACGCAAACTGCCTCTAGCACGAGGACTCCCATCCGGGCCCTTTCACACGTGTGTACCAATCTTGTTTATATACGACTTGAGGAGCGAGACGGAGACTAGTTTTTATTTAAGAAAGGTTCGTAAAGAAAATGTGTCATTCCACTACTGATATAATTTACCATACATCCGGCACATTATTGGTTTTGTACGTGTCACATTGGACAAGGTAGTGTAGACAACTATTATAGAGTGCTCTTTCCTCGCATAACAAAATTGTCACTTGAACATTTTAAATATGATGTACGTTTTGAAGAAGCCACTCGTTTAAACTAATTTAGTTTCTTTCATATATATTCAAAATACGAAAACAACAAAATATATTATTGCATCAAATTCGTTAAATTATAATAAATAAATATTTTTTAAAACCATATTAAGTGCTTAGAATATTTAATAAAATTGTACGGGCAAAGTTTTTTATGAATTTCTAATGAAATTTGAGACAGTCGTAACATGGAAATGTATTTTTCTGTCCAATACTTTACATTTTTCCACATATTATTTATTTGGAATAAGGTTTAGCATGACGACTATAAATAATAATAGTATAAATAAATAAGTTTTATATGGGATAAAGTGTAATTTAAAAAAAAATCAAATATTTTTAACTAAAAGGCCATAAAATCGAGTGAATTAATTTTATTTACCAAAACTGAAAGGATCCGATGACAAATAAAATATGTATATACAAATTAGTCGCGTAAACATAATGGAAATAGTGTACAGCCTAATGGATTTCTGATTCACACTTGAAAAAAGCTCATTTTATTCTGCATGTTTGTAACTGCTTTTCGGAAATTTTCCATCTCCACGCGTATTACAAACATCGGGTTCTGCCTCCCTCATTCGAAGCGAACGGAGCAGACGGGCTCGTAATCGTGATAAATACGCCCCTCGAACGCCGAGTGTGTTGTTTGTGAAAAACCGCGACACAGTGAAAAACAGCAAACAGCGCTGAATAATAATCTTATCGCGGAGCGGCGGCAGCGGAGGCGCGCGCGAGCGATATCGCGCGCCAAGGTTAGCCGGCCGATAGCGCCACCGCGCTTATCATCGCCACGCTCTCCAACAGAAAATTATTCACGCCTGCCTGTGTGCCTGCGGCCGGCCACGAGCCGCCGTCCACCAAACGCGCCATTAAACTTATTGTTTCAATTTAAACGCCTCTAGAGAAAACTGCAACAGGTCGACTCTCGTTATTGGCGTCGCTCCGTTTGCATTTGTACACAATGTTTTGCAAGGAATCGTTGTACTCGATTTCATTTTAATCGGCCAATAAAAGAATAGGTAACAGTTTTCTTCTATTACGCGATGTTTTTTTTCATATTAACCGTCGTAACTGGTACGGTACATCACCATTTATGTTTTATCTTATATTCCTTTTTAGATGACCAAAATTTAAAAAAATGATGGTTGGCATTTAGTACCATAAAATTTAGTACCATTAAATATTTACTAACCAATTATGGGCGTGATACTAAAAATTCATTAGTTAACTATTTTTTCTGCAGAGGATAACCAAAATCAAACATTACCACTAAATTTATAAGAATCAACCATTAATTGAATGACTCCAGTGATTCCTTTAATTATATGCTATTCGATTCCTACTTATTTTTTTAATTACAACGTTAATTATTTATCTCAATCAGTTACTATAAAATGGTAGTTTCTTTATTGGCAATAGTTAGTCGTTCGTGAGAGATTTTAAATATTTATCAATTTTTTTTCCATTTATTTAAAACTGGAACAACTACTTAACAAGTGACCTATGATTAAGTTACGGAAACTAAATAAAGAAATTAAAAAAAACAATGAAGCCGCATAAAAAAGCCTCGCATAAACACATTAATATTGTAACACTGCCGGACCTTCGTGCAAATTTGACTTTGCAAGTCAAATGCGTATTTAATGTAAATGGAGTCCCAACGTTTTTATTCTTCTTTCTCCTGGTTATGGTTCCATATCTCATTTGGGGTCAGCCCTCCTTGTACATTTTCGCCACAACAGTCTATCGTGTATTGTCATTGAGTTCAAATCTAAGGAAGCTGTATTTCACTCATAGTTCGTGCTGCATGCTTGTCAACACGAGTCCGTTCCTACGTTTTTGTTATATCCATTAAAATTAAATCATTCCTACTGCAAAATAAATTACTAATGACAAAATTAATTGAAAAAAAATTAAAAACTACATCCTCTTCTCGAATAAATGACATTATATTAAATAAACATGTCATAAGCACTTTGAAAAAGGCCTAGATAAAAGTAACTGCCTTGTTTTCTTTACTATATCTTTTTGTATACGTGATTTCTTTGACTCTTTCTTTACCAAGTACATGCGTATTTTTTGTTTTCATCGGGATCACATGCAAAATTTATTAGTCGAATATTCCAGTATTCGTTTCTTGGCCTTCATTTTTACAGAATTTTAAAACAGAAACATGTTAGTGAGCAATGGTAAAGACACAACCTTTAATACCGTATTACAATAGCATGTTGTGTAAAAATCTCACTACAATCTTAGTACAACTGCTGAAACTATGAAACAATATAGGGATAGTAAGATATTATTTTGTCTCTCAAGTTATTGTAATTGGAAATCTCTTGGTCTGCGTTTGAAACCTGGATATATCTGGAAGCCAAATGTCATTTATCGGCAATATTTATCCGAGAATTCTACTCGAGTAATACTCGGGTGATGAAATCAGATGAAAACAATATGGGGGCAATAAGATATCCTTTTCTTTCTATTCTGCTAATATCTTATTCTGCGATTGGAATCTTGAAGAATCAGGAAGCCAAATGTCGTTTACCAGCAAAATTTACCCTCGGGTAAATATTTACTGTTCTCGCAATGGTCTGATTTCATGATTAGACCATTGCGTCTCATAAGGAACGCGTCTTCCGCATAAAACAGTCCAAAATGATATTACGATCAAGTTCACAAATTAACTACGTTGTTTAGTCTTAACAGTAGCTATTTCTAGTTTGCTAAACAAAATTTAAACAACGAGGTGAAGAAATACCGTCGAATAGCAGAGGTTATTGTACGCAAATTGCTCCACGTTTTTTTTACGCTCGTTAGTCCGTCTACCGAACCGATTTCTAATCATGTTGTGAGACATTCCATTATGTGTCAATTCTTTCTTAACACGATATACATACCTTTATTTATTAACTAATTCAAGTAAAATTTTTAAAGTATTTTGATTACAATAAACATAGGAATTTTTAATACAAAATCAATAAGAGAAACTTACAATTTTAACTGTCTACATTTAAATCGCAAAATTAGAAGACGCTAATGTTGATTGAAATGTTTTTAACGTCAGAGTTTTACGTGAACAATTTTCGGAATCTTTGCGCGTTACAAGATGTCGAACCGCTTGCGAGCCCAACATTTAATGCGCGCCAAACATTCCGATCAGAATTTTTGTTTTCGTGTTCAACCAATGGTTGTTAACCTTGATCCCGGTGCGTAATCAAATACAATACTCGTCGAGTAAAGATATCCCACGAAATTTGTTGCTTGTTCCGCCTATAATTTCTAACTTAAAACCTACTTAATAGCGTCGGTTGTTTATCACTATGAATGCGATACTAGCAGAGACGGCGGTGGAAGTATCAAACTATACGAACAATTTAATGCCTTCATTATCTTCACTTAAGCTAAGCGCTCGGAATGAAACCGTTAAATATATTAAGTAGGTCAAGGTTATGAAGCAATTGACAACGAACGCCGACTATGACGACTTTTCGGGAACGTGACGATTATTGAGCAACACTTCTCGGGCACGTCGGCCCGACACGCCGCGTGCTCGCCCCGATAAAGTTTACCAATCCGTACAATTGTTCTATTTAGTACCAGAGTTAGAAATGTAAACATAAACTATTCGCGTATAAACGATAGTTACTTACATGGTCATATCGTATCGTTATACTTACCTCACCATAGCTATAAATGACGTCATATTAAATAAACACTTCATTCACGCTCTAAAAACGATCCTAAAAATAGCGTAATTGTCTCGTCAGTACAACTATCTCTTTTATATATGAGCTTTCTTTGACTCTATCTCCGCTAGGTATAGATCGCGCGTGAGCGCTAGTTGGGGCCATATTTTTTTCGTTTTATATGGGTATAATAATACTTACGTTACCTTAAGTGTAACGTCACTTAATGCTTATGTTTTATTTTATTATTCAGCACTTTGTTTATTGTATCGTTATAAATGTGCAGACGATATCTAAAAATATCATTTACATGTTTATATTATACGTGTTTATAATTTTTGTTCTTATGAAGTTTGAATGTCATTAATTGCATATTTTGGATATGTATTTGTTCAAAAATATACGTTTAATAACTTTTTTTGGTATTATGTTGCTAATATTTATAATTGAATGCCCGCGGCTTCGTCCGCGTGTATTAGTAAAGTGTACTCTTTATCTGCACATGCGTAAACGCTCCATCCGCCAGAATTCCCCATCGGGCCGAAATAGGTACGTTTTATTCATACAAGTATACTTGCTAGGAAAATAATTATTTTTATGCTAAATATATTTACATGCCAGCATTTAAATTTATCTATTTATTTACACGTGAAGAAAAAACTTAGACTTTTAAGTAGTGTAACCCCCTTTAAGTGTATTGCATGCACGGATGTGATATTTGGCATAAATAAAATTTATATGGAGAAGGAGTGCAGAAAGCTAAAATTTATATATAATATGTATTACAAATACATTAAAAGATTCATTATTTACGTGCAACAATAAAAGATTCATTGTTTACGTTAAATACATAATAGTGTTGTGATCAAACAGTCGCACAGAGTAGAAATTGTCCCCAAAGAGTTTTAAAATGTCAGATTAACTGAATGGGTTTGAAGCTGTGAATTTTGCTCGATTTCAAATGTTCCTTTTTTCAATAGTCTGTGAGATATCTGTATTCTATATATGAGTGAAATACAGCTTGTTTAACATACACTTGTTGCAAAAGGAAAATTTTGTAGCAGCAATCTGAATTGACTTATTTTCGTCTACCTATAAGCGTTTTCAATAAAGTGAGTAGGTTAGTAAATTACGGACGAATTTTGGCCACAGGGCGACCACTACTTTTCATTATTTTTCACAACAACATCCATAAATACGATGTTCGGTAATTATAATTTAATTTTTATCATTAAAACCCTTATTAATCGTGTTACTTATTGAGAATAAATATATGTTGTCGCGAATTTTTCCTATAGTTCAGTGTATAGTACGCGGACATAACTTTTTTAGAGTTTACGTTCATAGATTTGTAAATGATAGTGTAATTATTTACAGGTATATTACCTACACACAAAATTTCATTGAAATCCGTCGGTCTGTATAAGTGTGAAAAATATAAAAACAAAGAAATAAACAAACAACGTCTTCCTTTTATTATATTAGTAGGGACATATTTCCCTTAGCAGCTAAGATATAAAAATTGAAAAGCGATAATTCGAAATGCTACATAATCTTTCAAGTATTCACAGTTTTATGCGGAAACACGTAATGACACAAAAAATAAATTGTAGCATCTGAATTATCCCGCGCTTTGAAAGAAAAAAAAATTCATTCATGAACCTACCAATTTATGGAATAATTAAAATACAAAACTACTTTTTATTATTACTACACACATAAATTATAAAAAAAAACATACATGACGCGTTATTAATCGCGTCACTAAACATCTCGCACAGCATAAAAAATAATTTTACAAGCAGTTCTTTAACCGTCAGCTGGAAAACTTCCAAAATTAAAGGCGCCGTGCTATAAGGTCACACATACAACGTTCAACGTTGAACATATTATATATAAAATAAACTCATTTAGGGAATACTTATCATACAGGACATGGTCCAATATTTTATTTCTGTGAATATTCCGTCGTCATTGTCTTATCGAAATTGTTCTGTTAAACTTCCATATAATTGTGACGATGTACTTAGGGTAAAACTTGATAGAATTTAGATTATAACCATTGTTGTTTTTAAAAAACATGTGCGTTTTACCCTATCGGTAACCACAAAAACATATTTTGCGAAGTATGTCAGCGAGTGTAGCATGTAAAGGTTCCCAGATATTAAATTCATTACCAGTAAAACAATTTGAGCTATCATTTAACACACAAAGCGTAATGAATTATCTTGCTGCCACGTTTTTTCAAATATTTTCATGCATGTCTTGTGCTTTGAAAGACGAGTAGTTATTATTATGAGATGAGCAGTTTTCTTTGCTATTAATATCACAGTTATAGTTTCAAAAAAATCAACTAGCAATTAAATCGATTCACTTTTGTGCATTGATATTATAAAGCCCTGTCCACCTTTGTGAAGAATTCAACTATTGGCGATATTTATAATGTAATTACGATTGCTTTATGAAAGTAAGGAAGTGTGTCAGATAGAGCCAAGCGATCTAGCTGAATGTAACCGCAGAATTCTTTGTCCATAATGAAAACATCGTAGAGTGAAATGCATAAAATAAGATGGCCTTCTCATTTCAGTATATTTTTCTTAGCTACATGTGTTATTGTAGAAAGGCGCTTGATGAAAATTTTGTGATTTCCCGCCAAAACAATGCAGATACCATACTTTTGCCAGGTGCACACTTCCAACTATACTAACTCTGCCCGTACGGGTTGAGCAGCTCTCAAACGTGCCTCACGCCATGCCTCCCGATCTCTAGCCGCGCCACAGTTCATTCCTCTCGTTAGTCCACATCGTTGCTTCTTGAGAGGTGTTACGTTGTGTGGACGGCGCAACCGGTTTACGTCTAGTCTTCTTCCTAAAACCTTACTTGGACGTTGTGCAAAAATTGACTCTACACACCTATACGTCGCTTTGAAATCTGGCAAAATGCACGGTTCATTATTATAAATTATCAACCCTTCACTTCTGTCACACTTTACGTCTTTCGGCAACGCCCATCGAAGATGTTGTTGATAGATTTCATAAACAATTATGACAGAAAAAAAATGTTTACCAAACGCCATTATGGAATCTTCCTATTGAAAGTTGTGCTTTAAACTCGCGCGAAATTCTAATTCGGCTAATGTGCGCTTGGAACATGTCTTCCGGCAAGTTTTCAATCGCCAGTTGTTTATTTAAACAATACACTCCTACCACATAAATTAATACTTACGTAACGCTTAATGGAATTCGAACGCAATGTGGAGAACAGAGATAGATACCTTTATGGACGAATCATTGGCAGAGGTCCAAAAGCGCAAGATGTGGCGCTGGGCAGTCGGTAGAGCGGCGGAAACCCTATTGTTCCGAGTGCTACGCTTCAGAGCGCGCGACTTCTGGCGCCAAAAAGTCTGATCGCTGCAACGTCCACTCTGCTCCTCACGGTATAGCACGGCACCGTAACAATATTATACCAGAGCACAGATCACTGCACACTTCTAACTCGATACTCGCGCGTCCCGTCTTCTTTGGTGCATGTCAAGTGCGTGGCGGTTCCGCTTCGTATGTCATGTGCGAGCTGGCTATCGCGGCGTAGAGTTTACGAGAGCGCAATCGCGGCGGCGGGCGGCGAACGACTGACAGCGGCGGAGTGACTCAGCGGGAGGGAGGCGGCGCGGGGCGAACGGGAGGAGCGGGGGGCGCCGGTCTAGCGCGCGCCGGGAGCACCCCTCGGGAATGCCGGCGCGCTACGTGAGGCGAATTGCGAGCAGCGATGCGCTTTTTCACTTCTTTTTCAGTCATACGTTATCGCGTCTTTTCACAATGCCGGTATTCAATTATTCGCCGATGCAAAGGCGGCCCATGTTGATATATGGAATGGCGGCTGCATGCAGAGTCTTTTGTCTTAATACTAGGTACGAGGCTTATAGAGTTATGAACTGAATTCCGTGGATTTTTTTTCTATATTAAAATAATTTTTCACAGAATAAGCCTGTTTTAGTTACCGGTAGTTGCATGAAAATAGTATTTAAATTTATAGACCTACGAATTATAAATGTTGATGAGTCCTTTTTAAAGAATGCTTCTTTTTTCCAACGTATTGTTATCACGACTTATTTTCACACGTAAAAATACTCAATTGTTTTCAGGATATGTCGTCGATATCTTTCTCGCGTATCAGTTTATCTAATTGATTGTCATTTATCAATCTTTGTTATGCGTTTTTAAGTTTTGGAATTATAGAATAACATAATTGATTGTCTTGTCTTGCTATACACTTTTTCCTATTACCAAAGAAATGTAAATACAGAAATATAATACACAAAATACCACTAGTCAATTTGAAATTTAATTATATTCGTTATCTATTTCTATAACAGTTAACAAATCCGTTACTCCATTTTCTACCATAATGAAACGAGAAACAGATTGCAGTTGCTTGACGAAATTAATTTCTTTTGACAGTGATGGAACTAAATCTCATTTAATTTGAAATATTGCAATTTTGAGTTTTTTGGAATTGCTTTTTTTGGAAGAAACAATTATGTTAATAAAAAGCGAATTAAAGCGAGAAGAACATTTGCGTTTGTAATATTTTTGAACCTGTTTGATTTGTATTCATTTATGAAACAAAAGTCGATATGAAAAGGTTTAAAATGACATTAAATCTATTATATTATATAAAATACTGATCAGGCGAAAAACAACAGATCGATGGAAGCGATTGTTGGTATTGGAGTAGTTATCGACTAGGAAAGTGGCTGATTGGCGAAGATGAATAATTTTTTTTTAAACATAAGAATATACTTCATTCTCCGTCGAGAAAAATTTAATTTTATTTCACACTACAAAAACGAGCTTACTTTCTTGCCAACTTGATACGTCTTTCCTGACGACAGTAGAAACTAGGACTTCTTCACGCCATGCTCCACAAAAGCAGGATTTTAAAGCGGTTGCGCTATGACGACCATCTATCTATCCCACAATGAAAACGTATGTTAAAAATTGCAGCTAGTTGCAAAAGTAATGCGTAGATCTCTGTCAAGATTATGCGGCTACTGTTGGATCAAATCTAAGAATTGCCAAAAAGAATCTTGGCAGGTGAGCGCGCTCAGATTTATATCTAAATGACGGATGTGGTAATGATGGCAATCTTAGCTTGATGTTATTGTTTCTTCATAAATGATTACTAAACATTTTCGTTCATCTTTGAAGACGTACTGTGTTCAACTTTTATGATATATATTGAAACGATTGCGGTGACTTCTTCACCTTTGTGGATGGAACGTGAGTGTGCGGCGCCAATCTTGAACGGCCAGCGCTGATGAAAGTGGACCAGCCAGTTGGCTACGCGGTTCGCTGTTTCTTTGTACACAGAAGTGAGGGATGTATTTCAATTACAATAAATCTTTTTATGCGCTCTTAATTTTTGGGGCGTGCGTGGATCTTCAGAAACGTATGTTTATCTCACTCTAACCTGACTATTTATTTACGTATGGGAGTGACGCTAGCCGCCTCGTTACTTATAAGCAACGCACACGCGCAGGGGGTTTAAATTGTTACGACCAGCTCACAACACAACCTTGCATAAATTAAACCATTTTCAACTTCTTTTCTCAAAACACTTTCAATGGAAAATGATATTCGGCTATCCAAAATAAATGTTGCTTATTTCATATCCAGGTGACAATTTTAGATAAGTTCAATATGGCGATTTATTTGCATCCTACAACATTTTCTCGTGAATTTTCTTTCAAAAAACAAGACAACGTCTCTTAATAAGTTCAAGCGTTTAATGAACGTGTAAAACCATTTTGCAACAAATTAATTTTCCTCATAAAGGAATCGCCTAAAAATCATATAAAAAACAGAGAATTCCAATTAAATTCTGTAGACAAATTACATTATAATTTTGTATACGTATGTAAATGTGTACAACGCTAACTCGTGAAAAATTGCTGAGTATTAATTACATTTTTAGGGTTGCGTACCTCGGAAGGAAATAAAACAGAATCCATTTAAAATCACTCACTCACGTGTCTGATCGTTTTTAATCAGAAGCCGTTTAATGTGGGAATTCGAAATTTGGCATAGTGATAGTGCGTATCAATCCCTATATACACATTGTGTAAAATATATATGTATACAAATTTTAGAAGGGGGGGTCAATGAAGATATTTTTTTTATTTCATGTATTTTCTGGGATATCAATTGAAAGGAAAAGTTAGAAGAATTCGAAATTTTTTTTTTGAAAAACCGAAAAATAGCCTCCCACAAGATAACCTAAAGTTTGCCCGAAAATTATAGCAAGTTTATTCTGTAGCTTTTGAAAAACTTGCGATATTTATACGCCTGTGAATGATATTTCAGGCAGCATATTTACACAATGATATCTGTAAATAGCTTAATATAAACGCTATGTAACCTTTCAATACCATATGTGCTAAGTGCGTACCCTCGTAGAATGAGTTCTATTCGTACGTGACAAGTTTTGATTTAGAAATAAACAGCAAACGATTAAAATTTGTGTCTAAAAAAATAAAATATCGAAAAATTAGAAACTTGTTTAATGATAATAAACTTGTTTAATTATATACGGGATATACATTTAAGTAGCTCTTTACCTCTGGAATCGAGAATCAATCTATAATTAAATGAACAAAAAAGAATGGGAATAAAGGAAAAAAAACTCATATTTTACGTCAATTCATGTGGAATTATCACATATTGATAATTTCACAAGCATTGCGGATTAATATAATAACTCCGAATCATGCAAAGTTACAAGCAAAAAGCACGAAAGTGAGTAATTTATATACACACCAAAAACGTGTCTATTATTCGTATAGGTGATTCTGCGTATCAAACCAAGTATATACAGGTGCCCGCGACCCTTATCCGAAAAAAACCTTGAGTTGTGCTCCACCAGGAGGTTGCAAAACAACATATCTTTCAGAAAAATATTGGCATGTCAGATTTTTAATAAATAATAAAAAGTCTATCGTGAACATAGCCTAAGCTTTTAACGCTCGCGCCGCTTCGCATTGCGGAGCGCTCGCCATTTGCAACGTGATTCGCCTCGTCACTCGGGCGCTCGCAACGATGGATGTTTTTTTGAACAAGATCAAAGGAGTGGCGAGGCGAACACCTAAATTGAGTATTACGTATGTATGAGTTTTGACAAGTGCATATGGTTGTGTGCAGTATGTATGGGTTACGCTAGCAAATATGATTTCGTAATTAAGAGCGCTTGGTGATTTTAAATACCGTATTACGTCACATTATATTTAATAGAGGTATTTTTTAATAATCTGTAATTTGTATATGCGTCCTCGCCACTTATAGGTATGTACATATTTCGTAGGTACCTAAGAATAAAATCAGTAATCACTCACCTATGATTGTCACGGGCGTGCACGAATGAGAGATCAAATTTGATTCCAATGATTTTTCAATCGACTGAAGTAAAACTAAGTTACAAAATCACAAGTTAATTAAAAGTAAAGAACAAATTAAATGGCATAAGCATTTTCAACATGTCGCCCCCCGTCTTCGACACATTTTTGCACACTTTTTTGTTTGTTTGTGGACTCTATTGAATAAAGAAATGTCTTGGTTAATGCTACTTTTAAGTTTGTCACAAGCAGTGTTAATACGCGCACACATATCTCTATTTCATTGTTACGATATTTTTCAAACACTAAGTCTCCAATAAATGCCCACACGAAGAAGTCCAATGGGATGGTGTCTGGTGAATGTGGAGGCCAACGTTTAGGTCTAATTCGACCTATCCACTGAATGCCAAACATTTTGTTTGGCCTACTTACAACTTCCGACAACATAAGATGTGCTCTACATTCTTGTTAGAGCTGTATATGCGTGTGTGTAGACACACACGCATGCATGCATATATACGACTGTATGCAGTTTTGGATATAATTGGGGTTTATTATTAGTGGATCATTATCACATACATTTATAATATAAAACATAATTATTTTATTTAAAAAAAACTATTAAACTCTATGCATATTATGATATAAAACAATATGCCATTTATTTTTATATTGATAATGCCACAGACCTAATAGCCACTCTATAGTTAATGCGTTGTTTTTATATTTGTTTACTTGGACGACGCCGAGCGGCGCCTGCCCGACGTTAGAATCTACAGAATGTGTTTGCACATGCAATATTTGTGCACTTATCACATCCGAGTCGACCATGATATGTGATACGCCATGCCGTATTTAATTTCGTTATAAATTTAAGTCTACATAATGTTCAGGTCGTTCTTCAAAACATCAAGCCATTTAAGACAAAAGTTAAGCTTCATTAAACTATGATATTAACTAACTCAGCCTCTTATTCGTAAAGAGTTTTAGGACATATAAAAATGACCAATGAAATAGAGATATAAAGACGCTCTTTTGTAAGGATTATACATAGCCTTGAATAAAAAAACATATTTGTACACGTTCCGTCTTAAGAATTTGGGGGCTATATTTGTACTGAAGCCCTTTTAGACAGGAGTATAATAATTTAAGTAAATCTCACTTAGTATAGCTCTTTAATATAGAAACTAAAAGCGAGTGAAAATGACAAAACTTGCTAAATAAAACATAATAATTTTAGCTACTTGTTTAAATTCATTAGAGACTTAGTTTACATTACTCCAGCTTTTATCTTGTATAAAAAAACCAAAAGGTATGACTGTAAATAAATTTATAGCTCCGACAGAATTATCAATCTCCTAAATCCGAAACACGTACGCCACTCTCGATGATGATCCACGATGTAATTATCGTCAAGCTAATGTTATCATTCCAAAACAGTTATCATTCCAAAAAACTAATTTCCTTATGTAACAAAAATCTTTATGTAACAAAAATCTTTATGTAACAAAAATCTTTATATAACAAAAAAACCTAAGTAAGCGATAAATGATCTTATCAATTTTATTACCAATTTTTAGGGTCCTTTTCCTCAAAAGGATCCTTTATCTCAAAAGGAAAAACTAACGGTCATAACTATTTTTCTCAGTAACACTCGACGTAGAAAATTGGAACTTGACATAAATATAAAATGTATTAACCTGCGCATATCTCAATAGTTAACACTCGAAAATATTCATACTGAAATTATAAGGGGAAGGGAAAATTGGGTTTTTGAATTTTTTTTTAAATTTTCTATATAGTGTGGGGGTGTCGTTTGAAAGTGTTATTTATAAAAGCCTCAAAAATATTTTATTCACAACTTCATGTAGTACATTTTCAAAGATATACTGAAAAATATGCAAAAAAAATTTCCATCCTCTAATTTCTAAAACTACTCGACACAAAATGATGAAAAATATAGGGTTTTTAGAACGCTGCGCAAAGGATGTCGGGAAACTCGAGAGATGATTCTAGATGTCATACTACGCATAGACTTTTAAAGAACATATTTTTACGCCAATGAAAAATAAAGTAAGCGATCAACATTTATTTTTAAGGGGACATTATATTAAATTATTTACAAGTATTAATTTAATATAATGTCCCCTTAAATGTTTATAAGGGTTTAAATGTGCACCCTTATAGTGCGAGTTCTACTCATACTTGCAGGTTCATTTTACCAAATATCCCATTAAAATCTATATATTTTCACTACACCATTTCAATGATTTTAAAATATCAGATATATCAAGTTTAGTCACAAATCCATTTTTATGCGGACGAGATGACGAAAAATAACTAGTAGTTTATAAATTATAATAATGAATCCAAATAGCACACCAGATGTAAAATATGAATATAAACAGCGAAATAAATTCGGTAATGTAAACAATTTTTTGTCGGTGAACTATATATGCGATATAACCGAAAAGTATAAAAAAATCGAAAAGTATAAAAAAAAACGCTTCTGTCAAATATGATTATGTCGAGTTAAATAAATAACATTAACTTATACGTATGAATAATGAAGGTTAACAACACCGCATCAGATTTCCACAACATTTTCGATAGGCAATTGGCTGGACGTAACTCGCTGCGAACATTGCCTAATTAGATAACAGCGGTGTTTACTCAGTCGTAAACAGAGTATGATTTTTTTTTAATACGTATCGTCATTTTATATAAGTATGTGTTCGAGACATAAGCTATATTCCTAGAATCATATAACCACCATTCGCTAATATACTTACGCTTACCTCCTCCTCAAATATAATTATAACGTAACACTCGCGCAATAGCGTGACGCATAAAATATTAACACGTACTTTAGAAGATAACTACGTTCCCGATCGAATTGTTCTTGCGTACAAATACAATCCGTTATTATTATTACGTATACAAAATAAGTTAACCAAAATAAATTTAATTAAAAGGTCCCTATTATACCTAACCATATTTTTTTCAGATTTTACAAGCAGAGTGTCGAAATGTTAGAGGAGAGATGATGTGCGTATTGTTGATCATTTTCAAAACCAATAAAGGCCGTATTCACTTTCAAAGACGTCCACTGATAACCCGCTCAGTACGAGGCGTAGAAAAAGTTATGTTGCCTCCATTTTACATGCACAGAGAGGTGTACATTATCAATATATTTTCGATATTTTAATCAAGATCTCCATTTGAATGATCTATTTGCAAAATTTTAGCATCTATTTACAATACTGTAGAAACATTAACTGTAGAAACTGTGAGGTTCTGACAGACAGACGAACAAGACGAAGTAATAAGGGTTCCTTATTTCACTGTGAATTCATAAAAGTGAAGATTATATTATTCCCATCGAGTATGATTTCGCGTTATTTTTTTTTAATAAATTCAAATTTTAAAACCGTTTACCATAAATATGTAATAAGTTACTGTCTCGGGTAACCTTTTATTCATTTTCACAAACTCAATAGTTATTAATTAAAATTTATCTGAATTATATTTCGAATTAAATTTGATTTCTGTCTTGCTAATGTAGAACTACTGAATTGTATAATAATGTCTTATTGACCATCATTTAACTTTAATCACAATTCGATGAAACTGATTGCAGCGAACAAATTACTGTTTAAATTAAAATTCATCACAATACATCAACATGCATGTTACATTTTCTTGTTTTCAATTTCTATATCACTTCAGAGGTTTCAATAATGAGAAGAGCTATTCAATAATTTTCTTTGTATTGTCAGTACAAAGGAAATTATTGAATAGTTTTTTTTATATATCTTTACTATTTATTTATTTTTTTATCGAGAAAAGACATCCTATTACTACTATTAAATTTCATATAAGTGCTTTAATTAACTACAGTGCAATTATATTACACTAGCTTCCTGCCAAGGCTACTCCAGGACGATAAAGGAATTACATTCTTATCCCTTTATTAAATAATAATTAAATAACAGTACCATCGACGATTTATAAGGTACTTTAGTCGCATATAAAATTTTGAGGTCCAAACTCGTAACAAATTAGCAGCATATGACGTTGAAATCTAGTTCGTAAATTCTCATGTTAAATATATATATATATATATATATATATATATATATATATATATATATATATATATATATATATATATATAACCTATGCGATAAACTATTTTGTACCAAGTCCTTAAAAACAATCAAATAAAACTCTTTTTTTAAATAAGTTTCATATCCGAGATCCATTTCAACCAGCTACGAAATATTTTTTCCGAAATAAAATGGAAGTAAAAATGACATGAACGATGACAGAGTTCTATTTATGGATTGGCTACAACAACAATTAATATGGATTGGCTACAACAACAATTACCATTATTAACTGCAGTCTGGCGGTGTTGCGTGGATGCGAAATCGCATTTCCGTTACTACATATTCAATTTCCGTAATTATAAATACCGTGGCCAAACATCGCACAAATGAATTGTAAAAGTTGCAAATTTTCTTCACGGATGAGATCGTTCTGCTTTTTATGAGGTATTTTCGAAAACATTGCTACATTATTGCTTTAAAAAATTGTTAACATTTCATAACCCATTTCGTTTAATTTGCTATATAAATTTACATATGCATTGGCTATTATCATGAATGAATATGAAATCAAAGAAATTATGAAGCATTAATGAAATAGTAAAGAAAGCACCCCATTACATGAAATTATTTTAAGCATATTTTTTATTAAAAAAAACGCAAGTTGAAAGCGCGTTCGGAGACACCGGCTTACTTGAGCGTAATATCTCGTAGCTGACAAAATTGGGTCGCCACAGCCGCATTCCGTTACGGCGGCGGTCATTGTTTTCACTTTTAACCCGGAACGTGTGGATCGGCGGCCCGTGACCGTCTAGGGGACGCGGCCCCAAATACCTACGATGCGTTTATACGAACGCAGGCCATCCGTACCCTTATTCGGGTACAAACTTTTCATATTCTGTACATCATAAGGAAAAACGAAACGTTCATAAGATCACTCAAAAGTGTCTGTCTGTCCGTCTATCACAGTCGTTTTTCTCAGAAACCGCTTGACGCAGAAAATTGAAATTTCAAATAGTAATAATACGTATTAACAGAAAAATAAACATACATTTTAAATTAAAAATATTTATATAAATTTTGATTTGGTAAATTACGTACCTACTCGATTTTTTTTATTCCATATTCATACAGTGTAGGATATCGTTTGAAAGGGTTAAAAATAAGGGCTTCAAAAAAATTGTTTTCCTAATTTTAGGTAGTATACCTTCAGAGTTATACTGAAAAATAACGCGTACCCCGCTTTGTTTCCGAAACTACTTAACCTAAATTAGGAAAAAACACGGTTTTTAGGATCCTACGCAAAGGATGTAGGAAAACTAAAGGGATGAATCTAGATGTAGTAACTTTTTAAATATTCACCATGTTTTAACGCCTATGAAAGATATAAGTAGCAGACAAAATATTATGTTGTAAAAAATTAATATTTGTAAATAGCTTAATAAAAATACTAAGTATTCAATGTTTTACATTTCATAATTAAATCCTAAAATCTACACTACACTATTCGCGAATTTGATCGAAGTTAGGCGAAGAAAATAGCGTAGGGAGGTACTTCGATTCGATTTGTGCGTATTTTAGACTGTAGTTCAGACGTACTTCGCACTGCGATCAACTTCGACAAGCACTTCGTCGAGGTAACTTCGCGAGTAGTGTAAAGCGCGTTTAACACTTTATACTTGTAATTCGTATTAGCAGTACAAGAGATGAAAACATTTTTGAAAGTAAATAACAGTAGAAACGCGCATTTTAATGACGTTCGGTGCGATGTATTCGCGCATGCAGAGAAGCAACTGGCTTAACATTATTATATTTTTGTTAATTAAAATAAAGCGCAGGACTACGCTCATAAAAAAATACATATAACAAAATCTGAATTAAATAACTTCATTGTACCAAGTCTTCGTACGTATCATTTTAGTACGTGGTAAAAAGTACTTAATGTAGTATTAAAGAAATATTTCAAACACTATCTTTGTCTATACTGGAATGTGTCCAAACGAAGCCGGGGCGGGTCGCTAGTTTTACGTATGATATGAAATACTGTAAGCTATGATAGATAATTGAGTCGCGTTTGGAATATTTAAATCTAGCCCCATATATATATATATATATTATATATATATATATATATATATATATATATATATATATACATATACACACCTATATATTAGGCTGGCTTCCAACGTCACAGCTGCGTTGACATGATGAATACTTAGGTATTATTATAGAATAGAGTTGTGAGTTTTGTTCAAATTTTGTTCGTCTATTTTGAAGAGGCATTTGATTCAGTTGTTGCGGCTTCTGGCTTAATTATGGCTTTTCTTAAAGTCATAAATCTGGTCAAGGAAACTTACAGTGATTATGACGTCCTTGTATTTGATGAGGATTTAAGGAAAATTGCCTTAAAGAAGAGAGGGCTTTAATAAGACTTGTGTGACAGGTTAGAAGACTTTGATTATGATGATAACATTTGCCCATTTAGCCACACCTTCCAAAACAGGAAGGAGCGATTCGAGGAATAATAATTTAAGGAGCGGAAAGTAGGGTTAAAAATAAGATCCAACAAGACCAAGGAGATGCGCCTGATTTCAAACAGTCAAGAACATACTAAGTTCAACGAGCAGCAAATAGAAGACCTTAGTAACATTGTCGAAAACTCAGATAAGTTTTAGAAGATGTAAAAGTAGAGTTAGAAAAACAAACAGCTCTTTTATTAGATTCTACCCTCTTTAGAAAAGCGGTGGACAAGAACCTAAGTTTAAGGTCTTCAACAGAAATTTGAAATCTGTTCTGCTGTATACTTGCGAGACTTCAGAAAGTTACAGAGACTCTCACCCACACACTTCAAGTAATTAATGCAAGAACATCACTACACCTAAAATTATCATGATCTTGGAATTATTTTGCTCACTAGTTACACATACATTCAGTGTAGCTGCACTATATAAACTTTCAAAATAGGTAGGAAAAGTCCATGATTAGATGAAAATGCGGAAGAAAAAAGGTACCTTCTTTTTACGCTGTCCCTAGATTACCGGAACACTAGAGTTGAAATTGTGAACTTGAATTGTATTACCATTTTCACCTAAGTGGTACCGAAAGCAGTCAAACAGGCCGCCCGCCGCTTAAAAAAAACTCACAATTTCACATTTCTCGCACTAGAAAAATCTCGCGCTTTCACAATTCAAGAAATATTTATTTAGAAAATGTGTATCTATAAAAAATTGCGAAGCTGTGCTGTTTTTTGATTTAATTATACAGTTTAAAAAACGTCTACGTCCTACTTAACGTACGACTAATTGCCGAATGCATCTGCATGCAAGTTCAATTATTCATATTTCGGTCAGTGTCGCCTTTTAAAATTGCAGCAGTCAGCAACATACGAGTTGTTTGATAAACGTTACCTTTCGTATATCGCTGTTAATTATTGTCTATGAGTGAATGGAACCCACTAGGCATGCGCTATATTTTTATATCGATGAACTGGAAATGCATAAATTGATGTAATATAATAAAATATTATGGAAGTATATACAAGGAACACTATTAATATTTACATTACATTTTTTTAAATAATATTTTTAAATGGCAGCACGTTAAATTAGATTTTTATTTCAAATCTAAAACAGGTAAATTCACAGATGTAGGTTAAGAGTTTTTTTTAATGCGGACACAATTTTGAATAAAAAACTATTCGTATTTAACATAATATTTACGACGGCACTTCATTTTGTAGGTGTAGATAATCAACATATCAAATCGAAGGAAATCGAATACAGTGTAATCATTTTCAAGAATTTAAATTTAAACGAAAGCTAATATCGATAATGCGATAAGAAAAAGTGTTATTACTATTTTATTTAAAACTAAAACTACACTAATTATATTAACGTTTTTGAAAGATTGCTAGATAAGGATTGAATATCTGAAATACAATTACTTAATTTAAACAAAAGTAAAACACGCTCACTAAAATAATCTGCAAAAATCTACGGTCAAACATCCATATTTTTATTTTTGTCCGAAGAAGGTAAAGATATTGTTAAAGAAATCTAACAAATACAAAGAGAAGGATTGAAAATCTTAATAAAATGCGAGTGTGTATATATAACCGGGGAAGCAAGTGTATGGAGAAGAGAATAATAAAAAGAAGACATTTTGGTCGATTCCAAGACAGATATAAACTTACGTGAGAACTTAAGTTGTATATACGATGAAAACATTTGTGAGATTCGGTTTGGACATTCGCCTCAAATAGGATGGATGGTAAGGTATGGAGATATAGATAGATTTTTATGTAACAAACATTTTTGTCATTACATGTTTGTCAGTATGAAAATATAGATCTAAAAATCTTTACAAATTTCAAATTTTATAGGTGCGATAAATATTAATTTCAGTATTTTTATTTTATTTTAGATTTAGAAGATGCTATGGAGTTTATAGAATAAAGAAAAAAAATGCTATATTTTATTTCCAATTGATACTCAATATTTAGGTCAAACATTGAAATCTAAAAGTATCTAAGAGATTTCTGTTCGTAATGTTCCAAATTGACAAACTGTAGTTTTACCAATTTCTATATTAAAATGTTGCCGTTAATTTAATATAAAACATTCATAAAAAACAAGAATAGTACCATATCGACGTTTGAATCGAAACGCATTAACTTCACTACTATCCGTAGACACCTGTGTCGCGTCGGTCTTGCGAGCAGAGTTGGCGGGCGCCGCGTGCGTGGGCGTCGTTTCCTTGGCCGCAAGCAGAGTCCCGCAGTAATTAAATTTTGACGACTTGATGGATTGCTTGGGTGACTCGGCGCGCTGCTCATCACTGGGATTATTTCGGAACTTATATATACTTATATTTTCGGATATTATACTTCAATCTGCACTAAAAATGTTACGTAGTTACACTAAATCTAAATATGCAAGAAATTACGAGTAGAAGAAAATCTGAGTTTATAAGCCAAAATGTCGCCAGTCAGCCATAATAATTCGACCACGTTGAAAGCAAGTCTTTGTCGTAAATAACTTTAGACAAAATACTTTAAATGGTAGAAAAATTGACCATTACAAAAATTAGAAAAAGTATGAAGATGAGTTGTCCTCTTGTTTTATTTATATCAGTCGGGGGCATTCGCATTATTTTTAAAAGCGTTTATTCAACTCGCTTTGTCGTCTGTTTGATATATCACCTATTTTCCCGATGGGCTAGAAAATTGACACACGTACTTATACTTTAGTGACAACACACGATGATGATGAAGGCGAGATTTGATGATGGAGACAGAAAGTGGGCAAAAGATATCCTTAACGGTGAATAGTAGACCCATCAAGTTTGAGATAGTGTCACGATTTAGTCAGGAAAAATTATGAAGGTATTTAAAAAAAATTTTGGAAATTGTTTTGTTAAATACTTTACAATATCTGCATTCATGACCGCTTCTGTATCTAAACAGAATGCTGTGTGAGTGGAATTGGGGTTTACCTTCTCGGAGGATTATGAAGTACGAAAATGATAGGTTATGAAGCCGCGAAATTGTTTTGCGCTTTGGAAATGTCGATTGAAAATATACGGACAATACTTGTTAATAAGAAACTTACACTCAAATGATGTGTTGCCTAGGGTACATTAATATTTTTACAGTAAAATTCATTAAGAATTAAAAGAAGAAAATTGACAAATGTTTAACGGAGCGGCGTACATTTGAACTTTTCGATACAGTAATTTATGTAATTTTTATTCATCACGATCGGAAGAGTCGAGCGGCAACATTTAATTATGAATCCGGTCGGCCGTTCTCGATATCGTAACACGAGTTCGCCGTTACGGCGCGATTACCGCGCGCCGCCCTGACGTAATGCACACATGTCGCCCGCGAAGCCGCAGCTTTCTACCGCACTAACGCCGCCGCCGCCCGCCGCGCCTCACAAGACGGAGGCGCGATGCGGGAGATAAAACGAAGTAAGTCCAAAGCGTTCGTAATGTTTGAAATATCGTTTCTATTTATGAGTAATTTTTCGCATACGAATAGTAAGGGTAGCTATGTCTAAGTTAATAGAATAATTATGCGAAATGGGTTCCTTTACCATCTTCATTCCATTCTCAGATTGCGCCTTTCTGCTATTGGAGATTTGTTTAATATACATTACGTACCTTGCAGGTTTCGATACTAATACTTTATTTAGGTGGTAATGAGATTTATACAGATGTAGTTTCAATGGCATACGTTGTGTTATACAGTACGGAGTTAAAGTGAAAAATTTGCAAAATGCAAGGAATTTACCTAAAATATTAGCTTTTATACTTAACATATTTTTGATGACGCCAGTAATAGAAATTTCCAATTCTATACACGGTTTTCTTTATATACTTTTGGTTTATATTTTTTATTACCATTTTTTTGTTAAGGTACAATATTTAAGTTTTGTCATGAAAACGCACCACATTCGTGGTGTGTTGGGTATAACCAGATTTTTCCTTAGCGTTACGAGAGTTGTTGAAGATATTTGTAAGTAAATTGCATCAAACGTTTTATGGAATATAACTTGTCAACATATTCAACCAAGAGTTTTACATCAAGCGTGTCGTTCGTCCCATTGCAATAACGTCTGTAATTTATTACAGTCAGTTTTAATTTTTTTTGTAGTGAAATACCGCGCAGATTATTTGATATTAAAACTCGTAAAATTATAGGCGTTTGAGTATTTAGCTCAAAATTTTATATTCATTTTTTACCTAGGATCAAAACATATTTATTTGCTTAATATTAGTGCTTAATCAAATATCGCATTTTGAAAATAATAATCGAAATTTACTTAAATGATACGAGTTAACATGATTGCTTACATAATAAATATTACATTTTCATGCCAATTGAAAATCATAGAAGTATATATATATATATATATATATATATATATATATATATATATATATATCCCGCTGATTTCTTGGAATCTCATAATTTTGTCTAAATAATATTATTGGAGCTTACTCCCTTTCATCACTAGGATCAAATAATTATAACATTCAATAAGACATACTTTCACCAATAACTTTGTTTCTATGGCTTATAATTGAATAATATCTAGCGTTTCGGTAACATATAATAGGAGATTAAAATTAACTCTTCCGGACTCAGTGAAGTAAGTATGTTTCGATTATTTTTCCTAATTTATTAACTGTCGTTTTAACTGCCGATATTTTGTATAATACAACTTTGTATATAAAGCTGTGTTTTTCATTACGACCTACTTTCATAGGGTTGATCCCTCTCGTTATTATCAAAGAAAAATATTGTTGGTGCTTATAAAAAATACCCAATTGTTTCCGAAATTATCGCCTTCAAAGTCCAAAACTTAAAAAAGTCCGATTTTTTCATAAAATCACTTCAATACATATGTTATATCAAATTCTACTACACTCAAAGAAACAAAACTTTTAAAATTATCGGAAAACCCTTAAGTAAAATTAAATATCACGAATAACATAAGTTGACGGTGCGCAAAGTGTTGTCAAGACATTTTTTCTTAATTTTCCTTATAGGTGTGATTCTTCACGTTATTTTGAATAGAAAAAAACTATACCACATTACTTTATTCGAAGTTAATCATTTTCTTTTCCATATTGGGAATCATGTTTTCTTTTTATTTATTCAGAAAATGGACCGAAGTATCCCTGTGAAAATATCTTGCGTGAAATTATATAATGAAATCTATATTATATTTCACGTCTGATTACATAGTAGGTCCGTTCTCATCTCAATTAGTGCATTATCAATTCGTTTATTTTTATGTCCTCTACAACAAACAATAATAATGTTGTGGCCGTTCTTCTGCACAATAGTCATGACTTAAAAGTACTTTGCAAAAAAATTAATGGTAACGTAATAATTTTCTTTGTAGTGCCAGTGTGCACAAAGTATTAAAAAGCTTATGTTAAGTGTTCTTAGTGCACATTAAATCAACATCGTTAAACATTTTACCCCTTTATTAGACAAGTTCCGTTTTTGCTGTTCAGTTACGGAACCCTAAGTTATCGTATCAACATATATTGAGATAACTTCAAAACCTATTTTCATTTCATATAATTATTTCGAAAGATTGTCATCAGTAATAGAAGTTTTGGTTGCGAAAGGTGTCTAGGTTATGCTTAACGACAAGTATTCTCCAAACTTAATGAACTTAGACTATTTTTGTGATATTGTCAAAACTTGAAATATTCATTATGGAGAAATGTGACAATTATTTTCTACGAGACACACCTACACAATACTTGCTCACGTTTTCTGGTTACGACTGACGTCTGTGGAAAGGTCATTAGCCGGTTTATACGGATGGCTTTAGCTTCGACTGAAACACGGGTTCATAAGTGAAAATATTTTTACTTTGCATTGTCCTCTTATTAACAAAAATAAGATCGAGATTTATCAACTCTTTTGGAAACAAATTCTTCCACATTATAAACAGATTTCGATGCTTCTTTTTCATTTTTAATATACGGAAGAGTTCTTTATATATTTTACTTCCGCTCAAATGCGCATATAAATTATGTTAAGTTGCAAGGGTGTGCGGACTTCAAAGGGTTAACAGAGCTAAATGAGGGCCGTGCGGCGGGGTGGCAAGCGTTCGCGCGCAATGGCCTCGATTTTTTTTGACAACATTTATTAGACTGGGCAGACTGCAGTGAGCGGGGCTTCGCTTACCGGTTCTGTCGGCCTCGTTAGACTGGCTGGTTTTGCATAGCCGCAAAAGCGTGCGCCGCGTCGACGGGTGAACGCTGCCGCGTAAAAGTGGCACAAAAGCGCAAATACGCAAGATAAAGTTGGACGAGCAACGACTTGGGTTATACCTAAGTACGTGAATAGGTATGCAGTTTCCGTACTTCCGTTTAAACAAAATTTTAATTTCCTTGACATTTTAATTTTTTTTACCGAGATTAAAAGCATGCCTAATACTTTGGTAGGATTCAATTATACTATTGGCATACTGTAAAGCTATAAAATTATATGAAGGCTAACCAAGCCTGATGATAAATTAACAACAGGCAATTTAAACGGTTACAAAATTTGAATACTAATATATATATATATATATATATATATATATATATATATATATATATATATATATATATATATATATATTATACATGTAGAAGGAAAAGTTAATACCATAATTAACTATTATAGTGTTTTAATTAATTAATTATTATTGACATTAAATTAGTCTACTCTGAAAATATTGAAGATACAAGTGTAATTGATGAAAAAGTGTTTAGGATGTTATAACAGTTTGGACTGGCGACAGCGATAATTTAAGATGTTACACAATTCCCAGACAGTTAAGTGTCTTTTTTATATAGTCCTCAGCATCCTTTCAGCAGCCGCTATTCGATTTAGCAACTACGTTTATCAAGCAACTCTTCACAGACCGAGGTAGTAATTTACTATATGAACGGCGCGAAGTTGTAAAGGTGTAAGTGCTAATCGATGTACGACAAACGCAAATGACGTGGAACGGAAGTTTGCCCACACGCGTGAGTTTAACGAGTCGCACTTACTACGTATTTAAAGTAACAATTTGCATTGTTATGCCAAGTAAATAGTTTGCGCATATTCATCAATGAACAATGTATCAGATTAGTGTACAAAGCATCCTGTTTGTCTTGCCTTTAGCACGTGGCTCGATGTTCACCATATAGCGTGGAGTGACTACCGATTGCAGCATCGAGAAAAAATGTGAACGAATTGATTGAAGAAGAAGCTGTCATTTGAACAGAAATAGAACTTAAGGATATTGCCAGGCCAATAACTTCGAAAGTGTAGAGACAGATCGAGAAGATAAACTTTCAAATTCAAATTTCATCTGTTATTAGCAGCCGTGCAGGTATTGAGATATCTACTATTTCTTGTTCCATAAGTTAACATGGAATATATAATCCAGAAGTTTTGATCTCAAATCGCCTTCCTTTCTAATGGTAATGAGAAATACTTTAACGTTTGTTTTAGAAATAGGATTTTTCTGGAGTAGTTTTAATTTAAAAAATCTTGAGGTAAGAGTTGATTAAAATTTAGTTGGAATACAATTCCATACAACCAAAACTTTGAAAAAAGCCAAAAATACTATTCAACCAAAACTTAAATTTTGAATAATGATAATAATTTAAATTTAAACAAGAAATTCGATTAAAACTACATAGCATCTTGGACATTTGGAATCACTATTCCTAAATGTACTGGACTTCACTCCGCTGAGGTATACATTTCTTAACTGCTTAATACACTACATCATATACATGACATTTTAAATATAACTAGTGGTCACCCAGTGCATGAAATTCGACCGTAATTCCTTAAATTATTAAGTTTCAACGTTATTGAGGTTCTTTTGTCAAAGGCAGGCGAGAGTTAGTCAATTCAGATCGCTGCTACAAAATTTTCATTTTACAGCAGGTGGATATTAAGCAAGCTGTATTTCACTAATATATAAAACACAGGTATCTATTATACAAAATATAAAATAAACGCTTTTTTGCCTTGACATAAACTCCACAGACTATTGAAAAAGGAACATTTGTAATCACACAAAATTTACAGGTTAAGTCATTTAGTCAATCTGACATTTTAAATTTTTTGCCAATTTCTACTCTGTGCGACTGTTTGACCACAAGCTATTATGTGTTGGACATTAACAGTATGAATGTACACAACGAATTTTTTAATGTAATTTTAAACGGTTCAAATTAATGTATTAATTTTTTATGTTTCAAAAATAAGTCACATGAACAGTAGAATAACCTTACTTTAGCCATGTGAGCTTTGCTGTCCCTTTTGCCAAAACTAGGGTCAGAGTTATTTCTGAACAAGTTTCTGTTGCTAGTGAAACAAGCTTTCTGAAATTGTTTTTTTGTATTTGTTTATTTTCGTAGCTATTTTTCAAGAGGAACAATCATAGGAAAACTGGCGCTCTCTGCATACCCCAGGCATTATTAAAAAAAAATCTGGGTGTGGCTGTGTTGAGGATACAGCCAAGTGTTTTACATGTTTTATAGATTGCTCTTGGGAAGCTTTATAGATTGCTCTTTCACTGGATTGCTCTTGAGAAGCTCTTTCCAACCGTATATGATTTCTATATTTTGATTTGGTTTTTTACGAGTATAGGCCGACAATGTATTAAGTTTTCTTTACTTTAACCCTATACCTATTCACTATAACCAATCCACACTAATGTTTTATATACGTAATCAATAAATCTTGACAAGATCTATCGACTTAAACTCAAACAAGTTTTTCCGAGTGAAAACTTAACAGAAATTATGTGACGCAGTGAAACGACCTCAAAATGGCGGCGTGATCCCACCGCCGCTCGCGATGCGTCACAGTCCCCACTCAACATAATGAATTCTTTGATCCTTTTACTATCAAGTGGTGTAATTAAATTGTGTACGTAGATAACAGTTACGTAGCTCCAATGCCAAACTCTATCCCCTATTTTATTGCTATCAGGTTTGTCGAAGTTGCGTCTCACTATGAAAGTAAATTTGCGTCAAAAATGTATTACATTAAGGACAGAGCTCAGTCTACGAATGCGCTTGCGAAACGCGGAAGTGAGGCCCGGACGTAGTACAATGCAGCCGCCGTTTTGCGTTTATAAATCTCTTCAAATGGCGTCCGTCGGGCAGGTAGAGGACGCAACTACTTTTCTACTCGCGTTTCACTTTCTCTGCGGCGCGGCTCACAGTGGCGGCATGGCGACGACGCGACACGCAGCTCCGCACGCAACACGCCGTTTTTGTACAACATTCGAGATCGAACGAATAAGACTACATATTTTGGATATATTTTGCTGCTACTGCTATCACCGACCAAAGACACGCGGGATCAATCTTATTCCAAACCTGTAAACCATGTGTTCAACAAGGACTTCGGATCATTTTCATGCACGCATCGAAAAAAGGGAAATCTTGTAAGATCCATTTTCAGGGGTCTGTTCGTTCGCCTGTTTGTCACAGACCTTTCTTTCCGAAACAATTTGATGTAAAAATTTGAAATTTGGCATAGTAATAAAGTATATTAACTCACACATATCTCAATAGCTAACACTTATAAATATTTAGATTGTGATTTGCCGATCGAAGGTTCGTCTGCCACTTTGGGTCTACGATATGAGTTTCGGTTTCAGAGAACAAGTAGCCGAACTGCAGTCGAAACCGAAACTAAGTTCGTTATTTTGCCACATCCAATATTCAACACGTTGACATGGATCATCTAGACGTTGACATCGTCGTAAAGGAAATAACATGATTTCTAAAATCACAGGAAAAAAGTACGGATAAAATGGAAAATGTAAACATGCCTTTTGAAGAGCTATCCAAATTAACATACTAATTTCCGACCAGCGAAAAAGGGGCTATAAAGAGAAATTATTTTGAAACACTCAGTCAAATCAATGAAAAATCTAAAGAATAACAATATGTATATAAAGATACTGGCTATTCAAGATTCACGAACAGCAAAAAATAACACTCATTCAATTACACTCATTTTTTTAAACATCTTTATTGGATATGTAGGATACAAATTTTAATAAAAATAAAATAACTATCATTGATGAAATATCGTTGATCTTATTTTCAAGCAAGTCGTGTGCTGATTTTCTCTACCAATGATTAGCTTCCAGGAATACTCAATGGTACTAAAAAATAAGCCATATCACTCTACAGAATTACTCATCCAATCTATTTGTGATATAAAAACATTGCCATATGAAATACAATATCAATATTCAAGAAAGATAAAACGACAATGGAAAGTTCTGTATTAATAACGATGATGGATAAATAAAGTAAGTCGTGGGTGTTGAATACTGAGAACAGTACGAAAAAGTGTAAACATAAAAACGAAAGTCTTACACGATAAACTGTCGAAAGCCGTGTTAAGACAGATACTTTATGTTGTTATTTGATTTTGCTAAGGATAAAAGAAAATCTAAGAAAATGTTCGTGATAAGAAATAATAAGGGGAACTCTGTTAGACTAAAAAAGGTTCACGATAGCACACAACTAAAATGAATATTGAAACGAATCTATTGGAGTATCAATGAAGCACACGGGCACTTAACAATGCAGCTTCAGCTCAGAGCGAAAAACTGGTTTACGTTATATAATTTATATTATAAATATAACACTAAAATGGAATCTTAAACATTGTATATTATGCCGCATAATTCATTAAATTATATAAAATGAAAAGTCCTTTTAATTTCGTAAATCTGTCGATCAGATTATTAATAACTTGATGTAATCAACATGCAATATACAACAATTATGATATCTGATTAATGTATGTCACTCGTTTTGGGTTAAGAATTGGATACAAATATTTTTGTTTAAAGGTTGAAATCAAAAGTAGTATTGTGTCTTAAAGTTCGAGGCTAAACGCTGAAACACAAACTGCCCGCTAATCAGAACGGGTAACGTCAAAATGCACCACACAGACCTTAATATACTAATTACTTTAAGGTCAACTTCATGTAACTATGTGAGCAAGATAATGCAATCCCATTAATTGAATTCTGTAAACAATATTTATATGTCACTATAGAATCTCAAGTGTACGAAAGAGATAGAATCTCCCCTTTTTCAATTTAATTGTTTATAACATCGTGACGCCATGGAACTTACATATCACGTGACTCAGAGTTTTGACGCGAAGCTTTGCACCAGTACATTGAAAATCGATGTTTTTTATAACACGATTCTCGGGGAAAATATTACAATTTCAGGTTTATTAGATACATTATGAATAATTTTAAATCATTTCCCAAATATAATATTACAGCTATTATGGGCCTATTGAGCGTATAACAGCATAAGGAGCGGTTGAGCCTTCAGTTGTAACACAAAAACTAACGTAATATATACCAACTTGGGCTATCGTTAGCGAAACATTGTTCTACAGCGTAACTCGAGATGATCCACGACGCATATAAATAACGCAGAATGCCGCACGCAACGCTGGACAGCGTTGCGAAGTGGATCGACACTATTTATCAATTCCGCATCATTTGTGTTCGACACGTCCTTTCGACACCGCCTCAACCCACTTACGGACTGGCGAGTGCGTTACTCCACTCGTCTCGTTTGGAATAATAAACTATTTATTCGGTCGAGATGGAGAAACTCCCGCGTCTCGTTAATCATACGATGGCGCCATCCGAAGAAGCTTGTTAGGCCTACCATTGTAAAAAGCGTCGTGTTTTCAAACTCACAATAAACTCTATTTTTATAGTTGCTGACATAACACACCGTGTTGCATTAAGGCCATGTATAAGCGTCAGCAAGTTACCTAATAGATCTGATGAATAAAGCGGTAAGTTTAAAGAGTTTAATTAACTTTTAAAGTGTTTCGTTATTGCTGTGGTGGAAGTTAACGAAAATCGTTAAGTGGAAGATGTATTTGTGAGATATGTATTCGGCGTCTAAATTTCCTTCTTTATCAATGCATCTGTACATCAACTGTGTAGGAAATATTAAGGAACCATATAAGAAATCTCAATTGTTTCTGAAAAAATCACCATCCAATTACGATTCCAACGAAAAAGAATTACATTTTTTTATCAGTTTGATTCACAGAACTATTTATATGAAAAAGTAGCTGTGTCTATGACTTCTTTGGCGTGTAATTAAGAAAACAAAATTGTTTTCTTATATGTTGCTCCTGAGTATTTACTATTAGCATACCAAATTTCGTTCAGTGCATTTTGCGTGATACCCGCTCAAATTGACATACAGACAGACAAAAATCCAAAAATAGTTTTTGTGGCTTCTATTATCGCTCTATAAGATAAATCAATCAATTTTTTTAATATTTTCAATGTACAGAATTCACTCTGTTACAATTTTATTACATGTATAGATAAACACGTTCTTTGTTCCATCTACATATATGCGCTTAATACGTAGCTACGTAAATCATAGTAAAGTAATAATTCCATAATATTAGATATATTATGGAATATGAAGAAATCATATATTTAATGTGTACTTATAATATTCCTGAATACTTCAACATTCCATGTCCTTTATATCAAAGTCAAGAAGAATTATTTGCAGATATTTTATTACCGACTTTTGAAAAGAAAGTCAAAAATTTTCTGACTTTTTCGACTATTTCTGAAAAGTGATATTATAACAATATATTAGTTAAGAAAAGTAAGATTTGCGTCGTGCGTAAAAATTTGTGGGAAAATAAAAGCTAAAAAGACAGACAGGCAAGAAAAACAAGAGTCGTAATATTATTGAAGCTTGAACACTGAATCACAAATGATTCAAGCGTTTCAGAAAAGTGTGCTGAAATACTTTATTGGAGTGATTTAAATCTAACCTATAGAGGAATAAAATATTTCTCATTAGGGATGCTTATATTCACTTACCTAAATTGGACCACACGCTAACGATATATGATAAGTCTATTTGCCTATCCTGACTTTACGCAGATAAAAAAGGGATCATGTACATTTTACTTTAATCGCTTTTTGTATAATTATTTGCGGTTAATTTATTAACTGCATTCTCAATGATTTAGTTATTTACTCCGTGCTTTATTCGAGTACAGAACTATGCTACCCAGTTTTATAACATAAAAACGATTGTAACAATTATTCTATTATAACTAGGTATTAGGTATCCAAATAAATCATGGACCTTTTTTGGAGATTTCATTGTCGTGAACAATCTATTGTATACACATAATAAAATCATAGAAAAATTGAGTTTAGACACTGAATATTTAAAAAAAAAACTAAGTGCTACCAATTAAAGACACGCTATTAAGCCTAAAACAACAGCTTTTAGAATTCTTATCTTGTTTTCGGTTTGTCTGTAAGCACCTTGTGTATGTATCTTCGCTAATCTCAGCAACGCCTGAACCAACTTGGATGCAATTTTCAGTGATGTATTTAAATTAGCTTGGGCTAATATTTAGGGTTGATTTCATTTCAATCGGTTCACAAATAAAAAAGATACGCCAATCTTAAATTTACGTTCGTTGTGCAAGAATAGGCGGAATCTATTAGGCTGTCAACGCCATCTATTTGCGTTTTTAGTAAACTATATGATCATATAGAGTCTGAGAGAGAAAAAAAAACGCACCACAAAAATTTCTAATAACTTTTTTACTCTGAATGCCTTGCGAACGAAGTCGCGGGCACAGCTAGTAGGAAAAGTGCGTATAATTTTTTTTTCTATTTTTAATTCACTGTTTACATCGTTACAATATAGTAAAAACTACAAATCAATAGTATTTTAATTTTTTATCAATAGTATTGAATTTAAATGAATCAATTAAATTTAAGAAAAATATTTAAAACTGTCAATAAATTTCAGCTGTTTAAACGTTGGCATTTTCGCGTTCCTTGGATGACGTCACAAGCTATGCCCAGCGTTTGTTTACTGCAGGCGTTCTCCTTATTTTAGACATATTCTCAGTATAATAGCCGTTTAAAACACAGAAGAAGCTCGAAAGCAGTTTATAAGTATAGTATTGTGCCTAGGTGTAGATACTATTAAAAGCGCACCTGATAAAATAATTTTTCATGTCCCGAGAGATGCAAAAATAAGAAAACAACAGTGTAAGGTTAAAAGGAGAGTTGTAGTATCAACAAGTTGTTTGCATTATTATGAAAATCATTTTAATGTATGTTTTATTTGAATAGCTAGAATTATTTTAGTTAATAATAAGTGAGTTTGTATTGAATATCAATCACACAAGCAACAGATAACCGTATACATAAACTAGTTTACAAAAGTTTAATACAAATTTGAATTTTTGTTTTTTTTTTACTTTAAAAAAACTACATAACATTGCCAAAATGCCTAAAAAGTGACTTGAATGAAACGTAATAAACTTGACTGTACGTAAATAATATTAGATACAAATTAATAAAATATAGACAATATGCAGTTATACTTTCTATATTTTATTAATTTATATGATTATAGATTATGTTTACTGCTCTCTACTTATGAGAGTATTTATGCATAAAAATGTACATAATGTATGATTATAAATCATGTATTAAAACAATTACCTTGCAGCTTTCACTACTTTGACCTCAATGGACGTAAAATCTGTATTTAAAGCAAAATATGATGTCATCATGAATGCATCTATTCCCGACAGATTATCTGATCGTGCTTTCACCTAACCTCTTTCAGTCTTCGTTCTAGGCGATTTTGAATCTCATTGGGATGTTAAAAATGCACTAGATATGTAAAATATTTCAAGAACACTATTTTTCCTTATCAAACACAACAAATACTACACAAAAAGGTAACATACATGTCTGTTGACATAGATACTGACGTCACGTTTCTTCTAACCAATAGTGTTGCGTTTCGACAATTTGAATTTCCCTCGGATAATTTGCACTTTTTATTTATTAATTCATGCAATTAAAGAAAGATTAGTAAAGAAAACAATGGTTTACATATAACAATATGTTCAACAAATATTTGAAAAAAAATATTTGAACCAAATTTAAATTACTTGCATGTGCCCTAGTTTTTTAAATATTTGTTTCCTTGTACGACTTAACTGGATATGAATCGTTATTGTCCGTTTTCCCCACATCTTAAAAACAAACAAACAAAAATATCCACTTCATAAAATTAGACGATAAAAAATCGTGGAAATCCGGTTTGAAATTATTTTTATATAACTAGCTGTACCCGCGACTTCGTTTGCGTGGAATTCCGCGTAAGAAAAGTTGTTAGGATTTTTTTCTCTCTCGGGACTCTATAGCATAAAGTTTCTTAAAAACGCTAACAGATGGCGTTGGCACCCAAATCGGTTCCGCCCATTCTAATGTTGAATTTACGTTCGTACAACGAACGTTCACGAACGTAAATTCATTCAAATCGGTTTAGCCGTTACTGAAATTAGCGTGCACAACGAAGGTGCGCACAGACAGACAAAAATTCTAAAAACTATTGTTTTATGTGTACTGGGTGCTACCTACTAAAGACACGCTACTAAATAGCGTGTCTTTAGTAGGTAGCACTCAGTTTTACTTAAAAATATTCAATGTACGGACTCAGTTTTTCTTACCATTTAATTATATGTATAGATAGATTACAATTGGTAATTGTAATAATTGAATGTCAATCATTACTTTAATATTTAACGAAGCCATTATAATACTAATCGATACTATACGACGATTTGTGAGATTAGAACTAGTGAAGATGCCTATCTTTTCGAAATAAATGTCGATCGATATTCGCAATTTACCGATTAGGCCCATCTAAGATTAGACACGTGATTATAACCAGAAATGGATATAGGCATTTGGTTAATGGGATGCTGGGTAGATAATTTTATAGCATAGTTGTATTTCGTGAAACAAAAATAAACGTATTATTAAAGGTTAAAAGATAAAGGTCGTTAACGACTCTTAATAACAGAGCTGAAGTAAAATTTTGCGCAGTATGTTAAATAAAGACGCCACAAACCAACCGCATGCAGCGGCCGAAATATTTTATATTTCATTTAGGATATTAAAATTTGTTATCGTGGTCAAATTATCAATAGTTTCGACTTAAGGTACGTAATTATAAAAGGAATTTAATAAAGACGTATCATCGATAATAATTATAACATTTATATCCGGTTACTTTCAAATACAGAAAGACGAGAATTTAAAAAATAAGAGATAACACAGAAATCGTACAATCTCTGTTTGCATGACTTCATTTGTCTATATTATCTTTCTCAATTTCTGTGCATTTAAAACGCTTTCAAAATATTGTTTGTAATTGTACCTAGCTTTCATGTGTAGTTATTTTAACTGCTTTCTATAATATATTTATTTTTGTTTCTTTTTTTGCTATTCGGATCCGTTAAAAGATTCCTTACTACATCATATGAGGGGAGGTCAAAAAGTTCGTGGAATGGAGTGGAAAAAAGATCAAAGAAAATATTGTGCTATTTTTCCTTTTCAATATATTTTCTCTTAACCTGAAGATCTGTCGATTAATTTATTTATACTCCAAAAAAAATACTTTTCTCTGCATTTTCAAAATAGCTGAAATTACAGACTTGATCTCTCCATCATCGCTATTTTTTTACACGAAACGCCTTTTTTATTTTTAAGAACATATAACAGTTGCAGAAAACCAAGTCTGGGCTGTAAGGTTGGGTGTTACAATATTTGAAAGCCGCATTTGTGAAGGACAGCCGTCCCAACATTCTGAACAGGGATGTTGTTGCGCAAAATATTCTTAGAGTTGTGATACTTTTTTAAGCCACTGTAAGTAAGTTTGTGTAAGTTTCGTTACCAGTAACAATTCGGCATATTTCAAATTTCATCTTTATGGTCTCTACAGAGAACCAAAAATTGACGTGAACACTCAATGAACAGATTGTTGCTTTTGCGGAGGCATGAGCATTCTCGGCACCAATCTTGGGCTGACTTGACATGCCAAGATGGTCATGAAGAATATTCAATATGGTTGTAGAAAATACTTTAACCATTTCTCCCAATTTCTTCTTCTTTAATGGGGCATCTTATAATACAAGTTTTTTAACTTTTTCAACAATGTGCGAGGAGGTGGCCTAGATCGGCCGTCCTGAGCGCGGGTCGGTATCATGTGAAAGACATGTTAGGCAATATAAAAGTATCCTATATTCATCTTGTATGTATGTAGAATTAATACAAAATTTCACGGGGAAAGCTTGACTAGTTGACGCTACACGTATTGGATACTTTGCATATGCAAAATTTCACGGGGATACATTTATCGTACACTATACGGAAGCAACATTTCACGGGGATCGCTCGAATAGTTGACGCTTACACGTATCGGACACTATATGTATACAAAAAATTACGGGGAACGCTTGAGTCGTTGACGCTAAATGTATCGGAAACTATACATATGCAAAATTTCACGGGGATCACGTGAGTAGTTGAGGCTACGTGTATCGGACATTATACGTATGCAAAATTTCGCGGAGATGGCTTGAGTAGGTGACGCTACATGTATCGGTCACTATACTATGCAACATTTCACGGAATCGGTTGAGTAGTTCCCCAACTACTCAACCGATTCCGTGAAATGTTGCATAGTATCAGACACTATACTTAAATAATATTTTACGGGGATCGCTTGAATATTTGTCGTTACATGAAAAAAAAAGAAGAAAAAATAAAACCGATTCTTTCCATGTAAAGTGAGTTTCAAAACTTTTTCGATAGTTTTTAGTGGACTAACGAATCTACTTTAAAAGTAGTGGTAATTTTTAATAACTACAATTTAGATCATCCAGGATTAGGGAATTCTGAAAAGGTGCGTGCGGCTATTTCCAGTATTCACTCGGGAATTTGTGAGCCAATTATCTGTTTCAATTGTCAGAAAAACTGACTGGGGACAATTAAATGCATAAGACACTGCAGATTACTGAATGGCATGAAAATGATAACAGCATTATTTCACATTTCGGAGGAATTTAAATATTTACTTATTACCTAACCCAGGTAATACTTAAATATTAAAATGTTAATTAACTTTTTAGTATGTATGTACGTTTGACTGCTTTGTCTGTAATTACCTCTACAGCTATGAACCGTCTGTTGTCAAAATACTGCTTTTGCTTTCCCACAAAGCGTAAGTGTCTACGAGGTCGGTGTTTTACTTTCGACACAATAGATTATGCGTCCATAATGCGCAGTCTAGGCTTTCGCTCCCGGTGCATTAACATCGCGCCGGGACGTGCGGCGACGCAACGCTTTGCTCATCGCGTTGGTTTAAACAATTATGATTATAGACCCAGCGATGCCTTCTGCGTGACTGAAAAGATTATATGTGAGAGCGCGCTCGATGGAAGTGAAAGTTCTTGAGAGGAAACCAACGTCAAGCGTTGTTAATATCCAAATATTGAAGGTACCTGTGTGAAAGACTAGTAGTCATACTAACTTTTCAAAAAAAGTTGTTTGCTTGTTCTGCACGTGGAATGCGCAGATGTAATGAATAATTTTTGTAACAAAAGTATATTTGACCTGCGACTTAGCTCACGTGAAAAAGAAAAGTGGGAATATAATATTACGACGATATTATACATTTTCTATATAAATATACATACCTACTTATCTTTGCACTCTTATCCGTAAAGGGGTGATTTTTTATTAGCAAAAAATATAATACGTGTGAAACATAACAGAAACAAAGGGGTGAAAGCGAAATAAACAAATGAACAAACTTACTTTCGGATTTGTTAGGAATATAAGTACGCTATTTTTAATTTGTATAAAGGGACATGACATCACGTCATGTGGAAATCAGCTACGTCGCCTCGTTATAATTTTCGTTGAATTAAATGACTTTCGATGATTATTTAGTTCTCTATTCACAGTCCGAGACTTTGCCCGTTTCATTGATCTGGGCACAATATTAAATCTTATTGCCTTCTGTAGCTTTTGAGGTTATGAGTCATGGAAACTGCAGCTGTATTGAGCGTACAGGAGCTCCACAAGATATAAAAAAAACTGTGCGGTCGGGGGACCCCCGTCAGAAACGAAGTTCCTTACATTATTTTTTCAACTCTGAACGTGATTTAATATGTAGATGTCTATTGATTATATTAGTGTATTTTTGTCACGCCAAAAAGCGCAGCCCTTTTTTATTCAACTCTCTCTCTATTTTGTATATTTTATGTTATTTTTTATTATTTTTTCAAAGCAGAAATGTAAAGTAAGGATTTAAATCAATAAATTTCATATATTTTGGGAAAAATAGTCATTTATTAAAAAAAATTAAATATAAAATAGTCAATTATAAATTACATATAAAAAAAAATCTAAATAAGAAAAAACAATAACAAAACACTTAAATTAATAAATTAGAATAATTTGCCCGCAAATTCATTTATTTTCATTGTTAATTAAACTTTATTTAGATTGTTTGATGAAGTAAAAAAAATAAATTTCTAGAATAATAAAATTTCATGTTAAAATTAAAATATTTTCATTTTAATTATTTCAAAATTGAATTAAATTTAAATTAATTTTAACATTACATTTTATTATTCTACTAATTAATTTTTTCTTATTTTAATTATTAAATTAATCAAATTAAATTTAAAGTTAATTTTAAGTTTAAATTTAATTATATTAAAAATAAATATTTCTTTATTAAATTTTTTAAGGTTAGTCTAGTTTTTTTAATAAACTAATCAAATTTAAAATTACTTTTAGAACTAAAGTTAGTTATATTAAAAATTATTTATTTGTATTTTAGTTACTTTATTTTAAATTCAAATATTTCAAAAATTTAAATGAATATAATGAATTCTTAAATCTCCTGAAACAATCTAACTAAAGTTTAATTAATTAATGAAAATAAATGAGGAGGGAAAGGTCGCCTAGAGGGGGCATAACGCTTTTTCTTTACGTGACGATTTCTGCCAGTTCGCTGCGCTCTACTGTAAGTCGCGTAAAAGAACTTCGTTCCAAAAACTCTTCAATTTTATTCTCTAGAAAGATCCACTGAACATATAATTTTAATAATTTCAATGTGTTAAATTCAAGTATGTTTTCCTTTAAAATTTCATAACAATTCGTTTTAAATTGAAAAAGTTATGATACTGGAACATACAAACACACACACGACGAAATTATAAGGATTTCGTTTTTATCGTACGGCTAAAAAAAATGCAATCTCGTCTATGCATATGCATGTATATAAACACACATTGGCTGATAATAGTTAAAAGTTAACTGTTTTATTATATATAAAATGGGCATTGGCACACGACTTTAAAATATGCAAATACAATTACGCGTATTAATTGAATTCGAGATGCGTTCCTAATGCGGTACGCACGCACGCAGCCTCAGCGCGGCGCATAACGAGCGAATAACCTTTTGCCGGCGCTCGCCGCCTCCTCGTTGCGTTCGGGCTAAAGAGAAAGTGTTGGGAAGAATGAATCTGCGACCCACTTTATCCTCGAGAGATAAAATATAAGCGAGCCTTGCAAAAAGATAATAAAAGTATTCAAATAATTGAATATAATCACGAATATCAAGTTTCGATTAACAAAAAAATGTCGATTCCACCAAGATAGTTACATTTCAAGCTACGAAGAACTTATTACATCGTCTCAAAACTATTAAATGCAAACAAGATAGTTTCGTCTCAAGCTATAAACAACTTATTACATTGTCTGAAAACTTATATGTAAACAAGATAGTTTCGTCTCAAGCTATAAAGAACTTATTACATTGTCTGAAAAGTTATATGTAAACAAGATAGTTTCGTCACAAGCTATAAAGAACTTATCACATTGTCTGAAAATTTAAATGTAAACAAAGAAAGTAGTTTCGTCTCAAATTATGAAGAACTTATTATATTGTGTCAAAACTTATAAATGCAAACAAGATTATACTCTTTTCACATTCACCGGTCCCGTTCCGTAAGATTAAATGAATACAGAACACAGGTAATTTAATTTTTGTATAAACACAGGTAATTTAATTTTTGTTTCGTAATAATACGTTTTAGCTCGCTGCTGCAAATACATTTTTGACCTCGGTTATCTATTCGTAGTTTTATTAGGTTAATGTCGAGTAATTATTAATTAATTATGTCGAACCGTTGCAAAGTGACTAAATGGATACAACTAAATAAGAGAAGAAGAAAATTGTCAAACCATTATTTTAACGTAAATTTTCAAAGAAACATTAAATCTAACTATTAAATCTCGACTAAACATTAATATGATAATATAAAAGGCCCATAAATTTCATAAAAGTGTACAAACGCGACGTAAATAAACGGGGACGATATGTAAGTTGCTCGTAGCAAGTAGTAGACTTATTAATATTATAAATCTCATAATATATTTGTTGTTTTTAGATAACCGTAACATTGCAACCGAGCAACAAATTATAAAATTTATATATAGAATATCAGTTTTTGACTCTTGATGTCAGCAGCGTGAAACTCGATGTTTTCACCAAATAACAAAAACATAGAACTACAAAAATAAAAGGGATTGTCATAAAAGATGCCTGTTGGAAAATGAAAACAAAACAGGCTAAGTGCCCATAGGACAAGCATTAACCTCTTCAGTTCTGAAATCATTCATGACAAATACTTACAACGGCTACAAGTGGCTCTTATTACTTTTATCAAATCATAAACTTTAAAGAGTAAGAGTAACCTTTTTTTCGTTGAAAAATCTGACTTCGATTTAAGTCGTAGTGGGGAAAAGCCCGCTTTTATTCAAATGGTTTTAAGCATGCCTGAGAAGTTGTGAGTGGTATATAACGCATGGACATCGGAAGGGGTTAAGGTAGGGTTATTAGGATCCTGCAAATATAGGACGGAGATAAAGCAACGATTAACCTCGTTCGTTAGAAAAAAAATATCCTCAAGTTTGATCGATATATTAATTATATGATATATTCCGATATGTGAGGATGTACTAAAAAAATAAAAATTATTTCTTTAGAAAGATCCATGATCTTGTGAAATTAAAAAAGTTCCGTTTCTGTCATTTAACTGCGGAACACACAGTCTCGCTGACGGAGGTGAAGTTGCGGGAAGTCAAAAAGATTGTCGTCTGTTATGCTCCCGATTACATAATAATTATTTGAATTTCGTATGAAAACCTTAAAAGCCGCTACCGTTTCTCGATTGATTCATGATTGTACGACGTAATGGAAATTGTGAAAAAAAATCACTCTACTGTCTTTGAGTTAATTACGAACTGCAAAATTTCATCGTAAAGGTTGAGAAATGAGCAATTTATATGCCAGTGAAAAACGAACCGACGGAAGACATGATGGAATTACAAGACTTCCTAGTTACTACGGAGTCCTATAAACGACTTTTGCATTGGTGCATTTAAAAACGAGAGATATATTGTGCATTGATTTCTAATGACAGATTTTTCGCGAGACGAAAATTTATCTTACGTTTCTGCTCCAAAACATGTGACCTTGAAAATTAACATAGCTATAGATGCTTTATCTCCACGAGTTTCGAAATTGAGTTTTTTATGAAAACAGTAGTTATACATCTAACTATTCGTAAACAAATTATTTTGCGGATGTCGTACTACTATAGCAAAACTGTTTTGTATTTAGAGTGGGCTTTAGATTATTTCTTTATGTCTTTACGAAATAAGTAGTTATGCACCTAGCTATGTCTCAAAAAATTATTCTGCGGATACTGTACTACTGTACTAAAACCGCTTTGTCTTTAAAGTGGGCCTTAGAATATTTATGTACACTTTTACATTATATATATATATATATATATATATATATATATATATTCTAAATTAACATAAATTGTGGATACAATCTTTGTCTCCGATAGTTTGGAAATAGACTTTTATACGTAAATAGTAATTTTACTCGATGTCTAAAAGTAATTATTTTGCGGGCACTGTACTACTATAACGAAACTGCTTTGTATTTCAAGGAGGCTTTAGAATATTTAATTGGGTCTTTAAGGATACATATTTTCGTATACTTGTATAATGATATATATATATACTTACTTATATTTAGTATCTCAGTAAAAATGTTCGTATAGTTCAAGCGATTCTCACCTGATGTCTGACCGGAGGGTGATGGTGAGGGTGTAGTACGTGTGGGCGGTGGCGCCGCGGGTCGTAGAGTTGAAGCGCGGCGGGCGGGCGCAGCGCGAGCGCGTTCGAGGGCGGCGCGGGGCGGTGCCGTGGCGGCGGTACTGGCCGCGCGTCCCTCTCCTGCCCGCCCACCTCCGACATCGCACAGCCTGCACATTAAAAACAATTTTTAAAGAATTGCCAATGAAAAACTTCCGATTTTTTCATGTAGTGTCGATCACCATATCACAAGATAATCATAGCTGTTTGAGCGTAATGTGACTGGTGTCATTCATTGTTCTTACGTTTTTCATAATTTCTTATTCGGTGTTCCAGACCATTTACACAGAACTTTAAGGAAATTTTCTAGTGGCCTATTTTCTATGCGTCCCGTAGTGATTATATATATATATATATATATATATATATATATATATATATATATATATATATATATATATATAATCACTACGGGACGCATAGAAAATAGGCCACTATATATATATATATATATTTCACTGCGGGACCCTTATACCTTCATCATGCCAACATCCAGTGGTCTGTCACAGCCACACATTTACTACAGTTTTAGAGCTAAAATTTTGCAATTAGAGATGGATATCACCTCAATTTGTGTGTGATTAATATGATTCCCATTAGTATAGATGTTGTCTAAATTAGATCTCAACAGCAAAATCTTAAAAAAAATACCCTTTTTAATATACCTCACCATGCAGGCAAAGTGGGGCGAATATTTTTTTTCGCACACTCCGTCTAGTGCGATGTTATCGGAAAGGTCTTACAAACTTACATCCAGGTTTCATTTACGATTAGAATTTTCAGTTAAAATTACTAACTCGCGTTAACAATTTCAGATTTATAGACAATATATATATATATATATATATATATATATATATATATATATATATATACACATATATGTATATATATATATAGACCCTTGATCAGCTTTTTAGGATGAAATAGATGTCTTCGTGAATATTTAAATTAAATATAAATTATAGACCCAATTGCTATTAATTAGGAAATAACCGAAGACATGTTTTTGACAAGCACCAAAAGAATAAATAAATTTAAAAACTTACGAAGTATCACTTGAAAATATTGGATTTTTTTTTCCACTAATATAACTGAAGAATTTTTGTTTTTCCAAAACCACAAGTAGTTGTATGCAGACAAAGGGAAATTGTAGTGCGCTCATGTGCACTATATCTTGTAACCTGCTTCGAAGCGTAACTCGCAAGTGAAGCGTGTGTAAAGTGAACACTCTACGACGCACTTGTTATTGTAAGCGGCACGTGCGATGCAGAGTGTCTGTCGTCGTGTCCATATCTCTGGTTTCGCCTCTTCTTTTCCCACTCACTTCCTCGGCGTACAGGATAAACAGGTAGTTAGGTAGATAGGTAAACAGGTAGTTAGGTAGTTAGTATAGCTACTATTCTGATGTAGAGTTTTTTTAATCTTAAACCGTCTGACCCTAAGTCGAACCAGAAGTGTTTGTTGTCCCTTTCGCGCGTATGACGTAAGCTATCTATTCATACATTGTGCCCATTGCATTACAAACATTGTGTCGCTGTTTTGAGATGAGCGATCTCGAGATAAAGTAAGCATATCTTAGTTTAAAATGTGCTAATTCACCGTTGTACTGTCTACCTACAGATAATTTAAATTAGTTCGGTCAATACTGTGAAGTGTATAAGTATTTATACTATTAAACTGAATTGAGTGAGATTATGTTTTAAAATACAATATAAACTCTCTATAATGAAACTTGATTTTCGCTTGACATTTTAAAATAGTACGAGCACGAGGGTGCAAATACCCTTTTTTATTTTTGTAACTAGGTATACATCAATTTCTAAAATTTATATTATACTGGGTAGTCTGTTATTTTGTCTTGACGTTTTAATGACAGTATGAAGATACAAATACCCTTTTTTATTTCTTTGATGTGAAACATTTATAGGCGCAGGTATAAATCGGATCGTTGGCGTGGCGACGTTTGCCGTGGCGTGACGGGTCGCCACGCTATACTAAGGTATATATATAGTCTATATGTAGTAGATTGTACGGTATGGCGACGTGTCGCCATGCGCAACCGACTACGCGACCCCCTCCCCACTCAGTTCGACGCTTTTGTTTACAAGTCACCATTTTCTGTAAGGAATTCGTAATACTTTATTTTTTCATTATGCTATATTTAGTTCCTTTAATAATCTTGTCTTTTATGCATACTACTTGTACGAACACGGTGTTTCACATCTGCCAGGCGTCCCGTGACGGCTCACTTTTATTTTTGTAACTAGGTATACATCAATTTCTAAAATTTCTATTATTCTGCATAGTCCGTTATTTTGGCTTGAGGTTTTTGACTTTTGCTAAGCCTATACTAGGTTTGTATTTTTTTTATAAATTTTAGACATGCCTTCAAATATGGAGGGAGCGTCTTCGTAAAGTATAAAAAAACTCGCTTAACTTAATTTAGCTGCATCAAGTGTTTGTTATTACTATGGATACTTGGATGTTAATAGAGGTTTTACAATCTTACTCAATCAATTCCATTAACAGTTACTTTTTGTGGTCACTCTTTAGACTCTTAATCACACTCTGATCCACCGGTTGTAACACACTCGTTATATGTGCTAGAAAATAAGCTAAATCAACGTTACTAGATAGATACAAGAGGATGAGTAGGCCTATCCGTAAATAATATTTTCCGCCACTTTAATTCTGCATCCCACTCTCGGATTTCCCCTTCATAAAGTTGCGATGTCATTCAAGCGGATTTCATAGCTCTGCATGTGACTAGTAACCGTTTTATGTTCTTAAAACACTAAACATCATCCATCCATACTTGTTTCATTTGCCTATTACCATGAGCTTCCTTTTTTCTGTTCCATCCACATTGGCTCTTACAAACACGGTGATACATTCCACACATTTCTGTCCTTTAAATTTTATCGATGTAATTTTGAAAAAATACCGGATTCATCAGCATTACAAATGTCACTTGGAGTCTATCATTCGTTGCCACATTTTTTTATTCTAATCGCTAATTAATCCCACATCAACATCTCGCGCTTCTTCATTCATATTTCAATAATCAATGTTATGACGTCGTTTAAACTTTCCAAAGAATCCTTCGGAAGCTTTAAAATCTTTAATTATCCTAAACTTTTATCAATGGTCTAGAAATAGGCCCGTTGTTTTGGCGCTGTCTGTTGAACCACGTCAGCACTGCTTGATCTAAATCTTTAAATTTTGATTTGCTTAATTTTTTAGAATATTTTTCAGCCATTTCTGTCTGAAGAATGTTTCTCTGTTTTTCCACAGTCTTTCACAATCAACATAACTTTTTTCACGTTTTTCTTTGGCACGAATAAAAGAAATAGTCCCTGCTCAAAGTTTTTCTTTTGCTAGCCATAATTATATTTCAAGAGTCAATTCATAACCAATAGTATGAAGGTGTTTAGTACTTGAGGCTAAATTTATCACAATACATACCTATCCATTACGACTGTAATGGCAGACAATAAAAGATAAGAAAATGAAACCGATAATAAATATACGTTATATAAATGTAGATGCATTAACCAAACAAAAATAACAAAGACGGCTAAACAAACAATATTTCATTGTTTTATTATATCTAAAAAAAGACGTATTGTCTCGTTATAGAAAGTATTTTAATGTATGGATAATAAGGTAAACTAATCAATCTCGAGCAATTTCTATGCTATAGAGAGTTTCTCTGAACACATTTTGTGTATGTTAAGGCTAATAAACATTGATTTGCGAATAATTTAGGTAAATCTGATTTGAATTAATGGTTTTTAAAATGAATACACTCAGTTTCGCTAAAATTGCGATTGTGGCAGAAATTTCTGATTTTGTGACGAGTAACATGATGTTCATTTCTGAAGATGTTGCAAAAGTTATATCACTACGATTTTTTCTCCAGACTATCACCATATCCTCAGGCGGTTTTCAAGATCATAAGCAAATCTCTAGTTGTACAGACTTTTGCGACAGTGATGTTTTTTAAATGTTTTGGAACCAAAAAAATCAACATAAAGTTTTAAACAACAGCAGAAGTTAAGAATTTATACAAAAATAGCTCATTGCATGCTTACTACATGACTATTCTACTTTCATACCAATATTTCATGTAATTTAGTAAAACAGTTTTCAAACAAAAGTAATTTGTGTTACTAGAGTATGATATGTGCTTAAAAATGTAAGGAGAAGAGACACACACTGTACGATTTTTCCCGGTTGGGCAATGTTGCAAAGAAGGGCTCTATCCACACTGATATTATAAATCTGAAGGTAAATTTGCCCATCTATCTATCTTTTTATTACGTCTTCACTTCTAAGTTACTACATCGATTTGAATATAACTTGGCAAAGTGATAATTTGACACTAAAAGTAAGAATACAAAATATATAAGTTCCATACTTCAACAACGCGTTAATCGCACAGTAGATTTAACAGTAGGTTCAGATTCACGGGGCCGCAACACGCAGGCGGTATTAGCGGCGCTCGATCAAGCGAGGGGCAGGGGAAGGGATCATAAGCTAAGCTTTACACGCGTCCGAGCTTAATAACTATTTTGATTTGATAATATCATTACAACAACTAAAACTTCACGTATGTTCATTACACCACCATAAAAACATAATAATTGCAAAATATCGCCTACGGAATAACAAATTCTGTCCTAAATCAATTTTAATGTGGATGAAGTCGTGGATAACATCTAATTATATATATATGATTTGAAAAAATATTTGCAAAGTGATAGCTTCTCGTGTGTCAGTCTGTTTATAAAGTCGCCTATATGCCTTGCAATTATAGCAATTTTTAGTTTATGATAACCACCTAAATACCAGAAAAAATTATAAATATATATGCATCAAAACTCTACTTGGTGGATAAACTTATTAATTCTATTTAATATTTTTAATAACATTAATCAATTGAAAATATTTCTCACGAAGGTGGGATGCGAATTAAGTAGCAGTTATTACAACTCATCTGCCGTGCTAAGCGCAGATATTATCAAATTTGAACTTTTGGTCACAAATGGTTAATTTCATCATCTTGAGCTTGAAATATCATATAATAAAGAATTTCTCGAGGTAATTATTAAATATAAATCGATATGATCAGCTGTTGCATCTATAATTTTGAATTCAATTAAAGTTGAATACATTAATTTCACTCAAATTGCAGATATAGCACTGCACTTAGCACGTCAGTTATAGCTCTGCGAATCACTATATAAACCTCCCCTCTAAGTAAATAAATACTTTCCAAAAGGTATATCTAAAGACAGAGTACGAGGCTGCGAATGAATGCGCCTTATCGTTAACATTACAAGGCGACTGACTAGTCTGTTGTGAGCGGAGTTGCCAAGGTGAAAGTTTAAAGGAATAATAAAGACAGACATGATTAATTTTAAAAGGTCAAACATAACAGGGATTTACCTGAATGATTAATAACAATTAACTTCAACAAATTAAAGAGTAAAAGCCATCGAACAAATATCGTGTTATAAAATAACAAGGTCACAATTTTGTTTAATTTTATAACTGGCATCACATTATCATTTTTATTTACAACGACGATGGAATCATTGGTATACGGGCCAATGATTTCAAGAGAATCACAGAGACAGGCGAAACTCTAGAATTGAAGTTGAAATATATATCTGTCAATCCATCCAGCATCCGGCAAAGCAGCATCCGGCTTTGCGTTAAACAGGCGAAAAGTTTTAGTATAAGCATACGTTAAGGTTAGACTAAATTCGAAAAAGACCTTTGCGGTGTGTGACTTATTCGCATATTTCACCGTATCCTGAGATGCGAATTTGACTACAATTATTATGCGAATTCAAAGATAAAATACATACCATTATTACATTCACTATCTTTTAAGTCGCATAAAAAAAATAAAACATGTCCTAAGACTCATTATTTCGAAGTTAAAATAATTCAATACCATGCTTTTATTACATTTTCTGAAATGAAACTCTGTATTATTGGAAAAAATATATTATTTTGAAAATCAGCTTCAGGAAGTTGTATATTTATTTAGGTAAAAACACAATTAAACCCAGAATTAATCAATAAGCCGATTTTTTTATAATAATTCCCTCACGAATGCAACATACTACATACACTTAAAACTTCCATTATGCGTGGACATAAGGTCAGGCACGAATTCCTGACAGAGGGCGGGGTGGGGGTGAGGGGAGTATTTTGGGGTATGTCTGTGTAAGGATATTTCAGCGGGTACAAATACGGTGCTCTAGGGTGTACCGGGATGCATTCTTCTTTTCTTAATTGACTGATTTTGATATAACGGGTCTTAACCAAAAAGTTAATAGGTACCAGTTATATCAAAATCAGTTAATCAACTTTTAAAGTAAGCAAGTAACAAAGATGTAGAGAATAAATTGACAAACAAAATCTTTTTGTTTTGGTCTGAAACGAAATAATTGAGGGAAAATTATAGATTCGAAAGCACATTTACACACACACTCGCATATTGGAAAATACACTCTTGCAAGAGGTAAATCGAGTGGAACTAGTAAATGCATTTTTAATAACAAATCATGACTAAGTGGTTCTGAGAAATCCATCAAGTTTCTAGCTGTAATGGAAAATGTTACACCAAAATTCATTAGGTTTTTAAGCAAATTACGTTGCGGTTGTATTAAAAAAAAATTAGCCGCAAAAAAGCGAGTTGGCAACGCCGGCAGTGGGCGTTAGAGCCGTGATTGGGCGAAAGCGGTGACGTGTAAATATGCACTCGGCCGCTATCTATGGCGACTGTCATCTTTATCTTTCTAGGTTATTTATCGCCGGCGGTGTTACCCGGTACTTGCATGACAAGATGATGTGTGCGCGAAAATAGCTCAACCTCGTGCCCCGAAACTAAGCCACTGTAATTAACGTTCCATTCGTTGACCGTAAAGACAATTTTTTAAATTAACAATCCAAAAAGAAATACTAGAATACGTTTTAGCCTCTTTTTCAATGATTCTGTAAATAAACCATAATCGCACGAAGTAGGACTCCGCATCACTTTGTCCACGTCACTTGATATTGTTGATGCAAGGTTAACCGTATTTTGGTTATTTTAGTTTAAACTTTTAATCAAATTCCAATATTTATAATTTTTTTAATTTTTTTCAAACCGTGACTGAAAAATTAGATGAATGTGGACAAAAAAATGGCACTTTGAAGTTCAGTACATTTGCAATAACAATTTTAAGATCTGTAGAAAATTACAAAATCCCACTTCTTGCTATTCTTTCATTTCGACATCTCTAACTTTATATTTTTATACCATAAACTTTATATTTTTTAAATATTTTTGAATTTGAATACTGCTTGTATTCAAATTAATCCGTTTCGTTAATTTAATCCGTATTAAATCCGTTTCTTTCAAATAGCGAAAACAAAAAATAGCGAAAGCAAAATCGAGAAAACTACAGAAAATTGTTTAGTAATTCTGGCATAGGCAAGTTTCTATAAGTTGAAAATTATGATATTGTACTACTTTCGGTCATATTCTCCTATTTTTTTTATAAATATTCGCTGTTTGGGCCTGATGTGTAAAGCGAATTTGCAATAGTTGTACTTTTTAAAACTTTGTGTTCGTATTTTATTTCTAATCACTTTTTTGGAGAGTTTATCTATACCCATGACAATTTTAGATTTTGTCACATATGTGTATTCGTACAATATGTATATGTATATGTATATATATATATATATATATATATATATATATATATATATATTTATATATATATATATATATATATATATATATATTTATATATATATATATATATATATATATATATATATATATATATATACACACGATATACTTAGTTCGTATATCTAGTAGACTGTCAGATAATCAAGATAAACTGGTTGTTGTAGGAAAAGTAGAGGGCAAAAGACCTCACTGTCGACATCTTAACTGCTGGTCAAGATCATCACGGGACTCTATCACCACCGACTTGGGACCAGTCAAAGAAAGTGTAGTATGGAAGCATGGACATGGACATAAAATACTTCTCCAGAAAAGCATTTAAACATAGGTACCACCTTCAGCAATTATGATGCGACCGAGGAAGAAGACACTTTTACAAAATTTTCATATATACATTTATCTATTTTTGTATATATTTGTTAGCCTGTGTGTTTAAAAACTTTTTATTAAATTTGTTTTATTCATTCTCAGGTTTCCGGAGTAAAAAACTAATAAACGAAAAAAAAATCGCCTCATTGTGCAAACCAAGCTTCGCCATAGCGCGTTATTGCTTTAGGTATCTGTTAAGAGATCTAAAAAATTTATTTCCATATAACATAAGAATTTGATTAATCGTAAATTACACTTAAAGTTTTTCAAAAATTAAACTGATACACACAATGCGTCTTCGTTTCTTTTACACGACGTAGTAAATTCAGTCTTTTCATTTGAAATTTTTCTCCCAAAATATTACGACATATTCAAAGAGTAAAATTCTATCAGTTTCGATTTAGCGGTCTGAGCAGGGGCGGACCCCGTCAATCGACACGTGCTGACCGACAAAAGCCCTACACTCCGCCGGACGCAGAGACCCCCGCGGCGCTCGTTACGTTCGTCACGCCACGGCGAGCAAGTGTGCTACGCCGTCGCCCGTGACTAGGGCTGCCAGATTCCCGCAATAATCGATTAAACCTTCACTTCCCGAGCTTTTAAAAATTGTCCATAATTTGATAACATCCCTTAATGAAACTTTTTCCTATACCTCTACTAATTAATTATTGAATCGAGTATTTTCTGATTGCGCTTAATCTGACTTGGCTGCACTCCTACAAATGTGTGCAGATATTCTTTAGTAATAACAGTAATAGCGTGATAGTGCGAACACATAATATACATTTCGCGAACAATTCCAATTTTAAAAATGTTTTAGAGTTCAATATGAAGCTATGGTCAAGCCGTAAAAAAGCCAGGATAAAATGAGTTGTATCAATTCTTATTTTATCCTATACGGTTTGGACATAGTATATTATACAAGTATATTCAAATGTATCAAATTTCAAACCCGAAATTGAATATAGCCAGATTTGTTGTTTTAAACAGTTACTTTTTGTATCGCTGCTCTATATCTATCGGATCACGTAGCATTTGTGTTCGTCGTCTTAGAGTTAGTTCACAGGAGAATGTAGTTAGGGACGTTCAATCAAAAAAAATAAGTTTTCTCCATTTGCTTCGATAACATTTTAAAGAGTTAAATGAAATCAAAATGATCTTTCCTCTTAGCGGACGACCATATTTATAAGACGATAGAAGTGATGCTATTATTAAATAAAAATTACCGCGTGAAAAACCTGATGAGTGGATGAAAGTAATATGTGAAGACAGACAGAAACCCTTAGAACTTACTAAAGTTAACCAACGATTGGCAAGAACGTACATCAAAATATAAGAAAACATGTTTCTTTTTTTTGATGCCCTAACAAAAGAAATTATAATGGAAAAAAGATCATCCTCGTTCAATACGGTAGTTGACTCATTCTAAATTTTGATATTTTTCATACAATATTGTGAAATATAAGTTAATTAAAAACCAGTCTTGAAAAAAATTCAAAAATTGATTGAAAAATAAGCCAGTTATATACTTCTAAATTTGAAGATACGGATAGAGTTGGGTATATCCCTGTTTCTTTTCCTCTTGTAGAATAGAATGTGCAATATTAAAAATGACCTCACAACACAGTGTTGCCGTCCTTATCTAAATATTAAATTTAAACTTTTATAACTAGATTAATTTTTAAGATTATTAAAAAAAATTTCACTCTTCATCAGCTTGTATCTTGAAATTCTGATTAATGAAATAAAAAAAAATTGTCAAATACCCAATTCTTTCACTGCGAAGATATTCGTCTTCGATATCTGATGTCATATTGTAATCAAAAAATTCAATCAATATAATTACTACGAACGTCCTAGAATTTATATCGCAAGAAAAAAACACGGAGATCCGTTCGATTTTCAAGATTACAATTAGGCACAATTTTGGAGACAGTTATTTTTTCCGTATTACAAACACAATTAGATAAATTTAATATTGAATTAACACTCTACATTGCCTATTTTAAGCACAATACTTAGTGGTCCGTGACTGGAATTTTTCCTGTATTTGTTGCCTTACTTCCTCTTTTAGTGTTTTCAATTTATTTTACAAAATAATTTTTAGGAAGGTTTAAAGTATTTAACTAACAATTTATCAGTTTAATATCTTTATGTAATATTTGCTTTTCCCCGTATCCTTCATATGAAAATATTACAACATTGGAATAATTCATAGTTGAGGTAAGAAGGACAGACGCAGGAACTCAGAAAGTTCATGCAAGTTAAGATTATATTTAAATAGCATATAGAATGTATACGAACGTTAAAATAGTACAAATTGGAAACTACAATATCTTACTAAATTGAATCTATGCTTTGCTCACGCAAGTATAATTGAGCTTAATAAGTAGAAATATTATTTAAATTTAATTTCTCAACTTAAAATAAGCGTTGCGTGATGATAAGTATCCGCCGGGGATCAATAAATGCTTATTTCTTAACGATTAAAAGATACAACCGCTGCTAGCAAACAAAGACCCGGATACAATTTTCTTGGACGAGTAAGTCCTCTAAAACCATTATCAACAAAAACTGCTGATCGATATCCATATATTGGACAATTTGATGCGAACCCTAGGCGGGTGTAGTACGTGACGTGACTCACCGGCCATCGGGCAGCAATAACAACTGTACGGAGGAAGTTTTTGCGCATGACATGCAAGGTACTACTAGTACATGCCCAACGTCCGTTCCATTATACACGTGAAGTAAGCTCAGATATGATGGTGGTCATGCGATGGACAAATTATTACGTGCGGAGGCCGAACCGAGCCGCGTTCGACAAACGCTCGGCCTACACGAGTGAAAATTGTCTATAATTTGATTACATCACGTCGTTTCCGTTCTTAAGAGCGTAAATGCCGATAATGGTAGAATGTATTTTATATTTTTGGCTTCACTCTTTATTATCGTCTATAGTTTTTTATTTAAATACAGCGAAGCTAAAAGACATGTACGTCTATATGTATGTATATATTGGTGTTTTATTAGTTATATTATACATCTATACCAATTTCAATAAATGAGCTGCCGTTTGATTTGTCATGTGACTCTGAGTGATATAAAGTCTGAGTTTTTTCAAGATGAAACATCTTTTTTCAAAACGAAACAAAGAAATTTTGAAAATATACATTTTCCTATATTTTTATTCGATTACAATGAAATATAAGGAAAGTTACGTCGTTTGATCACTCTACCCTGAACATGTACCAGATTTTTAAAAATTAGCTATAAAATTATATATATATATATACACACACACACACATATATATATATATATATACATATATATATATATATATATATATATATATATATATATATATATATATACACACACACATATGCTTTATGTGTTCTCATATTTTGTTTTCCCTGAAAACTTACGATTATTACTAGCAACTGAAAGATCGTTTATGCCGGAATTTGACGTTTTGTAGCTATTTTGCAATTAATAAAACCGTTCTGATGAAAATACAGAGTATAAGTTATTACAATTACAAATTAGGTACTGCGGAAATTCTCATTAAGAGCGGACGGTTCGTTAACGATGCGTTTCTGTTCGAATAGACACGTAGCTTGGTGTGCGCACCCTCCTGCATCACTTCATTACGCGCCGCTGCGTGTACATGATCCGTGAGTGTGAACCTAATGTTAAGTCTACTGTTGAGTTCAGGCATTGTTAAAGTGAGGAACTTAGTGAAATATTTATTATTTACTCGTAGCCACTGTATAGTGATATATATATATATATATATATATATATTCATATATATATATATATATATATATATATATATGGTGAAGGGCATATAATGTAATTAGTAAGTACTATATATCTATTTAGTTATTTATTTAGCAGTGCCGTTCTGTAATGAAATTTCGTAAAAATACACGTTAATAAGTTTTATTTTGTCCCTAGTTGGGTAAATTATATTATTTGTATTTTACTCGCAAATTGTTATCATTTGACACTCGTATTATGAGGGATCCCGAGTAAAAACAAAATCCCCCATCTTGGAGATTTCGCCATATTGCATTTATGATGGACATTATGTACACTATGTCCTGCGCGTTTCGAGTTATTTTTCCATTAAATCGGTTACGTAATTTAACCGTGAATATGTAACAAATAGACAGACACAAATTCGCATTTATAATATTAGAGTAGACTAGTGTATATACGCATTGTATTAAAATATTGGATAGTATTAAAATTAAAATGGAATTATTAATCTGTACTCGTCATGAAGAGAATTAGTTAGAAGTTTGGAAAGAGTTTTAAAATAATAAATACATTTAATCTTATAAAATATATAGGAAAACCTTCATTTCTCTACTTTCAAAACTGTTTGTTATCGCAGAAGGTTTTTTCTGTCATCGAGTTTTCTTATATGGTTTTCCATTCTCTCATTCACAATTATAAGGAATAAAGAGATTAAAACTTTAAGTACTTTATATATTACTAAGGTTATTACTCAGAAGTCTAATAATATACAATAAATAAATAATTGATCTCGCTTTATATATTGTGCATATAAATTATGAGGGTCTGGATTATTTCTGAGGGTCTGGATTATACCTGAGGATTTATCCATTTTAAAAGATTTTCCTCATTTTACGTTCCACTTTTATGTTAAGAAAATGTTGTTAATTTTTTTGAAGAAAAATTCTAAGTAAATTCATTAAATTCAAGTAAGTATTCTTCCAATTGGTATTCACCAGTTCCATTGAATGTAAATATAAATTTTTCTCTTTTGCGTTTTGCTTGCCAGCAAATCGATAATTTTACCTCTCTTCATAAATATGTATAGCAGCAGTTTGTATCGAGTGAAGGCATGACATATGGCGACAGCCGAGGTAGGAGACGCACGTTTTTGCCGCTGTCTGACCGTGACTTTTGCCTCTGCGCTTCGCCAATTACCACTGATATCATCAATTTGTCACTTATTCCTCGTCAATTATAAATCAATTTTCTACCCAAGGATATTTCGTTCGGTGCGTTGGTTTCTTATGCTATTCGTATTTTTTCTTTGTTTATGATTTCTAATGATAATTGTCTTTAAACATCTAATAGCGGATTATTAAATAAATAGCTGCCTGCCGGGCTTTACCCGGGCAAAAAGGGCTACGACCCGCAATATCTTTTTATACAATAATTATTTACGGTTAATTTATTAACCTAATTCCCAACGATTTAGATGATTAATCCTGTGATTTAGTGGAGTATTGCTCAAGCCTGTAGCATAATCAAACTTTTAAACGCCTGTAACGATAGCTACAGCAGTTTGGTTTGTTTAACAAAAAATTATCATAGTTTGACTTTGCAAGAGAAAAAGGGCTATTACAGACAATCCGTAATAATAATTAAGCAATTATAGCACAGAAACTTTTTTGTAGACTTTGTCCAAACGTTTAACTCAAAGATGCACCCAATACGCTTCGACTCCGTTCATTTTTAATCACCACTGCCCATTACCGCACTTTCTGTAACGACATTACTCACATTATATCCATTTGTACGCTATATATACGCGACATCACTCACATTTTATCCATTTGTACGCTATATTACTCACATTATATCCATTTGTACGCTATATATACGCGATATTACTCACATTATATCCATTTGTACGCTATATATACGCGATATTACTCACATTATATCCATTTGTATCCTATAGGAATAGGATGTTGACAACTTCACGTCAATGATTAAACTGTGTTTGTGCAAACCAAATTTTCTTTTTTATAAAATTAATATAATATGACTTCTAAGTACACGATGAGTCATGTTTTTGAAGCGAATTACATAGACAAGCAGGAATATGGGAAACCAAAATTATCGAGGTTCAACCACAAGATAAGATATTCAGTTTGTTGTTTGGTTCATTATACTGAACTCCTGACTTCTTTACACTTTTTAAAACAAAAGTAAAAATTTTCTTCTTATTTGATCCCTAGGTTACGAACGGTAGACGAAGGTCAGTCGACAAGTTGCTACGGGTACCGCGCTCTTCGGAGCCTCGTTGACGATTGTCTTCTATAGTATACGGTTTTGTATTTTCCAGAGTCGAACGTTGGTTCTGGAGATTTTTGTTTATGTGACTAGTCCACACAAAACTAAGAAGTAAAAGTAAAGCAAATAATTACGAGATAATGGTAATTTGGCCGAGGAATGTGGCAAAATTGCCGTAACCTCAATTACGGATTCGAAAGGAAATTGTATTCAAACAGATTTGATATCGCTATATCGATCACGCTTGCGCACTGCACCGCCAGCTCGGGATCCTGTAATCGCGGCGAAGCACGAAGCGCGTTCCTTTCGATGCCATCACCTCGGAGCGGGCCACGTTCACCGGCCAACCTTCGTCTCTCTCCGATATTATCGGCAAAATTTGCCATCACTGTACACACGTCCCGCCGACACGTCGTACGTACCGCGCGGCGCGCGTGGCTCGCGGAGCGTACGTGCGCCGCCGCACCGAATCATTACGAACTTATAAAAGCGGCAAAAAACACCAAATAATCTGGCCTCGTGCTCGCGGTAGTGGAGCGTGCCGTCGCCTGTACCATTATCGATAGTAGCGTGTACCATATTTACTGCAAGTTACTACTGAAATATTAAACCGTTTTTACAAGCTTTTATTTAACTGGATTCGTATGTCTGTCCGGTTCAAAGTGTTTACTCAAATTTTAAACTACTTACTTAAATTTTAACCTACTTCTTATCGACCGATCGAGTTTAATTTTTTTCATTTTTAGTTGTCACCGCAATGTAATTTAAAACATATTGTCATTTGTGATCCGATTCGACCGAAATTCAGTATCAGTGGGTTTTAAAGGTGAGTAACGAATTTGGACACAAATTTCGGAATTAAAAATATTTTTTACTTAAATTAATTTCCAAATTATATATTTGAAAAAAGTGTATATTGACGCTTTTATTTTAATAATATACGAAAAATCCGAAGTATATAATAAATAATGGAGTAAAAGAAAACAGCTTAAGAGGCGCAGAAAGTGTTCAAATATAAATAAAAATATGTCTCCAGTGGTTCATTTTCTTTATAACTGAAGTCCGATTATGTCAAACTTTTTCAATAACTTTAATTGACTACGATCTTACTAATTGATTACTTAACAATCAAGAAAAACTTCAAAATATCCGTTATCACATTTATGAGTATAAATTATCAGCTCAAATGGATGGCACTTCGTGATCGGCACAATCTTCACATTCTTTCACTAATTTAACCTATGTTAAACAATCCACATGGACCATCATACTTAAGTTTGATTTAGTTTCCGAAAATTCTCGAATGTTTCTTATTCCTAAACATGATTTGTCCTTTTATAAACATTTCTTTATTGTCTACGCCACTAAACTACGAAATTCATTGGATCACAACATCAGAAATTCACCATCCATATGCGCTTTCAGAAATTACATGAAAAAGTTTTATCATGTTGACTTGCACCATTTTCCTTCCCTATACATCCATCCTGTTTAGCTTCACGCCTCATTCTTTTCTTTTTTCCTATCGATATGTCAAATTTAGGCCTTTTCCTTATTAATAATAATATTTGTATTAACATCTTATTATCGAAATTATAAAAAACGTAAACTTTTGCAATTTTCCGAAATGTAATTATTTAACATTTCTCGGTCGTGGATGACTGGAAGATATTGTTCCTGTGGAAATAAGTCCGCCGAATGTGTAAATATTAATAAATAAACAAATAAATATGCTTAATGATCGAGTTCTAATATCACATTATGGAAATTAGAAATGTAATTGATGCGTAAAATAGATAAAAAGCAATTGTTTGATAACTTTATAATTACGAGTAGTTACACCTCACTAGTGCGAAATGGGATAGAAACCTCCGCCGCCTAGAGTCCACACTCTGCCTACGGTTTAATTATCACGTGAATATAAAGCACTTTCTGCAATACCTGTACGTAAAGCGATATTTCTACCTGCGTTCTTCCAGACCGGTACCTACGTTTTTTCGTTCAGACCTAATCGGTCTGCTTTACCGCTCAGAATATTATCCTTATACAATTTATTATCTTAAAGCGACCAAAAATATATTTTGTGTTCGCCACCTTTCACCATCTCGTTATCTAGAATCGAATTACACAAAAATTATTCACATCCCCACATTCGGTTACTTGACCTGGATTAAGTGCCAATATTTTATAAATGCATCACTGCTTAAACAGAAAGTTAACATTGGTTAAACAGAAGTGAAAGAAATGCGTACATTTGAGATATTGATTTTTATACAGAGTGTCCTATTGGGCTTCTATTGGTCATTGAGTACTAAATAAGATGATATCGTCGTGCAGTTTAGCGCACACCGCGCGTGGCGCAGCCTCATCAAAGCGATACGACACGACGCGACTAAAACCCTTATTGAGTTTTGAACTTGTAGCGATACTTCAAATAAATGAAAAAGCTATTGTACCGGTAATTCGGCGCTTTATTCGATTTTTTCTATGGATTCTGTTAATGGGAATAAAACGCTGAAATATTATTATGATTGAGAAAATGTTATGAAAATTTTTTTATTGAAAAACAAATTATTTCTCTAGTCAAAAAATTATTGATTTTTTTTCTATATTTTCGAGAGGAAATAGAAAAAATATATTGCTGTACCATTACCAGATGCATATATTTTATCAAATCAACATTTGTGATTCTTTACTATTTTAGTCTTGAATGAGTTGACATTTGCATTGTTTTAAGAATATCTAGCTAATTCTTGTTTGTCATAATCAGCATGTAAAATGTTTTATTATTTTCCATTGTAAACCTCGCGGTTTGATATGTAGCCTCACAGTGTGAACAAGTAACATTTAATTATATTTTTAAATCATTCTTTAACATTTTCTCAAAAAAAATAGAAAAAATCTATATCTTTCGTCTGTCAAAAACAGGAAAAAATCGGATATATATCTATTTAAAAAAATATTTGATGTTTTCTATTTTGTAAGAAAATTATACACATATCTAATTATATTTATATTTTTTTTTCAACGGTATGTAGCAATTATTGACTGAGTTTGACCCGCATTTGACCGTTTCTTAGTTACCATAGTCCGTTTGGATGTTTTTCTTCCATAGTCTGCTGACACGACGATGCATATACGTAAAACCAAAATTTAATACTCTTTGGTTCTAAATCAAACAGGACCAAACCATTCACTGAAATCGTCGAGTTATAAACAGTTATGTATTAAACGTCTTAAAAATACTATTTTTCCTGCCTGGTTTCATCAACACTTATCAAGAAAACTCACTTGTGATGTAAATTTATAGACAGAAAGAGCAATCCTTACTGTTTTATTGTATGTTGAATGTATTTTACGTCCTATGGGCAGCACAGCCCAGGTTGCCTTCGAGTCACTCCTGGGGACGCAACGACCTTTTTCTAGCCATGTGACTATAGACTGTCTGCATATGGCTATCTTTAGAGGGGACTTCAAATCCCCTCCCTTGCGTAGTGTCCTGTATAGGGTTGAAGTTTGTACCTTTGCAATTAACCATTTAACAACTCCCACAGAAAGCGCTTTGATCGGCTTAGACACCAACACGATGACTAAAATACCACGTCCTAAAGATTGTTGTGATTTCACTCTACTGTCTTGCACGTAGCACATACTCGTCATGAAATTCTACGCACTGCTGTTTAGCGAGTGATATACTTATCATTTCAACGTTGTGAATGTTTTTTTTCTGATCTCATATCGATAAAACACTTGCAAGCTTCGTCATTGTGGTGTATAAACGTATTGAATTGATACGGCAAGTTAAATACTTGTAAAGTGTTTTTATTATATATATGTTAAGTACATAACTAATTTCGAGAGAAACAAACATAAATAGCAAGAAACCGGTCAACTTCGTACGTACAGAGTAAGACTCTATAGTTGTTTATGTCTCTTGAAATTGTTTACGCAAGTTAAACGATATAATTTCTAATCAAACTCTAGTATTTACAATTGATTTAAAGTGTTCAGAGCTATGGTTGTTAAATTAGAGTCCCCCTCTAATTATATATTGCACGCTATACATTGCACGTCACGTTGAACTTAATATTTCCCAAATGGAGCTTAAAAGGGAAAAATGGTAAACAGACCCTTTACATTATTCAACGCAATTGCAAAAAAAAAATTATTTGAATCTCAATTTACATGTATGGGAAAATTCATTTAGAACATTCTCTTTTGTGATTTAGACGGTCATATCAGGTGTCACATTGGAAAATTTCTAGCACATATTTATAAAAGTGTGAAAACTTCAAGTTCTGAGAGACAGGGTCCGTCCCTGTCTATCACAAATTCGGTAATGATGAAACTATAAGGTAAAACAAATCTTAAAACATAGCGATTTATAAATAAGGAAAAATAGCGATAAGTTTCCGTGGAAAATTCAAACAAGCGCTCATCGACGTAAACTTTTCTCGTAACACGTGCGAGTTGACGTGTTTATTATCGAGATAAATAAACATATTTGAAAGCTTGAATAGCAAAGTCTGGTTTATTTCGGCGAGTCAAAACATTCGCCTTGATCTTAAGTTTCGTTCCGGTCGAATCAAAGGCTCGACACTGAATTAACTACTATATTCGAACTGTTAGAAATATAAATTATAGCGCGCACACTCGATGCGCCCATAAAGCGATTCCGCTCTGTTTTATCTCGCCTTTAATCCGCAGATAAAAATCGCTCGAAACTCCAATAAGCCAATAAACGTCGATCCGCACTCTAACTCTACAAACAAGACATGAATCAATCGACGGTAAAATAGATTCGTGTTTAAGAATACATTTGAATACACTTAAAATGAATAAATGATACTTCAATATCTATTTGATGTTACAGGTTGGATGGGGGGAAAGGATATGATTATGAGGAAATAAATGTTTCAAAATACGAGTCGAACTCCTAACACGAAAGTTACCTGTAGACTTCGATACATATAAAAGTTCAAATAGTAAAGGGTACAGAGGATAATTTATATTAAACTATTTATAAATATTAATATTATTGATTATGTCAATAAATATCCTAGTACAAGTTTCAATGACGTTAGATAAATAATTATGCCTATTTCTTTTTAATTTAATAACGACAGTTAACCGAAATGATTTTGTATTGGAATACTTGCCCAATGATATTATCATGATTTTTTTTTAAATTTATGATATGACTTATTGAACATTTAGGCAGGAGGCGGACAACATGTCACGACACTTTGGAGACCAGATATTTTCGACTACATTTTAGAAGACACTTCTACACTACTCGACTGAGATCGTGAAAAAAACATTTTCATCCCTGAGCTGGATATACTTGTTATAAAAAAAATTTAAAAAAAAATATATATATATATATATATGTATATATATATATATATATATATATATATATATATATATATATATATATATATATATATATATGCTTTTCATCATGCATTTTACACGTTCAGGTAATTCAACTACGTCCTCTTGTAAAATTTCATCTTAATCGGTCTTAAACTAAAAGGTTGTTACGATGCTGTGACGTACGGATAAACCGACAGACATAACCAAAATTACAACAGTTTGCTTTCGTGCCGTTCTGCTAGGGAGCCCTTAAGGCTACATTCACACTATAGGGCCACTCTCGATACCACTCTCGTTCTGGTAAAATATTTTTATATGTGAAACAATGAGCGTATTCATATTATCGCTATTGCTCCGATTTCGATCACATAACGCTCCGATACCGATACATCTCAAAGACTTATTTTATGGATCGAAATCGGACTTGCCGCAACTTTTAATTCTATTTTGGAATGATTTCGAATGTACCTAAATTTATTCTAAAATACTGTATGAATATTTCGTCGTTTATTAAATGGCGATACAGCGTATAATATTCGCCTTAAACTTTTCTCATTTGCAAATATGGATGCACCCATATGCTTCTTTTCTTTTTTTCTTTGTTTTTGGACTTTTTCATAATCTTCGTCCAAAAGAGTAGCTAAATCCCAGCTAATTCTTGGTAAAACTAAACAATATTTCACATCGACTGACGAAAAAGCAATGGAGCGCGATCAAAACCAGAACAAAAATGTGAATATGAAAAGATTATATAGAATCGAGAGCGGCCCTACAAATAGTATGGTAAAACCGGCATAAGTTTAAAAAAAATAATTTGTTTCGTGAAAGTATGAACAATCAAAATGTATAACACATTTTTACTCTGTCAGAATAGTGTATGGTATTTTCATTTTAGCTTCTTTCGAAAGAAAAAGATTTATTAAAATCTCCTTATCTGTCTAAGGAAATAAGCTGTATCTTGACTGCGTTGTGGTTCATGAAAAGTATATGTATATTGCATTTATATAGAATTCCTTATACATGCTTAACACACATACATACACACACACACATACACACACACACACCCGCTCACATACACTGCAGGAAAAAAGTTCGCGAACACTTGGAAAATACTTATATTGTCTCGAAATACAATAAAATTGTAAATAATAAAATACAAATCTGCACATCTGCGTATTCTATTATTACTAAAGATTGTCCAAACTATCTCTCTTTTGTGTATTTCTTGAGTAAAGGTGCAATAAACATGTTTTGTTTCCAAACATCAAAGAACTCCAAGTGTCAATCAGGTGGGTGGAGTCATTGTTATATTTTATGACCTTCTTGTTGCTAATTATTTTGCTTTCATTTTGTATTAACGAAAATACATGATTTTAAAACAGATTTTCTTTTTGATTACTTGTTTTTTATGAAATTATGCACAAACAGTTCTACTTAGTGTCACTTCTGATTCCTACAGTCAAGACGTCTTCAAAATAGGAAAAATATGCGACATTAGTACTGAAATACGATCTGCTATCATCGTTTTATAAAACGAATGAACCGAACGCGCAATTGCCGCATAATTTAAAATATCGTGGATTTGTGTTTTACGCACAATTATTCGACACAAGGCAACTGGCAGCGATCAAGATCGTCCACGTTCGAAACGACCGAGAGTGACTACTTCTAGTGAGGATAATTTCATCATCATTACCAGCAAGTGGAACAGGCGCCTAACAGCGCCAGAAATTCGCACCAAAGTTAACAAAACTCGATCGCAACCTGTATCATTGATTAAGGTAAAACGATTGCAGGTCGCTAACTTGTTTGGTCGTGATGATGTTCGAAAACCTTTGTTATGGCCACAAAACAAAGAAATAAAAGCAGATGGAGTGGGTTCTTGCCCGTCGAGATTGGACAAAAGAAGATTTTAAAAAGTCCTTTGGAGCACGCACTCACGCACACACACACACACTCGTACTTCTCCTTCCCTGTCACTTCCACGATTATTGTTATTTTAAGTTTATTTTATACGCAGTTAAACTAATTTCATTTTTTCCAAAATATCATATTCAAACACTATTTTTATTTTTTATAATAAATACATAGCATCGAAAACCTGAACAGGGTGCCCTATTTTACCGGCCGGAGAAAAAACACATATAAGAAAGATATTAAAGTCACATAAAGAAATCGACACAATAAAAATATATAATGACACAAAACTTATTTTAGCGGTCGCGCTGTTAAAGAAAGAGGATATCAAGAATTGTTCTGATAATCAGCTTTAATGGTACCGGTCATTATGAGCAACATCAATATTCATAATGACCGGTAAATATTTTAAAAGTTCTTTTTGTTAAATCTAGTTAAGCAAACACGAAAATGTTTGATTTATTTTTTAAATATAACACTAACATGCACATTTATTTTTTCCTATTAAATTACTTTTTATAAATTGGCTTCTTAAATATTATATTTATTTGTTTCAGTCAATAATGAAACACAAGTATTTCTTAAAACTATGGCTCGGTTAAAAAAAAATCACTGAGAATAGTTCATTATTAATGGTTTAACCATTTTAGTTATTAGTTTACATTAAAATTATATTTAATCTATATATTTAACCAAATACCACTCCCTGACTGACTCATTACGAAATTTCCAAAACTGTAAAGCATACAAACATGAAATTTTGGCACACGTGTTTCTCTTGGCTTCTAGGTGCTCGGGAAAAGAGAGTTATCGAAATTCAACCCCTAAAGGTGTAAAAATAGTGGTGGAAAAGTTTATGGCAATTTTGAAATATTAGACGAATTTTTAAAATTTATTGAAAAAAACTTCAACGATTTTGGGTTATCTTTAAATAATTGTCACTTCGTAACACTCAATTAAACTAAAAAAAAAAAGATTTTAAACATAGCGTCTTGCACTTTTAATGCAGTGAATATTTTGTCTATTAGTCTAACAGAAATAGAGATGAAGGAATAATTTAAAAAATCTATTTTTTTTTTACTTTATGAGCTATGGAGTTTAACATTTTTTTTATAAAATCAATTGATTGCGTCTTCAGGAGTCTCCCAGCTAAAGTACCTATAATTATTGTGATACCTCAAAATTTTTTATCTGTCCTACTGGACACATAAAAATTCTGAGTAGTAAAAAAATCTGTAGTCAAACCTGTAGTATGAATGAAAAAAATAAAGGAGCCATGTTGTTCTTTTAAAAACATTAGAAATTGGGTTATTTAGCATTCGTTAACAGTAAATTAAAAAAAAACTAGTTTCTCATTTGAGAGAGAATCCCTTAGAAATGACCGTAGAAAGGATTGTATACAAATTCAAAAGGATTGAAGAGAACTGCTTGCACTTGAAGTCATAATTAACGGATTTTATGGAAAAGAAAAGCATTCAGCTTCGTGCGAGGTAACCGAGTTATTATAAAAGTACGTAATGTTTACTAAAGCGGCCAATAATATCGTTTTATACTTAGATAACATGGCTCGATAAATATAAAGACGTTTTATGTATCGATATGTCGATACGATAAGATAGTAATCTCTATAACTCGAGGAATCATTGCCGCGAACACTTAGGCTACTATTAGACGAAGTAATAAATGTTTTATTTTTTGCCGCCTGACCTTCCGTCCGCGATGATCTGGCCGGTATTATAACCATTATAACACAAGTAACGAGAGGCGCTGAGATTTGGTCCTCTTTGTTAGTGAAATGTTGTTCATGATCGATTCAAGGGCAAGAGCGCTAACCATTTGGCGTTTTATTTACGAACGATTCTAATCGATGTTTTTAAAACGTTTTTCCTCATGTGTTTTTATTGAAATTTTTTTGAATCGTGCAATTTAAAATATAACACAATAGTAAAAATGTTATTACGGATGTATATATTTAATTTCGATTATATACGACTATGTACGTGAACGAATTTATTGCACATGCTGCTGTGCTAGTAGCGTTTGATGAGGAAATCTTTTAACTGTCGTCCGAGGGCTGCGAGAAAACTATCTCTGAATGAATCTTAGAAAATATATATAGGTTTATTATTTCTGAAAATTCAGTTCGGAAATGCATCTGAAAAACAGGTGAATAACTTTGTGTATCTGTAAAGAGATGAGACCCGTAGTAAGCAAAGGGCTTCTTATATCGTTATATGGAAATGAACCGAACGAGAGAAATAAAAGGGGGGAAAAACAGAAGATATTATTATTTGAGGAACATAATTATGTGGAAAAAATTATGTAAAACAAGTATGAAAGCTGGAAAGAGAGTGATTTCATGTACTAAGAAAAATCTATTCAAAGAATGAGAGAAAAAATGCATTTAACAAAATGCGAATGGCGAGAGAACGTGCAGAAGACCATACAAAAAAATCTGTGAACGGATGTTAACTTCTAAAGATTAAAAAACAAGGGCAAAAAGGAAAGAGAGACTATATGAAAAGGAAGCCTGTTATTAAGTGTTCCGACAAAAATTTTAGTAATATTTACAAGTTATTCATGATCGATTCAATAGCGGGCGCTAATAACCGCTTGGCGTTTTATTTACGAACAATTTTAATGGAAATTTTTTAAACGTTTTGTGGTTTTACTGAAAATTTTCCCAGTTTGGGAAGGAATAATGAATCTTCCACGAGGTGGAAGACTTAACAGTCCAATAATATATTAACAGTCCAAGTATATATTATACTCTTTCCACCACATTACAAAATATATTAGAAGCATATTATAGCGTTTATGGCCTAAACTAATTTATAGCGCGAAAAATGTCCAAATGTTACATTTACTCAAATAAACGCGAATACTTTTAAACGGGTTTACTCCCATTTCACCTATTTAGCGACTTTTTTGAAGTGAACACTGTATGACTATGACTACACTCTTGAGAATATATTTTAAATCTTCGATCTATGAACCAGCTGTTCATTTGAGACCTTTAAATATTTCAGAATATTATGGAAAAAATAATTTTTCTTTTCAATCTACTCTCCCATTAGCGTCTTTAATTAACATATGTTAATGAATCGGTATATGAATTGTATGTCGGAAGTAAGTTTAGCACTTCGTCACGAGCAAACATAACAGGCCTTAAACATCGGCACACTTGTGAACGATTACCAATAAGGGACAACAAAGCGCGGCACACCCACGCGCGCGCAATGACGCTCGCGTGACTAATTTGTTTAATTATAGGCAGATGAGAACTTGCACGACTCAACTAATATCTAATAATAGATATTACACCTGGATAGGTAGGTGCCGATGTTTTGCACATCGTCATCATTTGAGTAATAATCCCATTTACGTCTGATCGTTGAAAGAATATTGCGAAAAAACGTGTCTCCGAATCAATTTTATAGCATATGTTGCGACGTGTCATTGACAAAATCGTTCAATCGTTGCAAAATGTAAAAAATCGTAATTATGTAAAAAGCTTTAAGAGAAAATATTGGAAAAGGTCAAATCCAACATTTAACGAAACCTTTGTTAGCATTGTTAGAAAACGAGACACATCGTGCAAAAAATAAGTGCCGATGTGGCATTAAGTTGTCGAAAATCGAGGTGCCTCTTCTTGAGACATGGTAAAGAGGTTTATATTAATGGATTGACCGTCGTCAATCCAATAACAATGCTAGAGCTGTACATTTGAAAAAGATCATCATATGATTAAGATGTTTACATTTTTTTCTCGTTACACTTAATAATAAGCGTCCTTTTCTTCTAGTTCTGTTTCATATTTTTGAATCTTTAGAAATTAACATTCATATATGGATCGTTTGTGATGTTTTGTGGATGTTTTGTGAACACTAATTAGTTAAAACACATATCAAATTAATTGTGTTTAACTGCTTTGAATAATGATCTTCTCATTTTTAGGGTTCCGTAGCCAACTAGGTATCCTTATATTTTCGCTATGCCCATTTGTATGTCACAGCACTTTTACGCGCGATATATATATATATATATATATATATATATATATATATATATATATATATATATATATATACACACACACATATACATATATATTTATATATATATATATATATATATACACACACACATATACATATATATTTATATATATATATATATATATATATATAAGATAATGTCCTGACATATCACCGCCCAACCCAAACCGCTAATAATAAAAATTTGAAATTTGGAGACGGTGTTGATTTTATAATGGAGGCATCGTTTAAGAAGAGATTTTTCGAAATTCATCCACGGGAGTGAAAAGGTGTGACTAAGTTTGTAAGGGAAAAATATTTTTTTCTTGAAACTTGGTACTAATACTCTTCAATAGATATAATGTAACATACGCTTTAGAATTTTTCTATATTAAAGCCCTAGGGGAATGAAAAAGGGTGGCCAAATTCGCATGGGAAAAAAATTATTATTGTAATTTTTATTTAAAAATTTGCATTAGTGCTTTTCAATACAAATAATAAAACAATTATTTAAGAATTTTGCCGATTTTCAATCCAGAATGGGATGAAAAGGGACGGCTAAATTTGTATAGGAAAAATTGTTATGGTAATTTTTAATTAAAATTTGTTATTAATGCTTTTCCATACAAATTATTAAACAAGTACTTAAGCATTTTACGATATTCTAACCGTAACGGGGTGTGAAAAGAGGTGGCTAAATTTGTATGGGAAAAATTGTTATGGTAATTTTTACTTAAAAATTTGTATTAATGCTTCGCAAGACAAATAATGAAACAAGTGTTTAAGCATATTCCGATATGCTACCCCTAAAGGTTGAAAAGGGATGACTAAATTTGCATAGGAAAAACAAATTTAGGGTAATTTTTACTCAAAGATTGGTATTAATGCTTTTCAATAAAATTAATAAAATAAGTAGTTAAGCGTTTTCCGATATTCAACCTCTAAGGGGGTGAAAAGGGATCGCTAATTTCGTATGGGAAAAAATAATGGAATTTTTTACTTAGAAATTGTTATAATTGCTTTTTAATACAAATAAGGTAACAAGTATTTAAGCATTTTATAATATTCAATCCCCAAGGGCGTGAGAAAATGGTTGTTAAATTTGCATAAAAAAATAATAATGGTAATTTTTACTTAAAATTGTTATTAATGCTGTTCAATAATTTAAGGGAGTGAAAAGGGGTGGCTAAATTTGTATGGGAAAAAATTGTTATGATCATTTTTATTTCAAAATTTATATTAATGCATTTTAGTACAAATAATTAAACAAGCATTTAACCATTTTCCGATATTCAACTTTGAGGGGTGAAAAGGGTTTGCTAAATGTGTAGGGGACAAAAATTATGATAATATTTAATTAAAAATTTGTATTAATACTTTTCGATACACAAAATGAAAGTATTAAAGCATATTTCTATATTCAAACCCTAAGTGGGTGAAAAGGAGTGGCTAATTTGTATGTCAAGAAAATTGTTATGATCATTTTTACTTAAAAAATTGTATAATGCTTTGCAATACAAATAATTCAACAAGCATTTAAACATATTCCGATATTCAGCCCCTAAGGGGGTAAAAAGTGGTTGCTACATTTGCGTGGTAAGAAAATTATTATGGTAATATTTATTTTTACTTAAAATTTAGTATTCATATTTTCAATACAAATAATGTAACAAGTATTTAAGAGTTTTACGAGATGCAATCTCTAATCGGATGAAAATTGGTAGCCAAGTTTATACGACAAAAATATTTCTATTATAAATTTTTTCATGCCACTTTGTTCACTGGCTGTACTCGTGGAAAGGGAGGGGGGTGTGTTGGTTTTTATACCGCTTATATCCTATTATTATGTTTTTGACTTCAAGCGACTACAATTTCCCCTTAGAGTCTGTTTCGCAACGTCGATTAATAATAAATCTTAGGGCCAGTTATAAAATGTAGTAGGCACTGACTTAGGGGAGGATTGTTTTTCACATGATTTTAGCACCAGAAAGCACAACCACCAACGTGGTACACAAGGAAGTGCTGTATTAAATTCTAATTTCTTCTCTGCGGCTTTATTTGCGTGAACTGGCTATAACACTGTAGAGTTAGTTGATATATAAATAAATAATAGTGTTAACAACATGAAACCAACTTTTTATTTTAAACCACCAAACCGGTTTTTATAAAATGTTCACTATTCTCTAAGTTGAAAGATACTTAAGCCGATAAAAATAGAATAATTGTAATCTGATTAGTAGTTTCTGAGAAAGACGTGGAAAAACATATGGACAAATATTTATTCATTTTTGAAATGTGCATTTGTTTAGAAACCTTAAGACTAACACATTTAATGATATTAAATACATTTGGGTCGAATTTATAACCTCCTTTTTGAAGTTAATTAAAAATTTGACTGAAAACGAATCATCTACGCGAGCGAAAGTTAGTGTGTATGTGTATGTAAATATATATATATATATATATATATATATATATATATATATACACGCGCACGTACGCGCACACGCACGCACTAACACACACAAACGCGCGCACGCACGCACGCCCGCCAGCCCGTCCGCACGATTTACAAATTTGTTAACTTTAGAAGTCTAGGTCTTGTGGAGTGAATGATTCCACCCACGTGCCAGAATTTTGGGTTATTTTTTTGTAAAAAACATCAATTATCAAAATAATTCAATTATTTATACGATTTTGAGTTTAATACGGTCATATTTTCTACTAGACTGCTTCTAATTATTACTATTATAAGTTATTAACTAGACTTGAAGTTATGAACCCTTAACTAAGAAGCGTGTTTAATTTCTCAGGATCGCCCTAAACAATTTAATAAAAAATATTATATATTCTTAAATATATATATATATACACAACTAAGTGTGGACCCTCGTAGTACAAGTTCCACTCTACTTAGCAGGTTTTATTTTCAATACACTTTTTGGTGATTATTTTTAGTTTTCAATAGAAAGTTGAAAAATATTTTTTTAATCTTTAAAATACTGTACTGGAAAACAGTCTCAAGGTTTTGGTAGCTTATTGCCAATTTTGATTCACGCTAGTAATAATATGCACATTAGAAACATTACATTAGAAAATAAGTGAATTTTATATTGGTAAAATATGTACAACTGACGTCTCAGGTAATTGGTGAGGCGATTTTTTAGTACATCGTAACATGTGAGTGGAATCGCGCGAGTCTAGAAGTGTAATCGATAATCATAAAAAAATAGACAATGGATATAGTTCGTGTGTGAAAAAGAGCCTTCTTAATGAATGAAGTCGAATGTCTTATATAAGATGAATGAAATAGGTGTCACTATGTTTTAAGAAATATAACCCCGACAAAAAACGTTTCTACAACTTGCCACTACCGTATTCAATTATTTCAATTGACAAAAAAGTGTTTGTCTCTTCCGAATAGCGATTATATGATCACCGATCACGTGCTATGTGCTTAAGTTTCAGCAATTATGTTTAAGATTCTCGATGACTTTATAAGTCGTAAAAGAATCCTGTGCATTATCGCATTCTAAATTAGCAACACAACGAGAAAACTAATTTAAAGCTTCGTTTTTTTCAACTAGTTTAAACAATTCAGAGCGAGTATATCTTGGTCAAATTAGTGTCAATGTGGATTAAATCATACCGGAGAATTAATCAAAGGTGATTTCATTTATCCGCATTTATTATCGAAGTAAACACGCGAAAACATGGCGCAGACTTTTGGGGCGAACGGAAAACGAAAACGGATTTCGCATTTCATTTGCGCCTACCGGCGATTGATATTTGTCACGTAAAAACTGTGTTTTAGATTATTCTACTGCTTGATTTCAGTTATCTTGAACTATTCGTCAATTTTCCGGGAAAACTTGCTAACATTGCAATTATAATTACAGTGTGCAACGAAACAGGTGAATGCTCACACGGTCATGCTACTAATTATGAAAACAATGCGATTCGGCAGCGATATCGCGCGAATGGGAAAAAACAAATGCCAAACGTTCTCGATCGTGCATTTTCTTGTGTAAAAATTCGCATTAGTATGTGTCAATTCTTTGTATTTTCATCGGGACAGGAAGTTTTAATTCCATATATATATATATATATTTACATATACATTCATACACACACACACACGCTCGCACGCATACGCGCACTCGGACGCGCGCGCGCTCTCACGCACGCACGCACGCACGCACACACACACACACACACACACGCACGCACGCACGCACACACACACAGCTTTTACTCGCGGCTTTCCTTAAGTTAAGGGAGAAAAAACAAACTTATAGGTAGAAACAAACATGCAGCACTATTATAAGCAGCACTAATATCTTTATTTTTATACCTTTATAATAACCATGACAATGAAAATTATCTCGCTTCTTTATATTGCATATTAAGTGTTTCATAAAATCACGCTGATCGGCAGCCCTGTTGCGACATTGCTTCGTTATTATTCAATTTGTGTACTTTTTCAGTTTTAAAATTGTATTTTATTTCATATACTTTAATGTATCTAATTGATACATATGGCGGACTTATTGCTACGAAAGCAATCTCTTACAACCAACCGTAATACCAGTCGATTCCCAGCCGCTCGTCGAGCGGGCCAGCCCCGCGCTTCGCGGTGCACAGCGCCGTCAAAGATCGTATGCCTTGTGACCAATTTTCCCGAGGGAGTGATAATTTCCTGGATTAAATATAACCTATGTCATTTCCTGGCTCGCTGTGACTTGAAAGGACAAATAACACACTTTCGCATTTATGATATTAGTTAAGATTGCCTCTTTTGGAAATTTCATTAAATCTTATCTTTTAAATAACTTGCAATCCTCGTTCCTAATATCACTAAGCAACAAAAAAACTTTTCGCAGCAATAATTTAAGGATTAGAATTCAACTTGCATATAGGGCTACTAGGGGCAAATAAATGTTAAAGCCCTGTTGGAATGAAATCGTTGAAAATGGAAAAAATCGCATCAATTCTAGATACACACACACGCACACGCATTCGTACACACACACATAAATGTACACATTTTTATTGCTATATCATACATTTCTATAATCTATTCCACTTTAATGTTTTCAGAAAGTTCTTTCCAAAACTACTAACGCATATTCGGCCAAATACGTCGCGTTACGTAAAGTCCAGTCCCCCAAAAAAAAAACGAGTGTGCTTTAGACCACACGACTGAAGTAAAACTTCAAATTCACAAAATATGAACTTTAAAATGAATATTTAATGTATTGAATTTTTTTCACTTTAAACGTAGAATATTTAATGTATTGAACAAAATAATAATTTATAAAATTGTTCAAGAACGAAATGAAATTACAAAATAATAAAAAAATCACCGTTCGCGTAATGCTAGCAAACTCGCATATATATATATATATATATATATATATATACATATATATGTATATATATATATCTATATATGTGTATATATATATATATATATATATATATATATATATATATATATATTCCATGTACTGGCTATGGGCGCACTGCTCTCTCTCGCTCCTACAGTATGATACAGACAATAGGCTTGCACTGTGTCTTAGATATACGAAACATAACTGGCTATGAGAGAAAGTGACAAAGAAAATGTGTGCTCGCACCTCTCTCCCTTGTCTCTACAGTAATATACGAAACGCTTCGCTCGATCCCACTTTTCGTAACACTCTCGTCACGCATTCACCAGCTTACTCCCCAAGTCAAGCGTGCGTAAACAAGTTTTACTTTAAAAATCCAGGCGTAGTTCCTTCAGCATAGCTTCAATATAGCTTCAATAGAATCTAACTATAGATCTAACAATATTAATGACAGTATAGCTTCAATAGCTAACAATATTATTTTGAGCATATTGTTTAATGATTTAACTAAACAAATGTTGAACTGTAAATCATTTTTAATACATAAAGACTAGTACACAATACTTTTTAGAAATTGGTACCTATATACTTCTAGAAAAGCACAAATATCCATAGATTTCTAGAAAAGTACAAATATCCATAGATTTCTATAAAAGCACAAATTTCATTTGATACCTACAAATAGGACGATCGTCAAAATATAAATTAATATCTTTCTGTCATTATGGTTATCTCTGAGAAAAATCAAAATTATTGGCGAATATGACTGCGATTTTAGAATTTTTAGAATGCGTGCGACGTTTTTAGAATTACAAGCTTAACATAAAAAAATATAAAGTTTGTGAATTAAATATTTATTTTTTCAAAAAGAAAAAAAACAATGTTAATTTCATTCATTGATAAAATAATTCATTACAAGTACAAATTTGAATAAGGAATAAATAATATTTTTTTAGTATAAACAATAAAAACTTTTTGGAGTTTACTCTTTAAGAATAGATTTTCATATATAGTGCCAGTATGACGTTTTATGAGGAGTAAAATCAGAAGTTTAGAGCATACGAATTTCAGAGCGTTAAAAATTTGTAACCGTTGGGTGGTCTCTCCGCGCAACACTTCTGTGCAACTTTAGAATGAGATATCAATATGTTAATCCCAATGACGGAGTGCAACACACATAGTTCACTACCGGTCGCTTATATCAAGGTGTAATTATTAAATGTTATTATGAGTGAATATTTGGTGTCTTCTATCCTAAACTTTTTTAATTTTAACTTTTTAGTCTGACGTTACAAAATATTTTTAATTTTGTTCTATAAATTTGATTGTGTTCATTTGTGTTTTATTTGAAAATTATTATATTGTCAGAATTTTTTTTTAAACAATTTTCTATTTACATTTAATGATATTGATATTTATATACAGTGTTATCTATTTTATACATTCCAAGACAATCGTACTTAAGGAGTAAACTCCAGTCACGCGTCGGAGCTGACGCGCACAATTTTTTACTCGTGTTTCAATTTGCTATTTTTGAATGTCGCACTCACAAAAAGAAATTTTATATTTTTACTTAAAATAGGTTAAGTAGCTCTGTAACAACATGGCTACTAGTTAAATCCACATCGTTGCGGCGGACGGCCAGTGCTGCCGCTGCCAAAACAACTGGTCGCCGCCGGCGGCGTGAGCTATTCCGGGACGCGCCGCTTCATGTACCTTTCATTGTTATCAAACTCGTTGTTCAGCTGAATACGTGACGTAGTTTGGGATCAGCGCACGCCACGCCAAACGTTTGATTCGTTTTTGATTGTGATGATGATTTAACCAACACTTTAGTTGTTCATGTCTGGTTGCATACTGGCGAAATAGTTCTTCTTGAAGTAATATGTTGTTAGTGTTCTTAATGTTGCTAATGTCTTCCTTATTCACTTCTAAAACATACTTATCGATATGTACAGCATTCCATAAGCTCTACTGCTTATTAATTAAACGTGGGATGGGCTTGGCTTCAGTTATAATAGTAAAATCCATATATATATATATATATATATATATATATATATATATATATATATATATATATATATATATATATATATATATATATAATAGAATTAAAACCAGGCCATGTGTGTGCGTGCATTAGATAAATATTACTGGACTGATTATAATGAAATTTGGCAGTTTTATAACTTAGATGCTTGATCAATATCTGCAATAGAAACCATCACACTGTTCCTTATGGGAAATGAGCGTAAATGAATAGGCTAATTCTTAATTATTTAACAGCGACATCTGTTTATGTTAAAATCAACCATCATAACTTTTGTTTTATAATTGTTCGCTAGATGGCAATATTTACTATGTTTAAAACAAAAACGTAATTTTGCAATTCTCCTCTAATTGACTCCGTTTTTAATAAAAGTTTTAAACTATATTAATGCATTTATGGCAGCAACATCACCATTATTTATCACCGTTAGTACCTCCCTGCATGTAACTCGGAAAGATATAGTGTTTAGATAATTCAAGATATATTATCAAGGTAAGTTTTCGATTTTGACAACCGTATTCGTAACTGTAGAAATAAATTATCTACAAAGCGTCTTTAATTATATTAACGTCCTGCCGCTGACGTGGAATTGTCACAGTGCAATGACAACCAAATAATCGTTGTTAGATTTCAGATGCACTTTGAAAACCTTGCCTGAAACTAAAACTTGAATGACAAAAATAAACTTAAATAAATCAACGATCATGCGAGTGCACATTTTTTTCTGTTGGGTTCGTTGAATTATAAAATTACTAACGCAAATTATAATGAAATATTTAACATGAAGCAGAAGATCTCGTTCTTGTATATGAACTTTCAAAACACTCGTCATTATTTAGAACGAAATATATCCAAACAAATCGTTTCTTCAAATGATTAGGTAGTAATAACTATAATTCAAAAATTGTATGCAATTTATACTAACATTTCGCGCAACATCTGTTTGCCAGATACAATTGCAGACAAGAGAAATCCTAATATCGGCAACTAGACGCGTGGCAACATGATTATATTGGCTTCATGTATATGTTGTATAATGAGAACGCATAATATAACATTTCTTGTATCGTGGACATCGGCCTGTACGAGTTGCTCGTATATGATTTCATTACTGTCCTCATTTCGTAATCCGAAACCGATTTGTCATCTCAAAGCATTAATCATTTATTATCGTTATATAAGTATAAGATTATGCAAGTAACATTTAGAGCCAAGTTTCTTTTACAGGATAAAAAACTTCAAATAGATAATACTATGAAAATATAGTATGAAGAAAGAAAACTAAAAATATTAAGAGCTCGTGATGCTCGACAGTCACAAATTACATAAAAGAAAGTTAAGATGTAGAGCCTGACTCATAAAGAAAAACCTAATGACGATAGACGGAACACGTCATCGGATAGAAATCTCCTTTGAATTTGAAAATTAGGCAAAGAAACTGCCATTTCTAATATAGTTATGTATGATGTAAGTATAAGATTATGCAAGTAACATTTAGAGCCAAGTTTCTTTTACAGGATAAAAATCTTCAAATAGATAATACTATGAAAATATAGTATGAAGAAAGAAAACTAAAAATATTAAGAGCTCGTGATGCTCGACAGTCACAAATTACATAAAAGAAAGTCAAGATGTAGAGCCTGACTCATAAAGAAAAACCTAATGACGATAGACGGAACACGTCATCGGATAGAAATCTCCTTTGAATTTGAAAATTAGGCAAAGAAACTGCCATTTCTAATATAGTTATGTATGATGTAAGTATACGATTATGCAAGTAACATTTAGACCCAAGTTTCTTTTACGGGATAAAAAACTTCAAATAAATAATACTATGAAAATATAGTATCAAGAAAGAAAACTAAAAATACTAAGAGCTCGCGATGCTCCGACAGTCACATTACATAAAAGAAAGTTAAGATGTAGAGCCAGACTCATAAAGAAAAACCTAACGACAATAGATGGAACACGTCATCGGATAGAAATCTCCTTTGAATTCTAATATAGTTATGTATTACCGACATAACATCTATGCATGAGTTGTTAGAAAATTCGTAACGAGATGAAACTCTTTTCCTACGAGCAATTAAAACTCGACCACACCTAAAATACATGGTATGGTAATTAATAAATATATAATTAAAACACACAAATTTGCCAATGTTGCTACATCCCTCTCATATTCAAATTTCAATATAGCTGTCGCCTCAGTGTTCATTACTAATTCCGTACGACTTATTTACGCAAATTCTTAAGATAGTTTGCAAGTTTACAGCGCAATAATAACTTCGCTTTAAGTACGCCCCGACTGCAAATTGACGTTGAGTGACAGCTGTCACATCGCCGTAGCTAACGACCCAATTCAGCATACATCCGGTGGAATGGAACAAAAATCGGTAAATCATTTTAAATGTAACGTGAAATTTTTTGACCAACAATTATGGTAAATTTGCATAGACAAGAAGTCTTTTATTATACATTCAGTATTTTCGCTAAGGCTTCACCAGCGTTTCTATTGCCTTTAACCTTTCTCTTCATACCCTATGTTTTCCTGATGGAGTATTGGTGCTTCGTCAAGTTGATCCAAGATTCCTACTCCCTTGAAGGATCCAACCAAAGTCAGATTTGGGATACAAACCTGTGCTCTTCTGAGTAAGTGGTTAATCCAATTCCATTTGTGGCACTTTATTTGGAAACTTCCTTGCAACGTTATAGCAAACCTTCATAAGATATTTTCTCTGGTCAAGATAATCAGAGAATATATCAAAGGCAGCGTTTGGTGAAGACATTGAAGTCACCTTGTGATGTCTTTTGTAGCCTTTATGTCTCCTATCATAAAAGGTTACAAAAGACATCACAAGGTGAGTCTTCGCCAACTGCTATATAGCAGAACTGTTTTGACGTTAGATCAGAATATTTTGAGTTTCATTGCCTTTAACGTAAAGAACGCACTTCTTAATGTGGCAGATATGCAACATCGAGGATCGCTACGATATGCAGATGTCTTAAGAGAAATAAACCTCATGAATTTGATGGTTTAGAATCCCACAGGTGGCCTATACTACGGAGGTAAGTACTCCGCCCATGATATAATAACAAAAATAAAACTAAAGTCGCTAGTCCATCTACTTTAGACTGTTCGTGATTAATTTTTAGTAGATAAATATCCGACGCTATGCATTTATCCACCTTGGGTGTCTTTTGAAGATTTTTTCACGTTTTATTAAACATAAAAGAAATTGGCTCTACGTGCTAGAAGATAATTAAAGATCGCAGTCGATGCCGACAATTCAAGAGTGGTCACTTTTGTATGTTTCAAAACTTACAAGGCGTGGGTTTTCATCTTCAAAATTAATGGCATATTGCAAAAAACTTGATCGCTTGGCATTACTGCAGCTCTGGTTAAGCACCAGAGCTGCAGGTCTGTTGTGCGTACTGGACTGACGAACAAATTGCTCATTGCTTTATAAGGTATGTGTATGTCCACACTATAGTGCCGGTTACGGTTTACTCTCAATCCTGTCTCGGTTCAATAAAATCTGGGCTGATTCACACTATCGAGCTGCTCACAGTCCGCTCGCAGTACAATAAATTATTATGGTACTAATAATGTTGAGTAGACATCGAGTACGTTTTAGTCATTTGTTACAAAAATGTCATTTGATTCTGTTTTTGCAGATGAATTAGTTTTTACAATTTTTTCCATAAGGGTATCAAAAAACCATAAAAAATAAATGGATGAAAGTCGTTTATAATTACGTGGTATTACCGACCACTTACGCTATACGACTGTGTTTCAAATCATAATATTTTATAATTAAAAAAATATATAATTCCAATTTCTACTTAAATACGTTCAAACACAGAAACCTATTAAAGAATAAACAAAGAATGCAACTTTGTTGTTAGCAAAGTATACAAGAAGGTGCAGCGTAGGAGTCTGAGTACAACTATTCTTAGTAATTATTAGTTGTACCCACGCGTCTAAGATAAGCAGTTAAAGAAATGGTATGGTACCGGAGAGAAGGTACAATTTAATGTGCACTGAAGTCATTAAAATGTCCGGCAGGAAATAGGGATTGCTAGAATATTGCAGATAATGGTAATGAATTTATGGCATAATTAATTATGACTCAATTCTTATAAAAATTGTTCTGGTACTTTGTAGGTAAGATACAGTCTGGGGTAAAAATTATAAACATATATGACTTATAGATAAAATATCACTCATAGTTGGTTACGGAGGTATATATTTAGTTTCACCTACTGCTGTGTCAAAAACGCTAAACGCGGATGGATGAAGTTTGCTATTGGCAAATGGCAATCCTCAGGTTTAAAATTTGGGGCTGGTCAGGTCAAGGCTGAATGGGGAAGTGAAAAATATGGCGCTCTGAAATGATATGTTGCCTTTATATAAACTGAATTACGAAAAATGTTTTGACAAAAATAGTATATGTAAATGTGGTTAAAATAAGTTGAAAAGTGGATGGATTTATATAATATTCTTAAAAAATTCAAAGCACTTCAAGGTGAAATGCATAATCTCGTAGAAGAGAGTGGGAGATTAACAAAATATTTTACATGTGATCATGATGTTTGTAACTCTTTCTAGAGTGTTCTGTTACAGCTCTAGCTGTAGCAATCCTGTATACACGGTTAACGCGTAAGTATATAACTCTCGCAAAGAAGAGTTTACGGCAAATAGTTGTAAAATTATAATATGCGAACTTGCCTAATTTTCTGTGCACTACAAAGATATATTCCAGCATGCATTATTTGTGAATGCGCTGCTATCATCCTTAGCAAGAATGACGATAATAAACAAGATTGTCAAGAATTTGCCATGTTAATCTATTAGGTAACACAACTATTCTCTTATAAAAGCGGTTTCGTTAATTAATATTGCCATTATAGCCGTCGTGCAAAGGTAAGCAACACGATTGCAGACTGCAATTACACATTAACTCAAGGGTCAATTGGCAAAGATAACCCACTACGCTCAATATGTGATTAAATTCTTGGAATGCTGAATTAATCTAACTGGTAGCGTTATCGATAATTGAGTCGAACCTCGCGTGTGAAGTGTGCGGCGAATTTTATTTTTTTTCTTTTTTTATTCCATCCAATCTTCGTGGTCCACAAGAGTGTTTGTGGGAAAACGCTGTGTTTCGAACAGCATTATTTGATCCACATATTTCCGTAATTTACCCATGCATCGAGAATGCATTTTCTACAGATATTTTGAATGATTTATCATTCTTTTATGTGCCACCTCGCTCTCTTTTCTCAAACTCATAAAAGAGAGCGAAAAAGTAACTACTTTTGAGAGAGCCATTAATTTTTTGGACTCGAAGTTTTTATAAATTATATTGATTTGTAGCCGCCTTCCACAGTATGCGACTATTTGCTTCTTATATAAAAACGAATCTATTGTTCTAGGTTGTTATATTCTTTGGGGATCCAAGTTATGTGAGCATACGTTGTACTTTCCGTAATTTTCATTAAAAAATTATTGTTTCATTTCTCACAATTAAATGAAACTACGTGATGTAGTATTATTTCTACTTTCTTTAAGTTCTTTACCACGGCCATAAGTTGTATTACAACATCTTCAGGTGGACTATTATCTTTGCTAAGAAGATGTTGTAATACAACGAAACCTAGGTCGTAGTAAGGAACTTAAAGAAAGTAGAAATAGTACTACATCACGTAGTTTCATTTATTTGTGGATAATAAATTTCTACAACATTAACGCCAAATATATTCAATGTTTCATTTTTGCTGAGTTAATCCAGAGTTAATGGTTTCAAAATATTAAGCATATTAAATTAAGAGAAAAAAAAACTGTAAATTTAGTCAATCCGGCTAGAAGAGGGCCGTGATGCAGCCGCAGGGCGTCTCGCAGTACTAATTATATACGAGTATGCGGAAACAGCTCGAGTGCACTCTAATATCACGCTGCGCGCTCGCAGTTAATTCGGTTCACTCAATATCATCCATCGCCTCGCCAGTTTCAAGGTGCAGTTATGGCATCAGCATTTAAATGTTCCTTTGAAGTTGGTTTCGTTCGCGAGCGAGTTTCTGGTGAGACAACTTTTAGACCTGAATTGTATTAAACAGATAGGGTTATTGCTCGAGTCATTTTATTTGACGTGGGCTTTTATTGTAATTTGAATTCATATTCAGTTGCCTGTAAGCCGAAATCATTTTTAATTAATACATTGTCATCATTACATTATAACTATTGTAAGATTTTATTCTTATATAGGAAAAGATATCTTGTAAGATTTTATTTTTTTTATAAATCGTTTTGTTAATACAGCAAAGAAAAATTGAATAGGTATATACGTGAAATGACCTAGGAAGTGTAAAGACATTTACTTCACATTATGTTGAAATAATTCGAATAAAAATAGCTGACCACGGGATCATATAGATTCCGTGGTACTGACAGAAAAAATGGTGTAAATATTCCCACACGCATCTTTTGGTCCCAGCGCTTAGATGCATAATTTAGGTGACGTAAAATGCAAATGTCCGCAATTCCGTAGAAATTACTTTACATTAATTGTTATTTGGTAAGTAGAATAGGGAATACAACACAAAAAAAACCTTCCTATGCATGTTGGAACACCTATAATGCAAGGTTTTATAGTTCTCTATCTCTCTTTTAAATTATTGGTTCTAGTTAAGTTTATATAATTAAATAGAACTTTGTATAAATTTTCTGTTTATCAAACTCATGATTGAAAGATTAGAAAGGGAGAGACACCCTGCAAATCATTTTGAAGCTTAGAATGGAAAATGGAAACAGAATTTAATTTTATATATATTTTTTATTTATGTCTCCTTCACTTTAAATGTATGGTGGAGGTACATTATTTTTTTTACAGTTTGCTACATATTAATACAAAGCTGCCTTTGAAGAACATATTTGCGAAATTTAAACCACATATGTCTAGGATTGTGAGGATAAACAGCAAACAGACGGACATGATGAAATTATTATAAGTTCTTCTTACTCTATGGAACTATATAGGATCTGAAAGAGTGTTGTAAAAATAAATAATGAAAAATTTGTTAAAACGGATTGCATATATGCGAGTATGTCGTAAAAAAAACGAAAGAGAATGTTCAACATGAATCATACACAAAGGTAGAGCAGTTAATAAGGCGGTGAACGTTAAAGATCTTATGTGACGCCAGTTGGGTATGAAATGAAAGACAATAATATAAATACTTTGTGTTAATTACAAGTTTTCACCAGAAATTATTAAAACTTTTTTTAAATAATATTTCGTCAAACACGTACTTTATTCGGAAAAAAATCAGATTCAAAATTACTTAACAAGGATGAAACAATAATAGACGTTATAATTAATAAAAGTAGTAGAAATGAGGATATTCGACGAGATTATGATGTCGGCGAAGTGAATTAGTATGCTATCCTGAAATGGTAAAAATGAAACATTGACGAGGTAAGTAGGTATGAAAGAAATAAGTTCGAAAACATTTGAAAGACCAAGAGTTAGGAGTGAATCGTATTGAAACAAAATTAATGTAGAAATATAAGAATTTGTATAAATAACGGAATATAATAACGTATACCTATATATATATATATATATATATATATATATATATATATATATATACATATATATTTATATATACACATATATATATATATATACATATGTATATATTTTTTTATATAGACGTGGAAGAATCCAAATTACAAATGATTTGTATAGAATACAATTAGACTGGATTCAAAAATTGAATCGAACATTCGAATACTCGAATCATTCAAATATTCCAATTAACTATAAAATAATGATTTTTTTTCAATTTTCTTAAAGAATTCATTATTAGTAACTGTATAATTACGCATATTCAATGTAAGTAGTAACTACTAACTAATCAAAAATCACTAAAAGTTAAGATTAATAAGGAAATTTATACCAAAATAATAATTTCCTGAAAAAATGTTCAATTTAGTATCATTGTACTTATTAGACGAACTAGTAAAAAAACTATTCGTAATTCAAAATGAATATGTATTCAAAATTCGAATTTAACAATTTGTATAAAGCAGCGGACGGTATATTCAAATATTCGAAGAATAAAAATATTCCATTCGGTTTTCGAATTCTATTCTACCATTTGATTCGATTCAAATCGAATTATATTCGCACACTTGTACAAGGTTGGAGATGTAAGCGTCGTTCCATGATCGCTTCTCATTCTCCACGGATAGGAGACAGCTGTACGATACAGATGGGTACAAGCGTTGTTGAGAATACTAGATAACGAACGGATCATTGGTCATTACCCCTTAGGTTAAACAGACTTTTTTATTATATATTTGTATCTCTGTACTTAACAAAATGCTCTAAACGAGCTAAGTTTCTGAACAATCTGTTGTATAAATTATCGACGGCTGATGTTTATTTTTCGTTTCACGATAAAAATATAATTTATCGCTTCATAAATATTCTTACGGAATTAACCATACATTACCGATTAGGTCGTAAATAATCAGGGATGAGGATAAAGTCGTAATAACTTATGGTTCTCAAACTTTCGGTATGTTTCAACATTTTTTACGGTATGTCGTATCTACACTGGGAGGTATACAAATCCGCGGAACGGTAGGCGAAGGGAGGGGACTAATTACGTTCTTTTTGTATGGTACTAATTAGAAACTCATTAGAGGTATTTATGTTAAGTGTCGGCCACAAGTTGTCTTCGAGATAATATCGCCCTACAAACGAATTCGGAAGAAAATTGCGGCTATGCAGTAAGTCGAGTATAGTGCCGTGATAAAATTCCGTCCTAAATGAGGAAAAATGTGTAGTGAGAAAAAAAGTGAAATGGGAATCATTCGTAGAGATCAATGTCCTAGTAAAGTCGTGATTTATAAGCGGCATGGTCTTTTAAAACTTGGTAGAGTGTCAATTAAAGACGGCCCCCCCACTAGGGTCAGTTGAAACCACGACCTCAGAAATCTTCGAAAAAATTAAAGAAATAACGTTGAAAGACGCATTAGTAAGATTATCCGATACCACCATTTGGAGAACCATCATTTTCCATTAATTTCGCAGTGTAAAAAGTGTGTATCGAAAATGTTTACGCCACCTCAGAAGCAACAATGGATCGAAGAGTCGAAGAACTACAGCGGTTTAGTGAAACTCATACCCCTATTCTGGAATGAATTCTAACTTGGGATACAATTTGGTTTCATCATTCTGAGTTGATACAATGACATAAAAAGGGTTCCCCAGCGTCTAAAAAGTTTAAGGTATCAGAAATGGTCGGATAGTTTTTGTGGTTACGATTCTTTGGAATTCTCAAGAAATTTTGATGATGAGCTATAAAGAAATGGATGTCACTATAACAACCTTTGGTTCACATACTCTGTTTCGGTGTGGGCACACCTGACCTTCAGCGATTATTATTGTCCCCAAATTTGAAATAGAAGCTATGAGGAAATAAATTCCACGAGGAAGAACAGGTGAAGTATGAAATTTTGACTCATTTTGAGAGTAAAAGGAAACACATTTTTTGGCACACAGAACTTAATTTCAAAATCGAATAAATGTATTGAGTTCAAGGGGATTTATTCTGAAAAAAATAGGTTCTTTGTTTTATTTACATTACATACATTTCATTCGCGAATATTCGGACTTCCCTTCGGTATCGGGGGGATTGAAAAAATTCCCCTCTCGTACGGGGGGATTGAAAAGTTCGCCGGCTTATATAAAAATTATTTTAATATTAAAGTCGTACTATCTTCATTATATACTTCAACCCATTAGTTACCACTATGCGAAGATTAATTTTTTGTGTTATATTTTGTTCCGAATTTATGCTGATTTGATTGGCGTCAAATGACTGATTTCTTGAATACGAAAAAAATCACATTTCGGGCTATTATTAAGCACCTGTTTAGGAAAGGGTATCCGAAGCATATCCGTGAAGACAGTAGGAGAATCTACTCGTAGAATAAAAGTTAAATAGTTGTCAGCTAAATTTAAATGATAACAATTAGCCAGCTGAATTTAAACGGGGTAGTCAGAGTACTGAAGATAACTTTCGCATTGGATGGCCGCCAAGTTTGACGACTGAAGAAAACGGAAAAATATACGATTTGATGATGGGAAACTGCAGATTGATAATACGAGAGGTATATAAGGCCATAGAGGTCACTAACCGGTATTTTCTAAGGTCTCTGTGAAATGGGTACCAAAGCTCCTTTCAGTCGATCAAAAATGGAACCAACTTAAGAATCACAAGAATGGAACAATTATCAAAAGAATGGAAAGATCGGGATTATCAATCCCGAAGTAAGCCAACGTTTGTCGGCAAATGCAATAAAGGATTCGAAGGGAGTCATTATGGTTGATTACTTAAATTATAAACTACACTAACTACTGCCCTCTTTTATCTTGTTGCATGACAAAAATTAAAAGAAGGGACCAGGAATACGAAAATAAAATTCGTTTCATCCACAGTTTTATCAACAGGTTTCTTTAAACCACGACTGAAATTTTGTGGGTTCAACTTAATGAATGTTACACCACCTTACTCATCTCATTTGACACCATCTCGCTCCTACACTTTTTTCGATTTAAAAAATATTTAAGCTAATAGAAATTTACATTAAATAAAGAGTACAAAGCTGCAATTAATGCATATTTGACTAGAGGAAACCTTTTTACAAAGTAGCATAATGGCTTTAGAAACCAGATGACACAAGTGCATAACTATTACAACAACAACTATTCAATCGACCCTAGTTAGTATTAAATAAGAGACTATATCGAGTTCATGCTTTCTTAATGGTAATTCTTATGTATTCGGTATTTAATTATTTTCTTTTATTTTGAAATAATTATGTTACTGTATACAGTCTGAAAATATTTTACTGCATTTAAATTTTCATTTACACTTATTTACGACTCTACGATGGTACTTCGATGCTACGAAGGAGGAAGATGGATACACATTGAAACTCCCAAACACTTCTCAACAACCAAACTTTGAGTTTGTTATTCGCATAATTTGATCTACTATTGACTGTTTATATAAGGACTTGTTTTTCGTAATCCAAGACTGTGCAGCGGGCTACAATGAAATTTGCCATTCATGCGCCTTTAGCTTGTTCCCATCGGCGACGAATAATATATATGTTATACGGTTAATAAAAACATATAATCTGAAACCGTGGACGAACCTACGTACAACGTTGCTAATTATAGCTGTTTGTCGATGAAGCGTGTTGACGCAGTTGTCGCTGCAAGCTTACCTCGCGCGTTGCGTATGTGTGATGAACATGGCTGTAGTCACCTTTTTGATGTGCGATGCATTTCTTGGATGGAGGTTAATTTAAATGATTTATTAATGTACTTATTTATTAGTTAATGCACTACTTTGGTCACAATGACAGGTGTTCAGGATTTACATATTTTACTTATGTTTGGGTTGTATCTGCAAACAATTTTTGAAGATATTTGTTTGCAATCGGTTATTTTGAATAAGATATTTTAAAGTGGTGTGTCTATTTGAATCCTAAAAAAGTTTTTCGAGTTTTCAAAATATATTTCATATGAAGTGACATGCGTGCCATTTGACAAAAAATTATATATATATATATATATATATATATATATATATATATATATATATATATATATATATATATTCTGGATATTCTGGCTCACGTGGCTCTTAAAAAGCACACATCGAAAAGAAACTTTGTCAGAACTGATCGGTGCACTGTTAAGTATATTAATTGTGCTACGTTTTATTTCTCCAAAATTATTTGTCATATTTTTAAAACTATGACAAATAATGGTTGTCATGAAAGGATACGTACAAAACAATAAGGACAAAAATGTTATAATGGACGATGAACTGAGTCCTTTGAAAATATTCATGCCAATACTTGTTTAATTGTTCGCTTTTCAATGCTCTCATAGATGGTATGGTATTAGGAACACATGGCCGCCGATGAAATGCTACAGAATTAGTTTCATTCATGAAACTACGATCACCACTCTAAGAGGGGAGCAAAATGAATTTCACAATGGACGGCGAAAGTGATACTTTTTATCACTTCTCTATACGAAATACAAATTCAAATAATTCTTCTCTCAGCTTTTCTCTTATTCACGCATGTACAAATACAACGGTCGAAAGCAAACATTTATAATTTCCACTCTTTGCCAACTTGCCTGCCTGCCATGCGCTAGCCAGGTCGTACCTCTATGGTTTATCTATGAATACAAAGCAAGTTTCACTTAAAAAAATATTTCTCTAAAATTAAATGCTTTAATTAACAAGAGAGTTAATAGAATTCCTATAAGAAATCTTCTAATTTCATTTTCGGTAACACTTTTCATTTGCTGAAGTCGTTGTAATGTTCCAAATTAAATAGTCTTATATCGAAATTTCGCAGGCTGATGTGCATTATAAACGCAACAAAAACATAAATGGGACATAAATGTACCAAGTAGTAGTAATGCATTTACTTTGTCACATACAACATTGAATAAATGTCTTAGAGCTCTGCTGCTCTAAGAGATTTGTTAAATGTTCTCTAATTCAATTCAGGGCTTCTTTAAATTCATTGATATATATATATATATATATATATATATATATATATATATATTTTATATATATAATTAATCAATAAAATCTTTCATAATCGTTTTATATACAAATTATCAGTAGTGGAAACGCTGTGGCCCACTACCGTCACATAACAATACAAGGCAAGGCGAAAGGTATCTCAATACCATCTAAGGATCCACACTGTGCAAGTCACGAGCAAAATAATGGAGAGCAATAAGCAAAAAATAAGGATACACCGACAAGGAAGTCATTATATATTCCAATATTGTTCTTTACCGGTGTACGAAGTGCCAAATTACAAGTTTGTTCTTTATTATTGCACAAAATGCCAAATTACTGTCTTACCTTCTGCACTCACAAGTTTTTTTTATAAAGTCCACACTTTTCAGCAATGGAAAAGCGATGCTAGCTGATCGTGTAGGAATCGCAGGAAAGTCGCCAACTATTTTCACATTGCTGTGACAGTAGAGCTGTAGTTAGTGATATTTTAAAAAATTCTTTGGTTTTTAATATTTCTCACCGCCTCTGAAAACGTATTCAAAATAATAAAGCAATTCGTTCAAAATTTATTGATAAATTAATTGTTTCTTACATTATATTCATATCACTTCCATATATGGATTAAATATATCATTCAGTGGCCACTTTTCCGTTTTCCGTGATTGGTATGACCATATTAAATCAACATAATCTATACTATGCGGTATTAGAAGAGAATATTTCAAACTATTTATTTAAGTACATGCTACCTTTTAGTCAAAAGGGTATTTTGTATGGAAAAATCTATAGACGTATGTCCACTTAGTACTTGCTAATAAAAAAAATATTTCACGCAAAAATAGCCAAGAAAAACGAAAACGTTCATTTATTACAAATACACATTTTCATGTCAATTGATAATTCAGCTCAGAAAAAAATTAAGCCACAGCACTATAGAGGGGGGGAGGGGATGGAGGGTATCCTAAAAAGAGAAGTCTTTTAGTATAAGCAACTGTATCAATCAATCCTGTGTTGTATTATTCACTTTACTTAACGTAACATTAGATAACGCACGAAAATAACCGTTGTCTATCGTTTGATTTAAAAATCGGTATGCTGTAACGGACTGGTTTTACTTTAACCTTTACTCGTTGTTAAAGTAAGGTCATTTTTCGTTAGATTGAGAGAAAAGAATAGCATCATATAATTTTACGAGCGGAAAGAAAAGGACGGAGCTATTTCGTCGACGATGACAGTCCTCAACTTTATCTATGGATGACAGGAGACGCATTTTTATAGGTTATTTTGTTTCGCTGAGCGTGAAGTAATATTTATTCGTTGTATCACTTTCCAACAATTTTACTTTTTAGTTTGCCCAATTAATTCTACTAATAAAGTTAAATATACTAAATTTCTATTACTTTTTAATTTTTTTAAAGAAATATTTAAATATCTGTTAAAGTAAACGTTTACTGTTCGCTAGAACAGTAGACGTTACATTTACAAACAATACCATTACATAAGGTGAAATAAGGAGCCATTTTAAAGTACGAGAAATCAAAATGAAAGTTTTACAATGATATAACATGCGGACGTCTGCTTGAAGGCTAATAACTCCGTAACGTTCACATTATTCATAAAGTACCATGATGCAACATATAACTGAAGGACGATAGTAACAAAGAGTTAACTTAAACTAATATTTCCGAACTTGGCAATGGAGTCGGCCGTGTTCTCACAAAAATGTTTTTTGAAACAGTCAATTGAGACGGTGTTATATAGAACAGATCTGGCATCACATGCGTACGGATATCACGCTCGTGCACATCACGTGCGTACGTGGGGTACGTATGATATGAACATTTACGTATACGGTATATGAACTAGAACGTTATACAAAGCCATCAGTCAATCTAAAAACTCAAACCAAATAGCCTGCAAATAAATATTGGTAGAAAGTTATGATACGTGCCATTCCATGCTTCATGAATCTGACTAGCCACAGACATAATACATAGCGCCTTGATTTAATTTTGTCAAGCTTAATAAGCAATGATCTTATATTACATAGACATGTTATTAGTGCTCTAAAAGTAGTCCTCAAGACATGAGGTAATTATCGTGAATACAGCTATTTCTTTTATATACGTACTTTCTGAGACTCCATTTCTTCCGTCATAGTTTGTGCTCCCTCTACTTGGGGCCATATTTGTTGTATGTTTTATGGGTATAACGTACTTATTACGTATAACATCATTTTTAATAACCGTATTGACTGTCAAGTCTGTGTGTTTTATACCTATTCAGCTGATAATATAACCGGAGAGAGAAACATGTCACGTTAAAGACCTCGAAATCCGACCGATACAGGTATCGCCTAAAACCAGAACATGGCGAAACTTCTACACACACACATATACACACACACGTGTACGTACGTATTGAAACAGCAACTCATACAAGTATTGCAGATAACAAATTTCAACCAACGAAAAAAGCACGAACGACACTAAGGTCGATCGGTACAGCCGTGCGCATAATGAATGCGTGACATTGTTAACATCGACACATTGATATTGACGCCGGCCGTGCACATCGCACATGTAATTATTTCGACGAGATAAGATTGAGGTCACGACGGGGTGGGGCGAGGAGAGGGCAAGGGGAGGTATGTCCTCTCCCGCGGGCCGATTATCCGTTAATGGCTCGAATGCGACAGTCAATTACGTTACGGCAGTAAATGTGCATTCGACTTGCATCAATCGCGTTGCACCGATCGGAATTTATGCTCTGGAACTCGACTGACCAGCTCGCGTTGACATCGACATATACGTGCAGTCGTTGTATATACCGACGTCTACCTACATTCACGTCGATATAAGCCATGGCCTAGCTGTAAGCTGATTAGATCGCCGGAGGGGAAATAGAAGGGGGTATTGTAGATAGAATGTGGTATCTATCGTGACGTTATTAACGGATCTATGGATTGTATTTGTCGAAATTGATGCGAAATTGAACGCGTTTTAAAAAAATATTCCAACTTAATGTCTGCATCGTCGTGCTGCAAGCTGAAATTAAAATTTAGTAAGCATCGCGAGTAATTATGAATAATTATATTTTAGGAAAAAACAAAGTATATTAAGATTATGTACATTTTTAAATTTATTTATATGGTGTGAAGCGTTTATTTATCGCAAATGCCAATTTATTTTTAAATAATCGATAAGTAAAAATTATAATCGAGAGAAGTTTTCTAAAAGGGAAACCGCGGAAAACTGAAAATATATTTATTTTTAAATAATTAAATATATACATTAATTCGATATACTAGTAAAAACATTCAATACACATTTATTTATTAATCTACTCTAATCGATACATATTGCGGACTTATTGCAACGAGAGCAATTTCTTACAGCCAACCATAACACCAGTCCATCCCCGTTCGACGAACGGCTGGGAATCGAACCCGGGTCCCGCGGTGCGCCGCATTGTCAAAGGCCGCGTGCCGTGTGATCAACCCAATACACCACGGCAACTACACAGAAATTTAAATTTCAAGTCAGACGTAAAATATTTTTCCTACCAAAAATAATGCTTACTCATAAGTATAACAATATACTTCTATAATTTTTTATTAGTTAATTTAAAATAGCAATTTGCTGTTAAATCCTAACAGCGACGGTTATTGCTTCTGCAAGACGGTTGTAACACCAGCATCATGCGCGACCCGTAAAAGCCATAGTGTTACGAATTCTTTTCTCACAATTTGTGTTATTCTAGTACTATAAAATCTTTTTTTCTCAATTTGTGTTATTCTAGTACTATAAAATCTTTTTTTCACAATTTGTGTTATTCTAGTACTATAAAATATTTTTCTCACAATTTGTGTTATTCTAGTACTATAAAATCTTTTTCTTACAATTTGTGTTATTCTAGTACCATGAAATCTTTTTTTCACAATTTGTGTTATTCTAGTACTATAAAATCTCTTTCTCACAATTTGTGTTATTCTAGTACTATAAAATCTTTTTTTCACAATTTGTGTTATTCTAGTACTATAAAATCCTTTTCTCACAATTTGTGTTTTTCTAGTACCATGAAATCTTTTTTTTACAATTTGTGTTATTCTAGTACTATAAAATCTTTTTCTCACAATTTGTGTTATTCTAGTGCCATGAAATCTTTTTTTCACAATTTGTGTTATTCTAGTACCATACAATCTTTTTTTCACAATTTGTGTTATTCTAGTACCATGAAATCTTTTTTTCACAATTTGTGTTATTCTAGTACTATAAAATCTCTTTCTCACTATTTGTGTTATTCTAGTACCTACTATAAAATCTTTTTTTCACAATTTGTGTTATTCTAGTACCATAAAATCTTTTTCTCACAATTTGTGTTTTTCTAGTACCATGAAATCTTTTTTTTACAATTTGTGTTATTCTAGTACTATAAAATCTTTTTCTCACAATTTGTGTTATTCTAGTACCATGAAATCTTTTTTTCTCATTTTGTGTTATTCTAGTACTATAAAATCTTTTTCTCACAATTTGTGTTATTCTAGTACCATGAAATCTTTTTTTCACAATTTGTGTTATTCTAGTACTATAAAATCTTTTTCTCACAATTTGTGTTATTCTAGTATCATAAAATCTTTTTTTAACAATTTGTGTTATTCTAGTACTATAAAATATTTTTTTCACAATTTGTGTTATTCTAGTACTATAAAATCTTTTTCTCACAATTTGTGTTATTCTAGTACTATGAAATCTTTTTTTCACAATTTGTGTTATTCTAGTACTATAAAATCTTTTTCTCACAATTTGTGTTATTCTAGTATCATGAAATCTTTTTTTCACAATTTGTGTTATTCTAGTACTATAAAATCTCTTTCTCACAATTTGTGTTATTCTAGTACCATGAAATCTTTTTTTCACAATTTGTGTTATTCTAGTACTATACAATCTTTTTTTCACAATTTGTATTATTCTAGTACTATAAAATCTTTTTTTCTCAATTTGTATTCTTCTAGTACCATGAAATCTTTTTTTCACAATTTGTGTTATTCTAGTACTATAAAATCTTTTTCTTATAATTTGTGTTATTCTAGTACCATGAAATCTTTTTTTTACAATTTGTGTTATTCTAGTACTATAAAATCTTCTTCTCACAATTTGTGTTATATTATAGTACCATGATAGTACCATTTCTATTTATTCTAGTACCATGAAATCTTTTTTTCTCAATTTTTGTTATTCTAGTACTATAAAATCTTTTTCTCACAATTTGTGTTATTCTAGTACTATGAAATAAAGTAGACAGCGCTACATAAAAGCGGATGATATTATTCCCTTCGTGCTATCTTAATTATAAATTTTAATTAGCTAAGGATTAACATATTTCTCCTTCCTAGGGTTCCGTGGCCAATTGGCAAAAACGGAACTCTTATAATTTTGCGCTGTCCATCAGGGTATCTGCCCGCATGTCACATTCATTTTACTCGGAGACTATTGGCACTATATAGATGAAATTTGGATGGCAGGTGTCTTCTATGAACCGCCGGACAATGAAATAGTGGTATTATGAAGAAAATAATATTAGGGGTGACTCTCCATAGATGTAACTGAGGATGAAAAAAAATCCAGTGCACATAGGGGTACGGGGTATCGTTTGATATGCATTAAAATGACATAGAGGTTTCAAAATAACTTTTTTATTTGAGTGAATTGTTGGTGAGATTTGCGCTTCTAAAACTCCCTCTACATTTTGAACTCACGAGTGTAAATTTCTGAAAACATTAAAGCAGGAGAACATAAAATAAACTGACAACGATAATTGGTCGGAATAAGGTATCTAGTGTAGTTTTAGACACATTGGACATTTTCGGTACCGACCACAGCAATAACTTTGTTTATATATGTACTTCTAAATTCTATAATATACTTCTAAAGTCGTCATCCCCCAACCGCTCTAACTGTCAAACTATACCTACAAAAGTCAAAATATTGCATACGAAATAAGTTTAATATTATTTGGTCCGATTCGCACTTGATCGGTTTTATTTTAAATTTTGCATCACCCAAATGGCAAAGGCCGAACTGTCATGATAATAATACGTTTTCATCTGTCTAAAACTTTTTAATTTTTCACTGTACGACGATAAATCTCAAAACTTGGTTCAAAGTATTTTGTAAAAATATTTTTATACAAATGTTACGTATAAAATATTTTGATAATTTCGTCTACTTCATTTTTTTAAACAATATGAAACACAAACTTGTAGTCAAAACAACAATTTTACGTAACGCCTTTTTATTTTCCTAGATAACTGATAAGTATGTGTCTGCATATTTAACCCTATGCGCTCCAAACTCGAGCAAGGAACGGCATAGACAATAATATTTTCGAATTGTAGAGTGCAAAGAGTTAAGAACTATTATTTTCTAGGAATATGACAGTATATCTGACACTATACTAGATTTTCGCAAATATACAAGGACCAGCAGCGACGCTAATAAACTTTGTGTAAGTCGATATTATAACTAGCGGGAACGTAAACAAATTATTCGATATGTAAACCTGTTACCCGAACATATATCGATAACATACTCGGAATGATATTGTGCTAGTTCTGGTTAACGTTCAAGGTATCTGTCCGGTTTTAAATCAATGTGTCAAATTCGAGATTTGACACGGTTCGATATTTTTTCTGTTACATATCACGGTCCGCATTTATTATCTTGATAAGGCGATAGTATACCGTAAAACTTTATATAATTAACACACATTTCTTAACCGAAATACAATTTTTCTTATTTCAAGGTGCATTTCCAGATTCTCATTTGATAAAATCTATAACGGAAAATGTAAACAAAATTCTAATTGATATACTCTTTCACAGCTTTTTCTTCTAGTCTATTACGAATCATTAGCTCCGCAGTCATCTTGAGAAGGTCGGAAACATGAGGATATTCAATGCGTTTCGTGGCACTGTATGTTGAAGTTGATGGTCACATTTTTGCAGAACGCTGAAATTCTTTGAATAAGAGAGATAACATAAACTTCAGTAACCAACTTCACAAAAAGCTATTACCTAGTATAAAAACAACGGTTAACATTCACTTATCATTATTACAGTCAAAATACTTTCATCTCTTCAGAACAGGCTTAATCAAAAAGTGATGAGATCTATGGTAACTAAAGTATAAGAACTACAACATAATTCACGTGTAAACTCGCAATTTCAATCCATCTCTTTCATCTCGCATAAAATGCAAACCAGAGACTCTGAAATTCATGACGTAGCTTATAAATATACTTTACGTGCCTACAATTCGAATGTTATTCGGATAACATACTTTCTCTCAACTCACAATGATATCGCGATAAATTATGAAGGAATTCGTGGTTTTCCCCAGACACATGAGACATGTCATTGATGCATCTTGCTACCAAATCCTTGCAGCGACGTCTTTTATTTTCTCAATTTTATGGGACGCAAAGTTTCTGTGACATTGTCACCTTAGAGCACCAAGTTAAATGAATGTACTTTATATATATATATATATATATATATATATATATATATATAATATAAAAAATTACGAAAGTTCATACACAGTAGTGATATATTTTTAATCTAGTAAACACTGCTCTGTAAAAACATTGATTCAATTTTAAGTTTTTTCAAATATAATTTATTATAATATAATAGGTACTACCAAGCCATTATTTTTATCGTCATCTCTTTTCTATTTGAATAATACATTAAGATTATCATATTTGTCCTTCTTTTATTGTTGTATCATTCAAATGGCAAAAACAGAAGTGTCTTCGTAATATTCAAACGTCAATGTATTGATACGTCATAAACCTCATAGTTTTTGATGAGAAGTTTTGAAATTTAGATTAATATAGTAAGACGAACACTTTTATACAATAAAAAAATAAAAATATGAAAATTCTTTTATATTAAATACGGATTAAATTGAAAATAGTGGCACGCGAGTCGGACGGACACTCGATCGTTTTTTTTTTAAACTTTCAAAATCATAAATCACGCTAAAGTTCCAGCTATAGTGTAGTATAGCTTTAGTTCCAGTAATAAAAAATACCATTTGTTTTTATTAAGATTGAAATAAACAGCAATAGTTTTCTTAATTTTAAATATTCGTAAAAAAACACATCTGTTATAACTTTAAGGGTTATTCAAGCCTTGAAGGGTTAGAAAGCACGTTTATCTATTTGGCCGGGCGCAATATCAGCCGGGCCCGTTTACTCGCCAATTGAAGTGGCACGCTACAGTTCGAGGTCGCCACGGCAATCCTGGCTACTCCGATTGCTAATCCGCATGCAGGAAATGATATTCAGTGCGGATAAATTGGCGTATTGTACTTTTAAGTATTGCAAATACATAACGAGCGTTTGGAAAAATAATATACCAACGGATGATATTAGCCAAGGAAAGAATGTCGGGTCGAGTGTACTTGGAATAGACCCAACGAAGTAAGAAGATAAGTCAGACAAGAAAAAGCGGTATGTCCGGTTTCTTGGTAATTAGTCAGCGCCGATGACTTATTGAAAGTAGATGTTGAATTTTTTGGCACATTTAATTTCTAGCTGTCTAACCTTGATAAGCTAGGCCGAGTTCGATATGCGCGCTCAAGCACATAATTTAAAGCCTAAAATTTGGAAAAATTACAGAAAAGAACAAAACATTTTAGAATTTTACCTTTCGCGCAGCGTTAAAATTATTTATAATACCCATGTGCAGTTTAATAATTAACAAGATGGGAAGACGTTTGTAAGAAATAGGAAAGCACCGAGAGCTGATCCGCCTTTTAGGAGGTTAGGGAATCTGTTATTCTGTTTAGGGATTCTTTGATATTTATATCATTAAATGTGCTATATATCAGAATAAAAATATAATTTATGTGTATTTAAATATTTTCAATGTTTTTCGGAAATGCGATTATATTTAATCATTTAGTAGTTCGTTTATCCCACACAATGTAATGCAACTCACAAATCAATTGATCTGAAAATAAAGAAATTCTATAAAAAAGAGAGAAATTCTATGAGAAAATATTCTCCACAAGTCGGTCTGCCTTAGTCGAGACGCACGCCGTGTCATAACACTGCAAACCGCCCTCATTTTCGGAATCGCTCAATGTCAAAATGCGTACTTATACATCGACTCTCCGACACTTATATATCAATAAATGAATCTTATATATGATAATGATCTGATATGCAGGCTTATCGACTAGGAACATCGATAGAAACTTTCGAACCAAACTTGACTAAACTATCATAGAACAAAATTGTATAAAGGTAATCGTTTCAATGACTTTATGCCAATTGATGTTCCTGGTAATGGTACATCGTTTCGATGACTTTATGCCAATTGATGTTCCCGGTAATGGTACATCGTTTCGATGACTTTATGCCAATTGATGTTCCTGGTAATGGTACATCGTTTCGATTACTTTATGCCAATTGATGCTCCCGGTAATGGTACATCGTTTCGACGACTTTATGCCAATTGATGTTCCCAGTAATGGTATATCGTTTCGATGACTTTATGCCAATTGATGTTCCCAGTAATGGTACATCGTTTCGATGACTTTATGCCAATTGATATTCCCGGTAATGGTACATCGTTTCGATGACTTTATTCCAATTGATATTCCCGGTAATGGTACATCGTTTCGATGACTTTATGCCAATTGATGTTCCTGTCGACGTGCAACTATATTCGCCATTTCTCTTCACTGTCACTGAACAAAAAGCAAAATAACAACTTTACATAGCGTGAGTTAGAGTTATTATTACATGTATGGATTGCGGTACACTTGCAGGCAAGTAACATTAATATTCTTATCGCGTAAATAAAACATCTTTCACTTTGTAGGTCTTTATACAATCTGCAACACACAAAAGCAAAACCGCTCGCAAACTTCTACATACTTAATAATGACAATAGAATGCCAGTGTCTAGACATTATGCAAATATTTGTCGCGAAATAAAGAGGAAAATTATTGTAATACTTACATTTGATAACAACTACGGAATTATAAAAGAAAAATATTTGACGCCATTAATAGGAATGTTCAAATCAACAAAAATTAAAGCAATAAATTACAATATACAAACCTACCGCATTTCACAAGTACGACACTTTTTGTTCGTATACTAACGATAAAACAGATTAAACTCGTAGCACAATATCGTATCCACGTATTCAATTGAGATTATCGATAATTTCAAAACCGGCATTAACAACTTCAGATAAAGGTGTGTATTTATCAATAACATTTACTAGGAATTTTTTAAATGTCGGAAATCGTTCTCAGCAACACTCGGAAGGACGTCTGAGAAGAGACGACACAACCCGCAAGTGACATGAGAAATGTGAACATCATAGGAATATTGTATTTAAGAATAACTAATGGGTAGGAACATATTTAGTACAAAGAGCAAACAAGAATCGGCCATATAATTTGACTATCATTATATACAAAGCTACGACCGACTGACTTTTTCTATAATCCAGAATGTATCCAGAACTTACCATTGATTTTACCACTTATATCTACTCGTCTCTTTATATAATTGTGCTTTTAGTCCTCAAAAATAGATCTGCCGATTATATAAACTCATTCACTTCTTCAGTGGTCAGGTGCCAATTTTAATTATACATAAAGCTTTGTACTCATTCTTTTCAATAATTCGTAAGTTTGGCAAGAGTCCTGGGCTTAAATTAACATCGCATTGTCTGAAAATATCAAATACACTTGCTTGCACGCCACTGTTATAGCCATTATTTTTATCCCACTGTACACTATTACCTAATAACATCAAAATATTCAGAGTCGAGTATAAATGGATAAGTTAGAAATTGTGCTGTCAATATGTAATGACGGTAGGTATTTCCTGTCAGTTTTTTTAGGCTTTCCTATCTCAAAAGAAAACAACGCAATCTTTATAAGATCACTCACGTGTCTTTCTGTCCGTCTGCCACAGTCGATTTTCTTAGAAACTATGTGACGTAGATACTTGATATTCTAACTTTTGAAGAAAATTTAAATTTTTTTTATAAATTAAAAAAATTTTAAGAAATAAATAGGGGATATATAAAGTATTAAAAAAATATATTTCATGTGTGGTATCATTTGAAAACGCTCGTTATGAGGAATACAAATATATCTTTCGTAATTTTAAATTGCATATTTAAAGACATATTCTAAAAAAATAGGCGAAAATGGAGCATCTCCGCCCCCTGTATTTTTAATAAGGGGGGGAGGGGTGGTATTAAAACACAGAGTTGTTAAAATCTGACTATAAGATTCCAAGAAAACTATAGCGATTACCTTAGATCTTATAATGTTTTTACGCCTGTGAAAAATACATTAGGCAATACATTCACCATGTGAAAAATTTATATTTGGAAATAGTTTAGTATAAGTACACTTAAATGTTTACAAGTGTCCAAATGATACCGAACCCTCGTAATGCGAGTTTTACATGTACTATTAAGGTTTTATTTAAGATAATCCTAACTAATATTATAAAGGCAAACGTGTATTTCACAACTGCAAAAGCAAGCAACGAAATTTGTCATACACATAGTTCGTGTTGCGGAAAACATAACGGCTCTTATCATGTGCTTGGAGGTTTGTTACTTGTGAGCTTCAACGCCTAAATGGCTCCACAGATTTATGTGAAACTTTATACGGATTTAATTCATTATTCGGATTAACAGATTAGAGACTGATATTTTAAGCCGATAAATATTAATTAATATAGGTTAAATCTTAATGTTTTTTCACTCGATAATAAAAATGTAGTACTACGGATTAACAGATGCCACAACTATTGTAATTTAAATAGACTGCTAACGTGTCTCGTGAGCTAAGAACCTGAATGTTTTAGTTGAACACGACAAAACATTTAACATTATTTACTGGAAGGCGTTACTATAGTCTCACCTGCTCAGATAAAATTTTCATATCTTGGAATATAAGTATACTCTCTGTTTCGGAAAGTTTAACAAATTGTGTATGACAAAATTACTTATCAATAATTAATTAGCCCAAATCAAAGACTTAGCACACACAATTTACTGGGAGGCGTTACTATAGTCTCACCAGTTCAAACAAAATGTTCATATCTTGGAATATAAGTATACTCTCTGTTTCTGAAAGTTTAATAAATTGTGTATGACAAAATTATTTATCAATAATTAATTAGCCCAAATCAAAGACTTAGCATATTTAAAACTTCTGCATAATAAATTGACTTCTTCAATCCATATCTTCGCTCCGTCCGTTATATTCTTTTAAGTACTTAGACGTAAATAATAAATGTTAACGATCATATAAACTGTCGATTCCTTAATACCAGTCACTAGCAGGCAATCGATAGTTTAATATCAGGGGCCACCGGACACGGACTGCCGCGGAGCGGCTGGCCACGACAATGGCCCTACATGGCGCACACCGGTCCGCTTTTTACGAGCGAACCTTATCGGCGCCACCAAATTATTCACAAGTTGCGACCGAGACGCGTCGCGTGCTGGCAAGTATTGGTATTCGTACTGGCTTACAATCGCAGCAGAGGGCAATTCTGTAAGACGCTAAAAGATGGCGAAATCATCTTGCACTTAATAGTCAAAAGCTTTTGAACCTGATTAATATACCGGTATTATAAGTCACAGTCGCTGGATTTGGTTTAATTATTTCCAAAAGTAAAAACCTTCCAAGATTTTTACTTAACTTTTGGAAATTTTATTGTAGTAATGTAGGAAATATAATTTTATTGTATTATTGTAGGAAATATAATTTTATTGTAGTATTGTAGGAAATTTAATTTTATTGTAGTATTGTAGGAAATTTAATTTTATTGTGCATTGGAAATTTTATTGTATTACAAGACAATAATATTTCTAATAGCTTAAAAGACCTTTGTTTTTGTACGTAAAATTATTATGAATTTAAAACAAATAGTGTTCAAACAATTGTTAAAATAAACATGTTTATTTTCCAGTTAATGTGTGAAAGAATTTTACAAGTAATTATACTATGTATGCGTAACGAAATAATTCAATAAATTTTGAACACGATAGTTCAATAAATTTTAACCATCAAAAATGTTCGGCTCGATAAAGTTTAACTTAAAATTTCTATCAAACGTATATCTAAACTATCAAAAGTAAACTATCGTAAGTATTATTAAAAAAAATCACTTCATATCCATAGAAATAGAAACATCTACAAAAAAGGAGTTAGCAATAAAAGTTTTCGAGGTCTCTGTATGCCTCCAATAACAGCGCATTTAAAAAGTCCTTCGAATTCTTTATAAACTTGTTTTTCTTTTCATGAATTTAGTTTTTTTTTGTTTTTTTTTATTACTATAACCGGCGCACAAGTACACATAACTTTACGTCATAGTTGTAGCAAACAAAACGTAATTGTAATGAATTAAAGAAATCACAACGTAAGTAATTAATGAGACAGACGTCTAATACAATTTAAATTGAGATATAAACAATTGAAATTATTAAATAAGTTAAAATTATCATTAAAATATAAAAAAACAAAGATGAAAATTGAGCTTTCTATGTTAAATCGATTTATTTAGACAGTTGTTAATGAGCATATTCTTAAACGATGAGGATGTAAAGATGAAGAAAGTTCATTTATGGTGAGAGTCAATTCGTTGACAGGAGAGAAAAATCCAATGTTGGTGCGACATCTACGAGGGGTGATCAAAAAGTAATGATAATCGATTTAAAACATAATGGTTTTCAGTCTAATTTTTTTATCTTTCAACATAATCTCCTAACAAGTTGGTCCATCTTTTTTTAAGTGCGTGGATTCCCTTTGAAAAAAATCATCTTGACTCTCCCAAAATGCTTCTATAGCGGCTATAATTTCATTACTGTCTTGAAATTTCTTACTCCTGAGCTGCTCCTTAAGTCGAGGAGAGAGATAGAAGCCGTTGGAGGGCAGGTCTGAAGAATAGGGTGGGTGTTCAAGCAATTTGAAACCCGCTGGGGACAGGTCTGAAGAAGAGGGTGGGTGTTTAAGCAATTTGACACCCGTTTCTCGAATGGCAGCCATCGGAACTTCGGTTTTGAGTGCTGGTGTGTTGTCTTGGCGATACAACACTTCAGCTTGAAGTTTCCCCTGCTTCTCTTCCTTGACAGCTTCCCGGTATCTGCTGGTTTGGTCTGCATAGTAAAAGCCTGTAATCTACCATTACAATTCCCTCGGCATCCTAAAATACGGATGCCATAGTCTTTTGCTCCGATCTTGCGACTTTCAATTTCTTCGGTGTCGGCGAAGAAAGTATTTTCCAGGTCATATTTAATCTCAGAACCAAAGTGATGGATCCAGGTCTTCTTCATGATTAGAAATCGCCTCAAAAATCTGTCTGGATCAGCTCTGATAGTCCTCAAGATTTGCTTTTGAAATATCGATTCGTTTCTTTTTTGTTCAGTGCTTAACAAAGTACTGAACAAAAAAAGAATATACCCAACGCCACGATACCTTGTTCATGTGAATGCGTCATGAAGAATCGTCTGCATGTTATATAATATCTGATGATGGTGTCATTCTTCGGTCAGATAATACTTCGATTTTTTTCACATTTTCTGCGGTGTAGGACATGGACGGCTGTCCTTCACGGTACTCGTCTTCTGTGGATTTTCTGTCCAGCTTAATCTTCTTGCACCGGCTGTAGAATATGGAGTAGCAGATTCCCCCAATATTTCTACCAAGTTGGCATGTATGCCTTTGGTAGAAATTTTTTTCAGGTAATACTTGATGACTCTGACTTCGTTTTTCTCCATTCTCGTGTTATCGCTCGGACTGTTCGTACTCAAATGAATGTGATTTCCAGGGATGACATTTTGTTTATATGATTATATTTCCCACAACTAGTGAGGATATAAGCAAGCTATCACAATTTTTTAAAATGTTTAGGTACACTTTAAATATAGGACTCATTACTTTTTAATCATCCCTCGTATGTAATCGTTGTTGCGGGAAATATTAAATCTATATATAGAAGCAATGCGCTGTTATCAGCTACATTGTATATGGACCTATGAAGAAATACATTCAATTTGTGAAAGAACACAGTGTCAATGCAGTTTTTATTTCGAACTGGGTATTTAATTTGAAATACAAAAGATGCTCTTTGTAAGACGTAAATGGGGCGCAATACAAATAAATCTTTTGAATCCTTTCGATAAAGTGAGAGTGCTTTATTCATATATAATGAATTCCATACAACAACCCCGTACTCGAACTGACTACATATAAATTGTATAAAGAAATCAAAGTCAAATGTTTTTAAAGTCCTTGTCTGTCATTGAAACAGAGCTCCGCTATCTTTGCAGCCTCAATGTTCGCAGTCGTAATGTGACCCACGTGCTTTTCCAATATTAATTTATCATCAATAATTATCTCCACGTTCTTTGTAGGGTTATATTGGAAAAGTTTTGCATTGTCGATGGAATAATGATTAAATGTTTGGTAACGGGTAAAATCATCGCAAGTAGGGCGTAAGAATATTTTTTTCCAAAACTATATACCGATAGAATGTAAAGATCTTTGTGTGCTCTCTGAATATCTATATCATGTTCTATAATTTTGTAAATTTTACGATGCGATGTTTTGCATTTTTTAGTTATTCGTTTTTAACCACTAGTAGTTCGCGACCGGAGTCATGATACGCTACGATGGTACGTCAGATTCCGCATATTCGCGAGATGAAAACCCATTAATTATAGCGCGGTACTTCCTGCTGTCCAATATGATTGAATTCATCTCAGCGAGTCACGACGTGAACTATAATATCGAAGTTTTTGCATTAATTTCCCGTAGTTTATTTTATCAAAGACCTCGATGAAATATCAATATGTAGATAGTGAGATTTGTTTAAGTTTATCTATGGCGTTTGTAATATCCGATAGGTATTCAACCATGTTATTCAAGGTGTTTTTTTGATAGGAAGTCATGGTGGATGGAGTACAATGAGGATTCGTATAGGATTTAAATAATCTTTTAAGTAAGAGATTAGACAATTTTCATCAAAAATAAACAAAACCGATAAAGCATAATTAAGTATATTGTTTATATTATCACAATATACACTTTATATCATTTGCCTGAAGTTAATGATGTACATATTAAATATATAACAGCGAAATTGCAAGCATCTTGGCGTTATTTTTAACATACAGCAGGTACTCAGCCAGGACCCGGTCCTTTCTTACATCCAAATTTAGAAATGTTTTGAGAGTTTAATTTGAAAATACGATGACTTTCCTCACCGTGTTGATTATGAGAAATATTTCGGTCATCCAAAAATAAGCTAAAATTGGTAAAAAAGTTTTTATAAACTTTACAATAATATGTGCGGTTGAAAGTGCAATATGACATTATCTGAAATGTAAATAAGACATTATCTTGATACACTTGAAGAATTTTAAAATAATTAAGCTGCGTCAGTCTACAGTCGTTTCGGACGAAAATTAAAAAAAAATCACACGCCTCAAATGGAGATTCACATCCTTTTTTGTAATTTAATAAAAAGGTGCAAGTTTTATGCCTGTACCTTCGCCCGCTTTGGAAGACGCTACCTTTGGAATACTCCTTTATTCAACCATACGCACTACTCCTCGCTCCGAGCAAGTTCTAAATGCGATTTTTTGTCTTTGTCTTGCATGGAATATTAAGTGAACAAAATTAATGATTAGAAATTAGCGCCCAGGTTTCATTCAGCGAATAAACTGTCAAATAATTTACTAACGAATTTGAATTATTCTACTTATAACCAGTTGACAAACAACGCCAATTTTTTAATACATAGTTATTTGAAGTTTTATTCTACGCTACGATAATAACCTGAACGCACTTCACGCGACTAATGTGTAAGAGAGAAATAAAGATCGACGATACTTGTGTGTTAGAGCAGCATAGCTAGAAAATCAAACATTCGACATTTGTACAAACATTTCACTCAAATCTAACTACCGTTACCGATAGCTTGTTTTGTCCATCTATCATTCCAATAAATTTCAAGGTTTATACTAAAGTAATATAAAATTCTACATACAAATCTGATTGTAATTTTATCATAAATGTCCGAACATAACCTCAACTTGAAATAAAACGTCAATGTAACAAATGGAAACTGGCGTATAATTGTTATTTGTTTATATATTTAATAGTTATATTTCGCTAATATAAGTCATCTGACACTTATGCTCAATTTGGCAACTCTTATTCGATGTTATTTGACGACTGAAAAATCGGCCCATAAGCAGATTAAGTAAAATAATATGTTGATCGAATTTGTTTGAATCGTCATTTAGAAAATAATTAATATATAGACAAACATGATGCAAACGAGGAAATGTATTGGATTTGCGCAAAATAATTGCTTTCACGACGAGATCAAAAATGTTCGGAACACGTCAGTTTTTTGTTTGTTGCTCGTTACATTATGTACCGATGTCGTGACTAATACAGACTATTAAGAGTATTACGTAATTCGGAAATAACGTTCAGTAAAGTCTATAGTTTGTTTACGCAGTTTCCTGTATTTGAAAGCTTCGACTGACTGTAGTTCGCACTACTATTTCGTGAGTATATGTACATATATATACCTGAATTTATATCTATGCTATTTCATAAATATGGTGATGATGAGATTCCGAAATGAAAAATGGAATTGCTTAATGGATGGTGGTAGATCAACCGTAATTCAAGATATTTTTACTGGTAAGTTGTTACTTCGCAAAATAACTACACCATCGACCAAGTCAGGGTCTGATGGTGAGTTTTGGAAATAAACAATAGAACTCCTTAACGGATGGTAGTAAATCAACTGTGATTTAATATATTTGCTACTGATAATTGTTACTTTGCAAAATAACTGCACCATCGACTACATAATACCAGCCACAACCGTTAAAGAAGTTTTACTTTAACAGCGCGTAAAGTTTCTCGCACTCATTTCTTTTTTAGGTTTTAGCAAACGTTCACATTTGTATGGCTTGGTGTCCATATGAATATACGGCATATATAAATACATCTTAGAACGTCCGGACTACGAGGAATAACTATTTAAGTGAAGGAAGTTGAATAGTGTGCCTCGTCCAGGTCTAAGTTAAACTTTGAAATAATTATAGCTAGATTGTAATAATTTTCGAAAATATTGCAGACAACATGAATATTTACAATAAAGTTCAACGGTATCGCTAATTATTACATATTGTCTGTCATCATCAAATTTTTGTTACAAAATCGAACCATAGGAATACTTTTATATCATACAAACTAAATCGTTACAGTTATATCAAAATAATGTTTAAAAGAATTGTACCACAATGATGAAAATTTACAATAAAGTTCAACGGTATCGCTAATTATTACATATTGTCTGTCATCATTAATTTTGTGTTACAAAATCAGATCACAGGAATACTTTTGTATTAAACACACTAAACCGCTATAGTTATATTAAAATAAAGTTTAAAAGAATTGTACCACAATGACGAAAATTTACAATAAAATTCAACGGCATCGCTAATTATTACATATTGTCTGTCATTATCAATTTTCTGTTATAAAATCGGATCACAGGAATACTTTTGTATTAAATAAACTAAACCGCTATCAACTAAACCGATACCATTATCAAAATAAAGTTTAAAAGAATTGTACTACAATGATATCTAAAAAAATCAAGATGTATGTTATTACAGTAACTGTAATAACATACATCTTGATAACTGTTACAGATGGTGTTTTATAAGAATTTTCGTGTTACAATATTGGAACGAACAATTCTGTGCTCAAACAAGGACAAAATTAACAACTAAGCTGTTGAGAATATATTTAATAAATCAGTTGTAAATATATAAAACAAGATTAGTTACAAATAAACTATTCATTTTAGTTCATAATAAATAGAAAATGGTTATGGAAAGTTAGCATCCGACGGCGTCGAATGTTTACGTATTGATAACGCCTATAAAATATTAAACACTGGCTTCTTGTTTTCAGCGCCTTCGCTCAACGAAAGATAAATGTTATTTACGTTTTTTATACTCCCAATGCGAATATCTTGTTTATTTAGCTTCTCAATCTGTAAGTGTACGATTATACTTACTTATTTATAAGATAGTTAGTCGGAGAATTTTCTTATCAAATCTACTGCATGTAGTCATTGCCTTGGTACTTAATTCCGGTATAAGTCTTATATTTGAGTTAAATTAGCATAGAAGATACATATACTCGGTAAAGTATTGAATTTCTGTAAACAGAATAAAGAGCTTTAGGTGACAGTGGCGTACATTCTTCTCAAATTATACTACTACACATCCTTTCCCAAACTATACTAACCGTACTACATTGACGCAAATTGCTTAAAAATGTTTTATATATGAATTAAAACATTATTAAGCAATGCGTCAATTTGGCACAACAATAAAACATGAATAATGCATACTGTATTAGCTGAAAACACACCAACATGAAATGCGCCTTAACCTTGTATATATCGGTCTGATCTCAGTGAAAAACATAAAACAGATTTTGAATTGAATTGTTATCTGTGATAGAAAGAGGATTCTATAGGTTAATTGAGAAAGATTTTTTCAAACATTCGAGTAAAGTCAAGTCCGAAACAGGAGAAAGCAGCTATTAAAATCCGCAATTAAAAAAACATAAAAGAGACCAGCGAAAATGGAGCTGGCGTTACAGAAATAGAATATAATTTCTAAAAAAGCTGATAATTTTTAGAATTTAAGAAAATAAACGATTCAGGATTATTAACATTAACTTGAAATAAGAATAACAACCTAACGAAGTACCCAGTATTTTTTCAGAAGAAACGATTACAAAAAGTAATCAATAATATTTATTTTCTCTTTTAATTTATAACCTTTACCTAAATTAGTTACAAATAAACTATTAATTGACCTTTGTTTTGCGTGACTTTTTTCAACCATGCTGTCGGTCCTGTGAATTCCATGGATTACATGTCACATCTTTATATAGAGCAGGAGTTCCCAACCAGGGGGCGCGCCTCCCAAGGGGGGCATAGAGAGATGTCAAGGGGGCGGAAAGCGTTTGTATTTTAGAAAGAAAAACAAAAAAATATACAAACAACATTAACAAATAACATTACAATGTAACGTTTAATTTACATGCACAACATTAATGAAATTAAATATCATATTCACTATTATTACCACAAACTTGCAAAAAATTTGACGTTTTGGTGTACATTTTTTGTTGAGAAATCAGTTTGAGTGTGTAAAATTATTGTGTCTCACTGTTAAAAGGTAAGTTTGTGTATTTACAAATTTCAGTTACCATTTATTTAATTTACTAAATCAAAATGGCATGAAAAAGTAAAGGGGGTGAGGGGGGGCGGCGGCATGAAAATATAATTTATAGTCAACAAAAAAAAGGCTGGGAAACCCTGATATAGAGAATACAATGAGCCAAAATCTGCACTTGACTTCATCTTTGGTTTAAAGAGTTCCTTAAAAATAGCATTTACAAACTATTACAAAAAATAATCTGACTTTGAATAGAAAAAAATACAAGATTTCCCATTTGTCTGATTGACGTTTTAAATAAAAGTTTTAAGGAGTTTACTTTTTTTCCATTTAAGAGTCTCATTTTTATTTCAGCCACATCTGGATCCAGTACTATATGGACCTTTGTTAGTCTCCTTTGCAGGTGCTACCGTTAAAAACCTCCATCACAAACCATATTCGCCGACATAGTGTCAAATGTCCTCCACGTTGCTGGAAATCTGATAAAAATTAAATTCACAACAGGCGGCAGAAACTGCGTTCAGAGAATAACGATTTCCTTCAAAAATTACAAATAAACCCTCCACGTTCCTCTTATCATCAACTACCCTTGAACGGAATGCAACTTTTAAGAGCTTCTCATTCATTCACTAATAGGAATCTGACGGAATGGATTTACTATTAATATTGTTTTCTCGTTTAAGATTCTTCCCGCAATCTCTCATAGATATAAGATGAGCAGCAAATGAGTTTCTTCATTAGGCTTTTATTTAAAAATGTCCTGCGTCTCACAAAGGTATCATCGCTATTCGTAATATAGACGGTGCAGATTTCTAACGTTATGTTTGCATAAGCACAGAAATTATGCAACAGTGAACAATTTATAGCCCTGCTGTGCGACTTGTGTAACAGTACAAATATCTTACGAAACGATAAAGCAATATTTTAATTTGAAGCAGTTTTATTCATTCATATTTAACTCAACGTTACACAACTTAAACTGCAAAATTTCCTATGACAGTAATTGTAAACTTCCTCATTGTTTGCAATAAAGAGAGCGCGTAGGAGATGTACCGTGGGTTGAAATGTTATAGGTAGGTCAACGGAATGTTAAATTTAGAACAATGTCGGACTACGTGTGCAATTTTGACACTTTGCCTGACACAATTCTAGTTTTTTTATTATATCAGTACTGGCTGGCCACTCTGCCTTTTCCGGGAAAAGGATAATAACTGTATTTTGTTTTAATTGTTTTTCATAAAATAATTATATGCAGTTAATTTATTGACAGTATTCTCAAAGGTTTAATTACTTATTTATTTATGTGCTTTAGTCGAGTATAGAATTGTACAACTCAATCTTATTACATAAAGTTGCTTATAATAAGTAACCTCAAATAGTACAGTCAAATAAGGCGATATAATAAGGCTAAATTTCGGAATGAAAACAAGAAAGTTGAAAATGTATATACACTTTGACGTTTTAAATACATGTTATAAATCTCATAAGAATATCGTTTCCGCTAGTCAAAATATCAAAGACCAAGGTTACGAAAATAATTTTTTTGCAAATATCTCGTTTTATATGCCTCGTGGGTCGTTATAAGTTATTACAAAACTTGTAATTACTTTGCGTAATACATTACTGTTCAGTACCTACGTATTCTAAAAAAAATATACTCTGTCCTCCGGGATACTATAAGTTGTATGATGATGAGAGTTTCATATTAATTGGATGAGTCTTTTTTGTACCAAACCATAAAAAATAACTACTGACACTCTTCTCTTTATAAAATTATCTAGTATTAACTATGACAGTATGATAACTTTCACAACGAAACGAATACTACTCTCAGCTCATTAATAAAAGACAAATAGACCTTTTATGAATGTAGCGGCTCTTCAATCTTCAGACTCACGTAACTGGTAAAATTGTCCTGTTAGCCAGTTGTCAATTTGATGTTTTGATCCACTTATGATATTATTCCAAATATGAAAATACATTTTAATAAGCTCACGTTACGATACAAATACAGAAAACCTGTATACATATGTAGAAAGCGACTAATACATTCATTGCAGACCGGATGTTTCCTGCACACCCCAATATTTTAATGTAATTTTCTGACAGTACTTAGTTTTACATAAAAACAAGAGTATTCTACTTAGTGCCAACTAAAATTAGGCAATGACTCGCAGGGAGAAACCATGAAGGTCTACTCTTAGCAGTCAGCAATGAAAGTGTTAACGAGTTGGATTTTTTATCATTTCTAATAACTACAATTCGCCAGTAATGGAATCATTATTTGAATCATGGAATGATTTCTTTATATTGGAAATTATTTTCTATGTTTTTCAATACCCTTTTGTTGTAAATAAATGCAGTTCAATATACATTCAGAAGTTTCCATTTATAAAGGACGTAGGATTATACCAACTTGGAATTGGCTTCACGCGTTAATAGATTTAAAAACGTAATTATTGAATATATTTGGCCTTAATTTTGTAGAAATTCATTATTCACAATTAAATGAAACTATGTGATGTAGTATTATTTCTACTATCTTTAAGTTCTACAACGATGTTGTAATACAACGAAACCTAGGTCGTGGTAAAGAACTTAAAGAAAGTAGAAATAATACTACATCACGTAGTTTCATTTAATTGTGAAAAGTAATTATATATTATACAAGTACACTTAACAATCCCTATGATCAAGGTTATTGCCGGGTGTGGCTATATAATCCAACAGATATTCAATTTTATTTACTATAGATAGTTGCTACAATGGCAAACACTTGGAACTTGATGTCATATTTAGCGCTAAAATAGTTTAATAACAACACGTGCGAAAATGGCGCTAGGTGTCTTTAAGTTATTAAGTATACATAATACGTATTCAAACGTTTCTATGGAATGCCAATAACTTATATACATACTTTTTGTATCAGCCTATACTTTTAGGTTATCCCTACTGAGTTACGATAGACGGTGTTGAAGGAGTCACATCGTAATAACAGTACGACACTGTCATCATCTTATGTGGCACCTGCTCTAGCGAGTCCTGGTAAACGGCTAATCACGTCAAATGTAATTTACGTTCAAATGCAGTCTAGTGAAGACTTTAACTAGTAATTTTAAGCAGCTTCTTATTACTATCTATTTTAACATTGACTTAAAAATTTCAGTGGTTACTAGCTATTTTAGAAATGACAAACATTCCAGTGGTTATTGCTATTTTACAAGCGAGTTAAAAAAATCAGTGGTTATTGACAATTTTACAAGCGACTTAAAAATTTCAGTTGTTACTGGCTATTTTACAAGTGACTAGAAATTTCAGTGGTTACTGGCTATTTTACAAGTGACTAGAAATTTCATTGGTTACTGGCTATTTTACAAGTGACTTTAAAAATTTCATTGGTCACTGGCTATTTTATAAGTGACTTTTAATAGAGACCGGAAAAAATAGGCTTGGTGTTACAAGACAAGAACCTGTTATCAATTATAATAAAAAAAAACCAAACAATTCAGCAAGTGACAATCAGGAAAGATAAAAATACAACTTGTAACCATAACACAAAACTGAAAAATCTTCATAAACGCGCTTATGTTTTAATATATCAAGAATTGTTAGTAAGAAACAAAAATACAAATAAAAACTAACAAAATACATAATAACTTTTTATGAATTATTAAAAAAAAATCAATAAAGTTTTTCAATTGTGTAGTTAGTTAACTATTGCCAAAATTTATTAAATATAAACTGTTAACAGACATTGACAGTCTATTCATCCTATTATATATTATTTTGTAAAAGTAAGCGTGTTTCTGCCTCTTTCCGGGTTTTACGTGGATTTCCTCGACAATCCTGTCCTGATCTTCAAATTTTATGAATTAGTATGTTACATCTAGGTATAGAAGATACAACGCACACAATTTGTTTCATCTTGCTACTTCAAAGAGTTTAGTAGAAATGGCATCTACAAACAATCATGAAAAATAACCTAACTTTTCAGAAAAAAACTACAAGATTTCTCATTTGTATGACGATTTAAATAAAACTTTTAAGGAACTTGCTTTTTTCATTTTTTCTATTTAGGAATGTAATTTTTCCTCTTGTAACACCTAGACCCAACACTATATGCACTTTTACACGACATCTTCACAGACGACCCCTAAATTTTGCAAAATGTCATACGTAAAGGACAATAGAGCAGCGTGCAACGCGTCCCACCTAATGGTCGCATCGAGACGTAAACGATGCCTTCCTCTGCCCACGACGAGCTCGAATTACAGATGAAACGTGCTTACCTCATCATTTAGTCAGCAGCCCGATTCAAAGCGGCGAGGGGCGATTATCTTATTTGCAACGTTACACGTTCAATAAAGTAACCAAATTAAACGGGACATTTCGAAAATAAAAATTGTTTACAAAACTTTTTTCGCCTGATGGCCAATCTTGGCGCTTCTCTCGAGCTACATATAGTTTAAAAGTAAGAATATATTCTAATTTTACTCTGCGGGCGAAACATTCAATTATAGCTATTAACTGGCCTTTATTTGGCGTTAATTTTGTAGAAATTCACTATTGATAATTAGATGAAACTACGTGATGTAGTATTATTTCTACCTTCTTTAAGTTCTTTACGACGACCTAGATTTCGTTGTATTACAACATCTTCAGGTGGGTCTCTTAGCAAAGATCTTTGCTAATAGCTCTCCTGAAGATGTAATACAACGAAACCTAGGTCGTGGTAAAGAACTTAAAGGAAGTAGAAATAATACTACATCACGTAGTTTCATTTAATTATCTAAAATAATTTATTTTAGTAAAGGAAATGTGGAAGTTATTTTGTTTCTTTGTTAATTAATATCTGCAACCAAGCGACCTATCGCTACTATGCGTGTAATTCGTGTGGCTCCAGTTTTACACGTGTGGAATATTTACTAATGCCAAAACGTGCCTGTGTGTTTGTTACTCAATCACGCCTGAATTTTTGTGAAGCTTGTTACAGATATAGCACATGATTTGAGGTAATCTATATGTTGTAATTTTTTTATCCTAGAATATCATAGCAAAAATACAATGTCGAGGATTAGAGATCTAAATAAAAGAAGCAATTCTACGGCCCAGATATTGACGACGATTTAAGATTTTTCTTTTAAATCTGTTTTCTCGAGAAAAAAGAACGTCTCAGGGGAAGTTCTACGAGGGCAATGTTATCTAATAGTTAGATATATTAATCATATTCTAAATTGGTTTTCGAATAAAACGTCATTTAATCTATGATAAAAAAATTATAAAATATTTATGAAACAAAAATGTGTTAGGGGACATTTGGGGTTTTTAGTCTTATATATAATTGTATAATTTTCATTTCTACGCATGCTCGTAACGTAATTCATGTCCGTTTTTAAGTTCTAGTCGTTTATCTCTACGTCAAGTGACAAATATTTTGGCCCATAATTATGTTTGTTTAAATAATTACGGAATAATAATAATACATTGTAGATTGTTAATTAAACAAACAACAAACAAAAAATTTGTTTTTTGTTTATTAGGTATTTGTTTTTAAAATTGTAGGTATTTTTTTAAAATTTCGGGTCAACTAATAAGCTAATAGGCTTCTGTTTGTTAAGATATCTAAGTAACACAAATTACCGATAACTTATCATTAACTTATAATCGCGAGTTCAATGAACGATTATGTCTAATAGATTATACTTAATCGTTGCTCCCGCGACCGCCCCCTAAGCGGCTCTCGCCTTATTCGTAGATCTATTTAACTTGGAATTCCGGCTTTTCATTTATAAGTTCTACTTGATTTATTACGTAATATGTAACTAGTTTTGTATATGAGATTTTATTGAAAAAGGTGAAGTGGGGACCATTAAGGGAGCAGTGTAACATGAGAGGTCAATTCGAAAATTATTTTTAAATCAAATCTTTTTCTAAAAAGTCGCACAGTTGTACTTATCAAGAGTTTCGTTATGCGCAAATTGCAAACGTAACGACACATGTTTCGCAATTAGATTTTTCCCCGTTTAGCACGTCAACAGGTCGTTTGGTAGCCACCTCATTGGGCGTCAGAAGAGAGACGTCCAATTTGTCCGTTACATTTTTTGAGAGACTCGTTCAGTAGTCAAAACGGTACGAGCCCGCTGGCTCTGAAAACAGAGCACAGCGAGTGCGAGGTATTCTGTCGTTATTTCCGTAGGCAGGTACATTACGTGAGTCAGCGCGGTCGGCGGCGACAAAGCTTAGGTTTCGTCAGTCACGCGCCCGCCAGGTAAGTGTGTGTTGAAATGTTGTTATCACAAAAGCGACGTGAGCCGCACGGTTCGCTCGTTATCTACACGTAACTGCATTTATCCCGCGACAAACAAATTTTCTCGCCACAAATTTCTCAATTATTCTCGCTGCCAACAGTGTTTATCTTGGCGTATGCGCGCGATCATGAAGCGGAGGAGTGCTCGGAATTTCAAAATTTTAGCTTGTCATCGTGTCAGAAAGAAAAAAAGACATTTATTTAGTTACCTACCTCTTAATCCTACCGTATCGTCTTTCCGCAATACCTAGGATAAAACAGGATTATTGGTTCTTGTCAAATAATACAAATTCTTTTATTGATCATTCGTTCCAGTCAGTGTAGGTGATTATTCCTGTCAATAGAAAAAGATGTGAATAGAAAGGGTACGAGAGGTAAATATTAAAAATCAAACAACTCATTGAGAAGCCGGAGGAATTCAATATTCCGGACGTTATGTATTTTATCCAGCAAGGCTTTCTAATGTGTAAAATAGACCTGTCTATGGACGGAGTTTGGTGTACTATAACACCTAATCAAACTACTCTAATCGTTTCTACTTACCAATCAAGGATTCTGCCAGATAAACAAAACACTCTCTAAGGCTTTTAAAATTTAAAAAAGAAGCCGAGTCGAGAAAACACTCTCTAAGCCCTTCATATTTAAAAAAGGAAGTCGAGTCGAGAAAAGACATTTTCTAAGCTCTTCAAATTTAAAAAAGAAGTATAGATTGTCATATTGTTACTAATCATATTTAATATTTTTGGTGTATAAAAATTAACAAAAATATACCCCCACGTAGTGCTATGCGAACTATGTTAAAAGAAAAAGAGTCCACGAAAACACACACTTATATATAAGGTATAGCCAAATTGGAAATGAGATAAATTAGTGCGGATGCCACGTCGAAAACACGAAGCACAAGCTAGTGACTATCCTGGATGACTCCGAGACTTGGATCTTGCCTTTTTATAAGGCACCGAGATGTGAACCCTTGGAAAGTAGACCCTTCACGCATATATGTTTTGAAATATGATGCTGTAAACAAAACATGTCTGTCAACTTGTCAGGAAGAGAGTCGACATTTCAACAAAAGAGGCAAAGTTAATCCAATCAGATTCATTCTACGCTAGGCAATTGTATAAGATGCCGTCCGTACCATCGAGGGTAGAGCCAGATGGCGAAATATATTTCGTGAAAAATTATCGGTAGAGATTAGTTACGACTTTAAACATTAAGGAAAAATGACGCGTACCTAGTGTTTAACGTAAGAAAAACCCGCTTAAACTATTTTTCTTGTAATAAATCGGCGATATAATCCCAGAGTTAAAATAATAGGTCCATAATATTCGAAACCATCGCACTCCAGCAAGAGTATATAGTGCTATTAGCATTTACTCAGAAACAATTGCCGATAAATGAAGGTACTTGTGCCTAATAAATGCAGTTATAAGCATTGTTTATGTGTCATGGAAGAGATAAGATTTCGATATATCGTAAAATAAACCTTCGAACAGCTTCGATATGATAATAGTTACGAAAGGGTGTTCAGTCTTCCTTTTAATGGTCGTTACTTTCATCCACCTATTCCTTACTCATGTTCGATTGCTACGTTACTGCGAATGAACATGTTTATCATAAATATGAATAGTTTGCAAATCATTTATACTACAATATGATGTTATGCAATATTGATATTGTGGTTTGGAAAATATATTGTAGCATTAGAAATATTCCAGTTTACACTTAACTAATGGTTTGACGTCTTTGAATGCAAATTATTGTTTAATAAACATCGTTTGATAAGTTTCTAAAAAAGCTATCAAACATTTTGTGCAAAATTTAACCTGTTTACTTTATTTAAAATCATTTAAATCATAAACTTACAAAGAGGCAAGCAGTCACGATGCGGCAGAGACTTCGACCTCGAAACGTAGTTAAATAGCTAAGTGCGTTTTCGACCGGAGATGGTGTTTTTAACGGTAAGTTTTTTTTCTATTTCATTTGTATCGCTTCGGCCTCTGTTACTCGGCCTCGAATTGATAATATTTGTTACACTGGGGAAATGGTGGCCGCCATAGGAGGTACATTAAAAGTCAATGCATTCCGTTGTCGATAAAGTAGTCGATGAATAATGTCATGCAGCAAATGTCATTGGACACGGATTAAAAGTAGTTTAAGAGTGCTTTATTCACTTTTTCCACAACCAATTTAAGGCTTTCGACAGGCGCTGTGGACTGAACATATAGTACTATTGAAGGTTGATAATAATAAAAATTACATTTTCATATTTCGCATTTTAGTCTGTAAAATCCACACACAGACAGAAAAAATGGCTACTGAATTAAAAGAACTATTTCTAAAATAAAATATAGTGCCAAATGGTAAACAAGCGTACTTTCCCTTTTGTAATATAGGTAAAATAGGTGTATGTAAATAAGCTGTAGATGATCCAAGTGTCATCCCGCGCAATGCTCGTTGTTTCTCGAACCGACCGCCGCCCACGGCCCTGTCTGTCGCAGATAATGAGATAAGTTTGATGACTAAGTGCCAAACGACGAAGACGGCAAATATAAATATAACAAAGTGGCGTGTTACAGAAAATAGAAAGAAGTAGAATTCTTATTGAACGGTCGCCTTCGCTTTTAGAATGATTTATAATGGAAATGGGTATTGGCGTAAGGTTTCAATAGATGTTTTTTTGCAACGAATAAAATATAACAAAGAACCTTATAAAAATAGTTGGATCTACTATTTCCAACTGTTGAGGTTTTCAAATATTTTATCTCATACAATTCAGTCTAATGAGAATAATGAACATGTATCTATGGATCGTCTGTTACGGATACCTGGTTAATCAGCTTTCAGAACAAGTGTACTTGGCAAAAGTAAATTTTTCAATGTTTTCCTTTATTTAATTGAAATAATATTATACATATTTAAACTTCCTTCGATATAATAAACCTCCATTTTTTTGGATCGTCACGGTTTATTTTATAAAAAGCATTGGTGCAATAAAATATTGTCCGTATAAATTATTATATTTTCGCAACAAATTATTGATAATAATTTTTCGACTTAATTCGCGTTTTTGTCAATAACTTACAAGTTATAATTTTTTTTAAGTATTAAGAAACGTTTGAAATTTTACTTTTAATGTATGTTTTTCAATAGAGGAACACTTTAAACCGATTTTTTAATCGAGTAAAACACTTTATCGGCTTCATAGCTGCTCCATACTTTGTTTTTTGTTTCTTTTGAATGGAAAAGAAAAAAAAACTGAAAGTCACTTCTGCTCAAGTGCACTTCATATAAAAACATTAACATGATATTAATACACAATATTTAATGTTGAACAAAGTTACATTAAAATGATAATCTCTCAATGTGTACTTGTAACCCGTATGGCGGGACTCGATAACTACATTCGACAGACACTGGCGGTTACATCATTCTCTCAAGTCTGAGAAGGCTGACACAGATATTACCATTATTTATTTGTGAATAATGTTTAACAATGAAATAATTAGGTTAAGTATGTGGATAACATCAGAAATCTCAATGAATTAATATTGCCTATGGGTTATCTAGACACGTTTGCATTATGGATACAGGATTTATAAACAAACTGTCAAATTGAAGCTTACAAACCTGTTGTCAAAACCTCTGGTATCACCTGCTCGGAGACATTTACACATCATAAAATAGAAACACGGACACTTGTAACATTGTCATGATGCACCAAGGTCACAGTAAAATTACATTGCTAATAACACCACAACAAATTACACAAACACTCGGACACGACAAGTAAAAACAATTAAACCCACGGATCGCACGGTATCTGTTATCCTGAAACACTTGTTTACACTTATTTACTGCAAATTATCCTTATTTGTACACCATTGCATTTGTGAAGCAATGGTTTAATTCCAACATTTTAAGTCTCACATTAATGATACAGTTTTTTGGTATTTATCGACAACACTACTTTCCACAGCCGTGCTGCACGTCGTTAAGCATGCGAATATGGCGGACAAATTCGAACTATATACTACGCTTGCGCCATGCTGTTACTCAGGTATTGTGTTGTATTAACGTACTTATAGATGGTGGCTACTTGTGGTAACTCCATCTAGCGGCTTTACTAGTAAATCTTAATTGTTTTGTTTATTAAAATAATGAATTAGTTTTACGTTTCGGCGATAGAGGTCACAGTGAAATCTAAAAGCCCGTAATGCGCATCAAAGTAATTTAAATGGGTGGTACTAAAATATATTTTAATTGAAAACATATTTTGACGATATACGTTTTGTTTTTTTTATATTATTCTATGATTGTTAGTCTGTGAATCTATGATTAAAGTGTAGGCAGAGTCGCGTAAAGCTAAGTCTTCTATATGACAATTGTTTACGCCAGACTATTATTTATACTCTCATGAAATCTTTACACGATAGATAGCGTCATCTTTTGCAAATAAATTAAACTATTAACGAAATAAAAATGGATGTAATTTTTTTCCGTCAGAAAGTGTATTTAATATCATAAAGCAATTTTATTAGCTTCAAATCTTCATGTTCCATTTTTGTTTGACTGACTTCACGTTTTGAATACATGTACAATTTTGGTGACAACACAGTATGCTATTTATTTAAAAAAATTGTTCAGTTATTTAAACAAGTAAGTATAGTCATTTATAGTTAAGAATCATGTTTAGTGTTAAGCGGAAAATTGCCCATTGAGCTGAATAAAATCGTTATTCGCTGGGGTGCGTAACATCAGCGCTGCCTAGCGACCGCAACTTTAAACACGCATCAATTTTATTTGCACGCTTCAAATTAACGGCTCTGATGAATTTTTAAGTGAATAACATAAAAATAATGAAAGACTATGGTACATGTAATTTTTTGATGTGAAACATCTAGATATAAAGCGGATCGTTGGCGTGGCGACGCTTGACGGGCCGCCACGCTATACTAAGGTATATATATATATATATGTATATATATATATATATATATATATATATATATATATATATATATATAGTCTATATGTAGTAAAGTGTACGGTATGGCGACGTGTCGCCATACGCAACCGACTACGCGACCCCCTCCTCACTCAGTTCGACGCTGTTGTTTACTACGGTACACATAACATGTGCTTTATTATTTTTGTATTAATTGTAAATAAATGTTTATTAAATTAAGTCACCATTTTCTGTAAGAAATTCGTAATACTTTATTTTTTCATTATACTATATTTAATTCCTGTAATAATCTTGTCTTTTATGTATATTACTTGTATGAACACGATGTTTCATATATGCCAGGCGTCCCGTGACTGCTCACTGTTTTTCTTTACTTTGTGTTCCTAACTACGTATCAATTGTTCCTTTGTTGTTCTTGTCGAAGAAAAGTATTATTCACGTTTTTGATAAAATCATGTTAAATTATACTAGATTGTTTGTCTTGTTATTTATTGTAAAAAATATTTAAATATATGCTTTTATTAATGAATAGTAACAAGATTTTAGTTGTTCATACTCCAAATATATTCCTAAATCTCCTATAAACCTTTCGTTTTCAATTCAACATATAATAATAAGTAAATATTTTAAAGTATGATTTCATGGGTTAACAATCCTTGTGAAATTTTCATTATTGCCAAAATGCATCTGTTCCCAATTATTAATTTTTGATAATAAAATAATTTCGAGAGTGATCTATTTTTTAAAATACGTCGTTATTTTGTATATTATTTTAAAATATAAATTAAATTCGCATCTTTGCGAAACTGCACTGGTTCTAAAAGTATTACATTGTCTATGACAACATTTGACAAGATCCTTTCGATATTTCCATTTCAGCTACAGCGAGCGCTGCAGTTGATTTCGTTACCCCTACTCTTTAGTCCGCATCCTGCCCATAGATATTGAAAAAGCTTTTGGAGTGAAACTTTTTGCCACTGTTGTATTGAGAAATGAAACATTAATGAAAACAGAAGGAAGAGGTTATTTCTCAATTAATTTCTTTTTTAACTGAATTTATGATTACCTTTTCACCTTCAGAATAATAATATACATATAAATAAGAAAGTTCCACGTTAAATACGTGTGGCGGTCACGCTTCTTTCGTTTTAAACTTTTTTTTTAATCTGTAATTAGTTAATTATATTTTTTATATATTGGTATGTAATTTTGTAATAAAAATATAATAGTTTTTTTATAATCATAATATTTATTGTCATGCATCGAATAACTTTTAATAACGAGATAAAATTATTGCAAATTAGTTTCTCATGTAATAGTTTTGAAATAATTTATTTCTTCGGTTAAGTATTTAACAATATTTTTTATACAAATTCTTACGACATACCTTCATAAGGTGATATGGCCTGTTATTATCTTGTAAAAGAAAGTAACAGTTCTTTTGAAAACACTTTATTTTTGTGTTTCCTACTCAGAATATTGCAAGAACTATCTCCTGTTATAAAGATCGTAAGGGAAATATTTAAGAAACACGCACAAAATAAATTATAAAACAGGCATTTTGCAGATGTAAATAGCCGGTATGTATCGGTAAAATATCTTTTCATACTCAAAAGATTGGATATTTAATAAGATGTTTTTAATAACTATTCCATATTATAGTGTTGAAAAAAAACATAGATGAAAATATAAAATTGCGGTACGTATGTTTATCGTTTAATTTACGATATTTTTTCGTTTATATGATACGTCTGACCAATGTTAGCTTTATATTTTACATTTATTATAATACAAAATTATTTACTATAAATACAGCGGATACCGTTGCAGGGTTGCAAATTTGATGACGTATAAAAATCGTTCTCGCAATTCTTCAGCCCTTTTGGGATATGGGATTTAAGATAAAATTTCTTTCATTTTGCGAGCGCGCGTAACTGTTATGAGTGTGGAACTGAAAGTTGTAATAATGCTAATAAAAAAATAAATCAAATTTCTTAAATCGAACTCTTTAGTGATCCGTTGAAGTACTTTGCTTGAATTTATCATTTGTTTTTACAAATTGAAACAACAAAATTACAAATTTATGATGAAGCCCCATGCCATGCTACTGTTTACCATCATTAACGAGATTAACTGTGGTCGTACCAGTTTCAGTGATGATCTGCCTGAGGAACGTTCCTCAAAAGCGGCAATTGAAGACAACATCAAAGCTTTGCGGCTCATGATAAATACTGATAAGAATGTAACTTGTCAGCAGATCCCGAGAAGTTTAGGTATTGATATGAGTCAAATACAGAAAATTCTAAATGAACCTTCAGTTATCGGGAAGCTTTGTTCTAGATGAATACATCATTTAACGGAAACTAGAAAACATCGTTGCGTTGATTGCGTCATGAAATGTTAGAAAAATTGATGGAGCTATCATAGAGAAAAATGGTGTACTTGACGTCACCACGGGTGACGAAAGCTAAATATTCTGCCACCAACTCGCAACTAAGAGACAGTCTGCGCAGTGGGTGTTTCCTCCCGAAGAGTTACCTACAAAAGTGAAGAAAGGACGAAGTGCTGAAAAAAGGTGGTCACGTCGTTCTTCGTCCGGGTTATGGTTGAGAAGCAATTGGAGTTGGAAATGGAACTTATCATAGTGACACAAATTGTGCGTTTTGCAAAGGGACATAGAACGACGTGAATTGAATTATTATAACATGATTTGATAAATTTCAACCAATAAGATTCAAGTATCAAGTTCAGTTGTTTTGAGTCATCGTGGTAATTGGGACAATTTTATATTGGTTTTGAAGTAAATATCAGTTACGTAGTGTTTTCAACGTGCTTGGTTTTATAATTTGTCAAGTAAGCATACAAAATTTATATTAAATATTTGTACAAAAAACGAGATAAAAGAGTAACTATCATAGTTTTTCCTAATGTTATCGTGACTGAAACACGTAAATATAAACTAATTTTTAAATGTATCAAGCATTTCATTGCATTTTATTTCCCGAGTTTTCGGCACATTTATACAGATATAATTCTAAAACAATGGTACAATTTAGAAATAAACTTAAAAACTTCATGTGTTTTCTACTTCCATACCAAATTTCATTCAATTCAGTGGAATAGTAAACCAAGTAGATTGGTTTATGTGACTAAATTGGGGAATTTTTTAAACTGTTCGCAGAAACAATGTTGTTTTTAAATGATTCGTTACTACGTCCCATACACAAAAAAAATTTTTGAACCTCTATAAATGGGCCACCTGTAGAAATCGTGGTAGCGGGGAGACTAACGCCCGTACACACGGTCAGGACTCTCAATCAGAATTACTGACAGTTAAAAACATTTTTTGTCTGAATACTTTACGGATTGGAATGTACAATAGGGCACGGTCGGTAAAGAAGACTCTTGTTCCGACTCGACTGACAGTTAATGTGAAAGAGAAATACGTGTTTAACTGTCAATAAGTCTGACTGACAGTCCTCAATATGTGTGGTACATATGGGCGTAACACCGCCCGCGCACTAAGTGGTCGAGACAGCGGCCAGTTGTTGTGCGGCCAATACGGTGCAACTCACACGTCCGACGACAAAAAAGCCGTCGTTTGTAAATTAATATCGACGACAGTTTGTGGCACGTACATATACCTTTTTTGTCGTAGGTAAGTCGTTCGAAAGTCGTACGTGTAAGCAGCGCCTACAACAGCAAAGCGTATATAATGTCGCGGCGGCGGCGGCGGCCACAGCCGCATGCACGGCGTCAGCGGTCAAGCACGCGACTGATTGGCTGCGTTGTTCCACGTGTTTTGTCTAAACCAATCGCAAAACATACACTACACAGCCGGTCGCGAGACCAAACATCAATACAATCATCCGTGTGTTTGTATAATTTTATAATGAATGACGAAACGGATAAATTTATAGCAGAAGTTGATATAATGCTGACTATCGACACACTATCTTCATATATGAAATATTCTGGAAAGTAATTTCTTATATTACATGATTTTCTGTTTGGTCTTTTGAAGTTTGGAAACGACGTCTTGCATTGATTCTATACCATCACGTTTACGTACATAGTTATATAAAATATAACATATTTTTACGATGTCTATAGTAAAATCTAATCCAACTTTAAAGGGACGGTAAAATATTTTCCATTTATTGACTACTACATGCCAAACGTGAGTTCTACAAACCGACGTGCTCTGCAAAGCTTATTCAATTTCGATTAAAATTCTTGATTCGTCTAAACGATTGCCAGAGAAATAACACATTATTTTATTTTTAATCCCAAAACCTTCGTCAGCTACAAATATGTATGGCATAGGTCTATTGTCAGTGTTCGAAATAGGATGATCGTCGGGTAACTGTAACTAGTTATTTACCATTTATTGTTAAATAGCACTGATGAGAAATTGAAGAATCCTAACTTTTTCCGTAATATATATATATATATATATATATATATATATATATATATATATATATATATATACATTTAAATTTGTAAAATAATTATTATAATTATAGTAAAAGGAACTACTGTTTGCTGTTTTAATAATGTGAGTGTGTTTGCTATCCGGAGCTGTTAAGACAATTGGGAAAATTGTTTATTTGCTCTAATCATTCGGCAAACTTTACGCACCTTTCGTTGGTCTGCAACGTTAAACAAAGTTCTCTTAATATTAACCAAATAACAGTGCAGTCTTAATATTTCCCTCGCTGTAGTTTCACCTAACTAGAATGCGTGATGGAAATCTGCAAATATGCAGCCTGTTGCCAAATAACAAAAAAACAATAAATTATTTAATTCAAAATAATGACAAAAATGAAATAAATATTTTTCCTTGAATGCATGTATACATACACAAATGCCGCATCCCCTCATGCACAGGAACGCTTACACATTAGCTATTCATTTTATCACACGCCTTTCTCAATTGTACTCATTTTTCAGCTACAACCCTTGCAACGAAGTGGAAGAATTTAAGAGATAATTACTTTGGACAAAATAGACGACTTAAAATGTTATCGAGTGGATCTGAAGTTACGAGGAAATTTCAGTATGTATATTTTACCAACTTGCTTTTTCAGATATTTACACTTCTGTAAATGAAACTTAGTCTAATATCATGTGAACCATCTGAGAGCGCTCTTGAACCACCTTCACAGCAGTTACTAGTCAAAACCGTTCTCGTATTAAAAAGAGAAAAGTCGATGATCCCGCTGGAAAAAATAATATAATTTTTTAAAGACCACAGTAGCATGATAACGGAGATAAATACTTAAAAAAAACTGAAGCATATAACGACAAGTTATTTCTGTTCTCATCGCGCACTGATTTAAAAAATCCAGATTATTTAAAATTGCAAACCAAGTTAGAAATTATTCAAGTCAATTAGAAGGCTCATAAACACCATTACGGTACTTCTGTACGCGGCCTTTCTCCCCCTCTTCATTACCTCTAATTTACCTCTAATCTAAATTGCTCGTCTGCAGCAATCGCCATGGCCGTCGTCTGCCTCGAAGTAAATATGCAATCTCCGACTAAATCAGTGACAAGTGAATGTTCAACTGAGACCGAAATTTTGAATATTTATGAAGATTTGTGAACTTTGTTTCACAAGTCTTTTGAAGTAAAAGGTCACAGAGCTTTAAAATATTAAACTCGTTTCATTATATTCATATCTATCTCAAGCATAACTCCATCTTCCGTACGCATACGATATTAATTTACAGAAAACTCATTGACTTATCGTAATGTCACTACCAATTTTTCTTTTGCGCTAGTACTTTTCTCTTTTTTTGTGTTTGTGCGGTCGTGTAAAGTGGAAAAAGTCCGTTGATATACTTGCAATTATAAAATACTTGACTATAGTCAGTTAAAAGTTAATTTTATTCAAGTAATTATGAGCTACGACTATAACGTAACTTTTCGTGAGCTTCTTAAATATATATGTGTATATATATATATATATATATATATATATATATATATATATATATATATATATATATATACATACATACATATATATATACATATATATATATATATATATATACATACATATATATATATATATATATATATATATATATATACATGTATATATAGTATAGGTCGGTTCAAATTAGTCTCATGCTTAAAATTCATTAGAATAGACACTATCACCACCAAATTATAATAATCATCAGTTCTACCAGTCAGTATTTTTCAAAATTTAATCTTTATTCTTTCCACTTTCCTGTTATATACTTTCAGTCATCAGCCGTAACTTAGGCAATATTGTAACAAAATTAAAGATGAGAGTTTTCAAATGAATTTGAAAATATTTTATTAGGTCTCTCTTGACAAAGTATAGAGTTGATAATACATTAATAGTATTGGAAACAATTTCTATAGGGAAAGTGGTAATCTTAACTAGAGACGTAACGGAGCTCCGCCTCTGCTTCCACAAATGCGTAAGTTCCGCGACAGTTGCAACATTTGTTTCTGGTTTTGCTTTTGGATATTTAAAAACGGAAGTATAACGGAAGAACTGCGCATTTATTTTTATTTTTTCCGAGTGCTCGCGGCCCCGAGTACTGCGTTGAGGTGACAAGTTGTGACTTGTCGAGTGATTTGTTTCGAATTAGTGTTTTGTAAGGTGTATTGGATTTCCATGTTTTATAATTATTACATTGTTTCACGTCTGTTGTTACACACAAATATAATAATTATATCTATGTATTCGTTTTACTTTCATATATCGTATATTTTATTGCACATATTTTTAACCGACTTCAAAAAAATAGGAGGTTATATGTGCGAAGTATATATTTTTTGGATGTACATAAACTTATTTCTCCGAAATATTTACTAGTGAAGTGGTCTCATATATAGTGATGATCTGATGATGGATTTCGGAAATGAACAATGGATTGAAACTCAATGAATGTCAACTGTGATTCAAGATATTTACTACTAGTAGTTATTACTTTGCAAAGTACTACACCATTGACACGGTCTTACGATGAGGTTTGGAGATGAATAATGGAACTCCTCAACGGATGGTAGTAACTCAACCGTGGTTCAAGTGTTTTGCTACTGGTAGTTGTTACTTTGAAAAATAACTACATCATCGACCAGGTCAGGGTTTGATAATGAGTTCTAGAAATGAAAAATGGAACTCCTTAACGGATGATAATAAATCAACCGTCATTCAAGATATTTGTTGCCGGTAGTTGATATTTTTAAAAAATAAGTACACTATTAACCAGGTCAGATTCTGATGATTAGTTCTGGTGATGAACAAATGGAACTTCTTAACAAATGGTATTAAATCAACTGTAATTCAAGATATTTGTTACTGGTGGTTGTTATTATGCAAAACCTGATGTTGCATTTCGGATATAGAGAACGGAACTCCTCAGCGGCTAACAACTAATCACTCGCAGTTAATAATACCGCTTCATTTCTGTGTGTTGTTGAAAACCAACTTTAGACAAAGAGAAAATTATTTCAATACTAACTTCTGCCCGCCACTTTTAATAAGTACGTAACATTCTAAGATAGAAAGTTTGAATGATTAATACTATTATTAACCACTAAAAATTGTAAAATAACATATTTTTAACAACAAACAACCCATTTAAAAAAAGTAGGTAATAAAACGAAAAAATAATTAACTCAAAATAGATACGTACCTATCATAATAAATAACGGAGTTGCTTATCTTTGAAGTCGGTGCCAGCACTGTCGACCAACTAAAACAAATGCGATGTTTTTTTTGTTATAAATACGGCCTTTATGTAACTACTTCGTACAGTCGATACATTAAGAGTTACGGTTTTAAATTTAGATCATAAAATAAAAATAAAAATTATAAATCTTAAAATCTCTGGTAACTAGTTCTTTAAATAAATAAACTGTTAACAATGAGCAATGACCATCATTTATTAGCGGGTGCCATGGCACATTTTATATGATGAAGCGTTTTCTGACAATTAAAGATTCCATTGTATTATACTTCAGTAAAGAAATATTTCTGACACTTGCTCCGGAAGATTGGTATATTGGTTCCGTTGAAAAATACGTCAACATAATAAGGCCTTTTTAAGAAGATACGAGGGAATTAAGCAGTCCCCAAATTACAATTCCGTTATATCACTTATACAAGTTATTTTGTGTACTACGTAAACCGAGGAATCTAAAATTGACTCAATAAATGTCTTTAAAAGAGTATTTAAAAAAACAGTGAATGCCAGATTTGTAATTTGGGCAACAATTTTTATATGTTATTTCTATATATTAGGATACAAAACGTGTTTTTTTAAAAGGTTACCAAATAAGAGGTTCAAGCAGAATTAAGTAGAATTTTATCTATAAAAGATAACGACACATTGTGTGCTTGTCTTCAATTTAAGAGAAAAAAAGAAAATCATATTATTGGAAGCGCTCAGAACCTCAGCCTTCGACGAGTAAGATTTGGCACTATTTGAGATTGTTGGAAACTATTTTAAGTTCAGATAGTGAAGAAGACATTAGTGATGACCTAATATAACCTACTCTCATGGTAAAACAGGTAGTGCAAAATTTTAACAAGAAAGAAAGACTTCCATTGAAGGAAAATCCTTTGATGTGGTAACAAATTAATGCTCAAAAATATTCGATTTTACGCAATAGTGTCGCAAGCGAACAATTGTTCAGCGGAATAGCTCTAATTTATGATGAAAAAAGGAGTAGATTAGTAGGAGGGAGGGCTGCAAAACTTTTATTTTGAAAATAAAATTTGCCATTCATAAGCCATTTTAAATTACCTATACATGGATGTAACTTACTGTTTATGTAGGATTTCTTTTAATTTTTAAATAAACAATATAATAATTAACTTCGCTTTTTGTATGTACTAACTGAGTTCTGTTTCTGTTGCCGCTTTTGTTTCTGCTTCTGTTATAATTTTCTTTAAATATTTTATCCGTTTCTGCTTCCGTTATATTACTTCTGTTACATCTCTAATATTAACATATATTCAATACTAAAAAGACACGAGCAATCGTTTGACCGAAATTCGAATTTAAAAGTTTAATTATTCTGAAACGTTTTGACTAAACTGGTTGATAATTTGTGACTTTTATTATTATGAACAGAATCTTACAAATAGATAATGAAATCATTTTTAATTTATTTGTTTATGGTTTAAAATGCTGATATACCGACAAAGACGACGACAGTCCTTTGACCACTACGATCCGAGTAATGTTTATGATTGTGATATGAGGGTACTTTTGAAACATTTGAACTATTTACTTTTATTTATTAATCATTAAATTGATTTGTTTCATTCCATACGCTTTATTTAGTATACTGTGAACAAATTGGTGGAAAAATAATTCAATACGCAAAATAACGAAATACTTCATTTATTATAAAATCTAACCGAAGATTAATTTGAATGTGCAGAACTTGAAAGTGTTGATGATTGTGAGTTACCACCTATCAGTCCAAGTTCCTATGATGAAGAAAGCGACCCGGAAGACCAGGTACCTCTTGCAACTTTTCGCCACATTAGCATTACCAAAATCGTGTTCGTGGTAGGGGTCTCCGCTTACCTGTCACTGCTAATGATTACTTATATGACGGCCCCAGGTATTACTTATATGACGGCCTCAAGTGGGCACATGGACACCTCAGTCTGAATACTCTCAACTTGGTCGCCGGGCTCGACACAATATTATAACTGAGCAAGCAGGGTCTACATAATATGCAAGAACTGCAAAGGAAAGGTAATAGACGCATGGAAGCTGTTTTATAGACGAACCAATATTGAAAGGCATTCAAAAGAAGAAGCTAATTGGTATCTAGGATACGATAGTTGAGTACTCATTTTAGAACAACTGGAAGATTTTATTGCTGCTGGCTTATCGACTACAAATATGTGACGAATGGTTTTCCATACTTAGGGAAAGATGATGCAGGCTACAAAATCAAATTCTTGGTGAATCCGTTGTCACGCGTTTCGTGGAACCATTTCTAAATATATGCCGAGACATCACCACACATCATTTGTTTGCCTCTGTTAGTTTGGGAAAAAAATTACTTTCAAAAAGCACTACAGTTGTTGGTACCGTGAATAGGATCCGACGAGAAATTTCACGTTATGCCAAGTCACTTCGCTTGAATTTGTTCGAAACAAAATCTGATAAATTGTATTGAAATCTGATAAACGCACATTTAAAATGTGTTCAGAATAACGGAAGAAGAACGTTTTATTGCTAAGTGCGTGACATGATAATATTGACTTGATTCAAACAACCCAAAAAAGAAGCCGGAGACTGTAACTTTCTACAACACTAGTAAGTGGTAGATGTGGCTGATCAGATGATGAAGAAGTATAGTGTCAAAGCAGCATCTCAAAGATGGCCTATACAAGTGTTTTTCAATATTTTAGATTTAGTAAGAATAAATTCTTATATTTTATATCAGAACTGATTCATGCTTTTCCAATTTCATAGTATTTGTGAGGGCTAAGATAGCGGCATATGTGTCTTTCGCAATAAATCTTCACTATGTTTTTTTTTGACTTCTCTTGGCATGCTGAATTCGAATTTCACTAGGTGTTTGAGATTCAAGATGGTGGTATCTCTCCCTCTCGAATTAATTGTTGAATTTGAAATTAGCAATGTTATTAATAATTAAGGTGGCATCGTCACCATATTCGATTTTGGGTAATTATAAGGTATTCAATTCAAATTTCACAATGTTTTTGAGATCTGTCGATGATGCTGTCGGCGTTTGTCTCGAAATAAAACGTCCCTATATTTCATTTGGACTAAATCTATGGTGCTGAATTTGAATTTCACAACGTTTCTGAGAATCAAGATGGCGGTATGTCTTTCTTAAAATAAATCGTCATCATAGTTAAATTCCGCTTAACAGAATTAGAATTGATTAATGTTTTCGAAAACGAAGTAAAAAGATCGAAAAGCTGCGAAAATATTTATCCATCTTTTACAGATAAGTAACAATAACAGATTTTAAGTTAAAAAAATGTATGTGACAAAAGTGGTGACATTCCTCATTAAAGTACGTATCGTAGCCACTTTAATCATTTTCGGTAGATAAATTTGATCTTACGTACTATGTAAAATTTGGATTATCTATAATATACATAATAATTTGGATCAGTAGTTTAAGTGAAATTAAAAATTGTTTGAATTAAAAGATTTTCGAAACGCATACATTCGGTACGATGTATTCACGCACGCAGAGTGGGACGGAGAGAAGAAATGGGTTCGCTTGGCGCAGAAATGTCGCAACCGTATTATTTCATGGTACTTTATAATATTTTGGTTAATAGTAATAAATTCTAAGGTTACTTCATAAAACAAAGTTATTACTGCGGTCGCTACCGAAAATATCCCATATCTCAAAAGCTACACTACATATTTTATTCAAACCAATTTTTGTCGAAAGTTCATTTTAATTTGTACTACCTGAACTGATATATAATTTATTGAAGTACGTTATGAATGTAGAAATTTTAAGAAATTATACCTGTTTATACCTAGTGGACCTAAGGTTGCTGTCAAGTGAGAAAGGCCAACCCACATAAGTTCATTAAATTTCTCTCTTTCAAATGAATTATATTTTATCCAAAAAACAAGTGAACGTAATTGTTCAGAAAAAATGATTAATTAAATTTTAATTAAAATTACTTGCGGCCATAATTTCATAGGCAACCTTGCGGGTCGGTATTCATTTATTTATAAATATCTATAATAATTGCATTTTGATTAAATAACAGATGGACGTAGTTATCAGGCGATCGGACCTTAGACTATATTTCATTGTATAGCAATTCATAGAAGACACCTACCATCCAAATTTCATCTATATAGTGACAATAGCGTCCGAGTTAAATAGATGTGACAAAGGGACAAACAGATGTATAGACAGACAAGCGAACAGGACGAAAATAAGGTTTCCGTTTTTGCCATTTGGCTAGGAACCCTAAAAATTGTCTTGTATACTTCATAATTTAGATCAGTAGTTTAAGAGAAATTGAAAGGTATTTTAATTAAAAAGTTTTCGAACGCATTTTGACGATGTTCGATGCGAATGTATACGCGCATGCAGAGTATGATGGAAAGGTGTCATAGACACGCTAGGCGCGGGAGTGTTACAAGTGCATCAAGTCGCGGTACATTATTATATTTTTGTTAAAATAAAATAAAGCACAGGACTACGTTAATAAAAGAAAAAACACATTTCAAAAATCTTTAATCAAATCATTTAAGCACACTTGGTTGGAGCTAGGTTAATGATATATTCGCAGAAAAATGCTCGGCGGTTCGCAACAACTATCATCCGTTCTTACCCCGCTGAAAATTTTATCTTCTTCATAATTCTGCGAGCAACCTGCACACAATCCTTGACATTTTGCTTCTCATGTTTCATTTGTTTGACTGTACGTCTCACGTACGTTTTGTCTTTATGACATTAATTTAATTGTCTTATTCTTTTTAATTTTTGAAGGTATGAAAATTTTATTTTATCAGAATGTGTAACGTAATTTTGAAACTATTGAATAGTATTTCAATATAAACATTACTTAAACTAGTTCAGTATCACATATTGCATGACAATGGGAAGGGGCCGGCAATGAGGAATATGACGCTAAGGACCGGGCAGCGGAAGGCGAATTAGTGGATAAAATTTTACTGATGAAAGTTGACTTAAAATCTTTTCTGTTGAAACAAATTCTTGACCAACACGTGTCATCAAGGAAATAAAAAATACAGGTTATTAAATATTTAGGAGTAAAAGGGTAAATTCCTGTGCATTTAAATTCATTTTTTTACTATAATAAGTCTAACTACTTTGCTAAAGGCGTCATCCATAAGTGCGGTAATGCTATAATCGGTTATTCTAACCCCTGGATTTTATCTCATCCATATTGTACTTGAAGATAAAAGGTATTTTTTAAACCTTTTATAGCCTGTCTAGTGGCTGCACCTCATATGTTGTGTGGGGTAGAATGCTCAATAAAGGAATATGATTCTTACGTGCACATTCTATAACTGCTAGCTTTTTATAACTAGTATGGCCGTCCAAGATTAACAAGACTTGCTTCATCTGTTGGATAAGTATGATATTTAAAATACTGCAACCATTGTAAAAACACTACGACTTTCTAGTAGAGCCCCATCATTAATCAATCATTTTTATATATATTTTTTTTCAAGAGAAAATGAAAAGAGGAGGTACAAAATTACCAGTCACGTTCATTGTAAAATTTTATTCCGATGTCTTTCTACAGAAGTTAATTTTGAATTTATACGCACATTTGATACTCCAGTTTCATCAGCGTTATAAATACGAGAAGAGGGAGGAACGTATATTTCTCTTGAACGTGATTTAATCATTTACAAAAACGTTGGTTGATTTCCGCTTGTGAAATGTTATATCTAGTTCACTAGAAATCTAGTCCACTAATATATAAATATCTAGTCCATTAATATTTAGCCCACTAGAATTTGCCACTTTTGTTACTTTTATGGTTTTCACGAGGTCTTGAAGAGATACTTTTGTTACATAATATCAGTCTGCTTTTAATATTACTGATAACTTGCCTTCTATTCATTTTATTTTCGTTCTACTCGCCTCTCTATTTCGTTTTCCTCTCAAATTTTAACATTTTCATACTTCCCGCGGTAACCAGAAACATCATTTTACAATACTATTCATAAAAAGCAAATTGCACATGCAATTGCAGTTTAACGCAACAATATTAATCAATTCAAAACCTGTACCTGACTTCATTGTGTCCGGGTATAGCATACTCGTATCTCTTTCACTCAATAATATTAGCCGCAATTCTTTTATGGCACAAGAAGTGGAATAAATATAATTAAAAATGTAAAGTATATTAAATTTCCTTCAATTTAAAACAATAAACTGGTACACATACTTACATTATCCGTTTGATAACCTTTAATGATGTTTAACAGGAGCCTTGAACATTTTTTAACGAGAACGAAAATCTCTGTAACTGTCATTCACTCAACGTCGGCGCTACAACTGAGTTGCTTTTATTTTTTCGACATTTGAGTCAATGTTTTGTTAACGCAACGTGCTTTTATTTCAGTAATTTAAATATCCGTGGCTACCTGCCGTCCGTGCGTCCGTACTTTCGTCTATGCATGTATTTCCATTTTTGTGATAGTGTTTTTTCTTATTTAACATCTAATAACTAATATCTGACTTTATTCACTGTGGACATAAGTTCTTTAAGGTTAATAACATAATCATTGTAAATATAGGAATCATACACTCGTGAGCGCCAGCGGTAATTTATAGGAAATAACTCCATCATAACACGATCACTTGTAATCAAATTTACGCGAGTTGGGAAATTCGATGAGAAGATGAACTTTTTTGAAAATAGATTTTATTACTATTTAATAATAACAATGAATAATACAAGACGACTTAATAATATATCAATGCGTCTGTGTCTGTTACTTGTTTGTATCTGCCGGCTTCCTTTCGAAAAAAAAACAGCTTTTATGGATGAGTCCTTGAGCACTATGGGACACGTTCCATGGCACTTGAAGTTTTGGTTTCCCATAAATCTGCCACTTCAGTAGCAATTTCAATTGTATATTTGACGTGGGATCGGCGGTTTTACTATAATTTCATATATATGTATATATATATATATATATATATATATTTATATATATATATATATATATATATATATATATATATATATATATATATATATATATATATATATATATATATATATATATATATATATATATATATATATATATATATATAACGAGTATCCGCGACCTCTATCTGAAAACTAATACCATTGATCTCCTGGTTGTATGTAGATCATTGGTGAAAACCGGAATTTATTATCTCAAGGGGTTTACAAATTATAGCACGATAAAAATTTCAAGATAAACTGTCTGCATGATTCCTTATATATTTAATTACGTACACCTTATCTCTAGATAGAGTTGTTTATAATAAAAATATATTATTAAAGGCAGCCGTTGGAACTTCGCAAATAAATTATACTTTATGCATAAGTAATAAAGGTGAAAATGGGTTGACAAGTGAGAATAGAGAGATGCCATGTTGCTACTCTCTTGTCATATGCGAGAGCGCATTCGTGGTCAAAATCAATTATTTATTTAGTAGATTGCGAAATCTCTTTGTGTTCAGTTGTGATGCGTCGCCGCACTAAAGAATATTAACTATTACTGCGTAAATTAGCAACACTTACATCTCCCCGCCAATTTAACGTCACCCGCAGATAATGAGTATGATCATGTGCACGCGTTCCTAGGTTGCCGATTGCTGCGTGCGCTTGTGATTTGTTTGGTTGAGTTTAACTTGTGTAATTCAGTGTTACTATTATAGTAATTAAATTTTAATTATAATTAATTTTTAAGTTTATAATTAACTATTTGTAGTAATTTAATTTAATAGTCTGTTATTGAACTGTGTACAAGTGCTTAAAAAGAATAAAATCACTAAGGATAGGAGATTGTTTTGTCTCAATTTCTTTGTTTGTTGTAAATAATGTTATTTTGTGTCACCAACTTATTTAGTTAGTACCTATAATTTTGTGTCAATTAACATGTCGCTGAGCAGTTTAAATTTCAAACTGTTCTTAAAAGTCATTGTTTTGTTTAAACGCGATGTGTTTGGAAAAAGTATTCTTGTAGTGTCGGCTGTAGGCATGTTATATTGTTTATTAAGAGATCTTTCACATGAAGCAAATCTAATCAAGTCAAAAGTACAACGCAGACATTGTGTCACATTTATATCAGTATATCACCTTTATATATAAACAAAATTCCTTTTTATTTAAGATTTTATTTCGTTTTAAAATCCATACTAAGTACATTTTTTTTCAAACGCGATCTTAATATTATTATTATCAAATCACTTTCACACAATTAAATGTACAGTATAAATTATTTATTCATTTAATTATATTTTTATAATCAGATAATAATAAAGTCGCGTGCGCCAGTACAAAGCTACTGCGCCAGCGTGCTATCGAGACAGTCATTCGATCGACGCTTTTGGTTAGAAAGAGAAACAGCTATGTTGCTGACGAATAGCGTTTGACCGCCGCGATTGTAATTTAATAATTATTTAACCGCAGGATTTGGTTTTGATTTAGCGGTTAACATCGAGTGTGTTAGTTAACTTATTATAAAAAAAACCTTTACAAATGAAATTTAAAAAATATTTTATTAAACTTAATGTTATGTACAAATATGTCCATTATGTACAAATAATCCAGTTACCGCCTTTGTGATCTATAGCGAAGACATACATATGCAAGAAAGTGAAAGCTGGCGTATAAAACAAGCATTACAATAATATTCATAAAAAAATGTCGTTCGTCAAAGTCGTATTGTTCCAGTACTTCCCTGCCATTACGCAGGCATGGCAACTCCGGATTTGAAGTGTCGCAATCTAAGAAAATAAAATAGATATTAGTCAAGATATTAAAATAGATATTAGACAATATTAATTTTAGCGATAGTTTTAGCTCTATCCCTAAGTTCAAAAGGCAAAAAAGCAAGTGAACGGGTTCACAGTCACCTTTAAAAAAAATCTTTTAAATCCATTTATAATATTGTATATATCAATGTATAATATTTTCTTTCTTGGAATTTTATCATTCTGCCGATTGTAATGTTGTGTGTAACACATAAACAAATCGAAAGCGCTAATATTAAGTACAGCGTCAGTTTTTTGCATCATTTCCAGTTCTTGAAATATACCCATTCTACCCTCATTTGCACTTAACTATCTTATAGTTTGCAATTTCATTAGAACTATTTACCTCATTTAGAGTGTACGGTTTCTGTTGAAATTTTTTATTTATGGAAAAGGAAAGTTTCTTGAAACGCGAAACGACAATGCCGCAACGGGATTCCTTGTGAACGAACGTCGCTGGAATCAATCGGAAAAATTGATCTAAATAGATTTGTCCCAGTTTTACATCCGCAACGAAATCTATTTTGAATAGTCGTGATATATCAGAACTGTTGTCATCAACTTCCAAGAAACATTCAAGCAAGATAGCAACCAGAGCATTTAACTATATATATTATAGTCCACAGAGCGACAACTATCTGGAAAATTTGCGTTTTGTCAGTAAAGGTGATAATTTTCTATTCTGTTTCTCATGAAAATGGAACCCTGGCGAGATGATTCACTTTCATATCCTTAAATAAGTACAGTGTGGAGCTCCAATGGTTCAAGGCTGTTCATTCCAGTCCGGAAGAAGGTATTATGCCTGATACATTTATATTGTTGAGTGTAAAAGTGAACGATGACGTTAAAATTCTAGTTTAGTGAGAGATCAGATTACACTTAAAACATTGTAGGTATTTTAAGTTATGAAGTGTACACTGGACTTCGATTAGTTGTACGTAATTTTTTGATCCATGAGCGTATGTTAAAAAAGCCAATACCGGGCACTTATTTGTTTTTGATGTAACACAAAGAAGGCGGAATTTAGAAACGTTTCGTTATTTTTTTAACATTAATTTGGCGATTGCAAACCAGCCTGGAATATTAAAAAATAATTACTAATGCGGTCGATTCCATCCCATTGGATGATTGACATCACTTCATTGGCGTACATCAGCCACGATAAATATTTCATCCAGGAAACGTAGACCGGCAGGGAGCTGAAAGTGAAAGCTACGTGTTTAGTGGCAAAAATAAAAAGTCAATATTTTAATTTTTACAAATATTGATGAGGCTACAGCGATCGTCATGTCAGTTAAAATCAGCACCTTGCAAATAAATTGGACAAATTTTAGCCATAAATTTCTTTAATAATTAATGCAAGAGCCTCTGAATTTTTCTGACAATAACAATAATGAAAATATATCTAAAAATTTATTGTTCCTATCACAATTACATATAATCTGATCTCAATATTTTTGTAATCACGTGAAGAACTATTGAATTTATTTTAATTCAACTATGTTCTTTAGAGTTTCAGAAACAATATAAAAGTTCACATTTGAAATTTATTTTAACTAAGCAACGGAGGAAAACAAATTTCCACCACTTAGTGTAATAAATTTTTCATTTTTAGTTTCCCCAACGTAGAAGGGAAAATGGAACCTTTATAAGATCACTCACGTGTCTTTCTGTATGTCTGCCACAGCCGTTTCTCTCAAAACCGCTTGACGTAGGAATTTCAATTTGACATACTAATAAAACATATTAATCTGCACATAACTCAATACCTAACATTCAAAAATATTTAAAGGTAAATTTTGGGGGTGAGGTGTTAGTCAAATTAAGTACCCACAAAACTCTTTTTTTAATTCAATATATCGTTTATTAGGACTAAAATAAGGGCCTTAACAATATTTTTTCATAATTTCAGATAGTATGTATTTAGAGATATACTGAAAAGTATGCAAAACATATTTTCCCCCTTGTTTCCGTAACTACTCAATCTAAAATAAAAAATAGGGGTTTTTCTATTATTTCAGATCCTATAATTTTTGAAACGTGTGTCATGTTTTAACGACTATGAAACTTATAGTTATGAAATATATACAGTACCCATAAATGTTTATAAATGTCTAAACGTGTACAAAACCCTCATAGTGCGAGTTCTACTTGTGCTCGTTTTTTTAAAATAAACAAATGCCAAAAAATCAAACTTTACGCAATGTAATTGACATGATTACTAGTAAACAAATAATACTACTTTTTTAGTTAATATTTGACTGTTTACATTGTAAACAGTAAAATATTTATTATGTGTTTAATTAATTGAAATGTATTTAAAAAAAGATTTTACCTCAATTTAATAAATATTCCAGATGTAACCATAAGTGTGTAGTCAAACGGCACCAAGTAGGCTATAGCCACAGGCATTGAACCGAACGCACAAGAAAAAAAACAACCTGTGAAGCAAACGTAGTCATATTTACATAAGTATTTACACCATTAACCTCTTGATTCAATTATGCGACCAAAGGACTTTTGGAAAAGTCAGATAGAGTAAATGGGTTTACGGAGGAGAAGTTATAGATTAAGAGTTCCTATGACTATCTTCTTCCTCCATCAGTACATCATCTCGTTTATAAATAGTAATCAAAGGAAATTAAAGTTAAATGAGCCTAAATTCGATGACTTCACTGTTAGCCAGCGAGATATTCCTATTACTACTTCCCTACTTCATCATCATATGAGATCGATGATTATATTTTAATAACGTCATTAGAATTTTTACAAAGTTTTAAATCGATACGATAATTTAGAAGTGGATGAAAATTTACTTGCAAAATCTTTTTTATAATATATACTAATATACAAGTGAAGCTAATCAATTCATTTTAATAAAAGAATCACTTTTCCCCCAACATATGGGTTTTTGGATATAACTTTATACTGGTCTATTGTATGGTCTAGTATATTTATACTGGTCTATTATTCATTTAATTTTTCATTCAAACGCAATTTGTTTAAATGCCTCTATATTCCACGATTTTACACGTAAAATTTTCACTAGAAAACTGATTAGTATTTCAGAAATTATTTACAGCAAATAGTTCTGTTATTTTAAAGATAATTTCATCAAATGGAATCAATGTCATTGTTCATTTGATATTATAATTTTTTTTGCCATGAGTGAAAAAACAGGATAAAACTATAATATTACGTTTATGGTGTTAAAAAATATCCAAAATAATAGATGTCGAATATGAAAAAAAATTAATTTTTCAAAGTGTTACCGTAGATAAATTTCTTTAAACGACTGTTGTGTTTGAAAATGTGTTGCTAGTCTCAGAATAGAGTCGTTCCTACAGTTATGTGATTTGATCAGAAAATTATTTCAAGCATAATATTGTACACACGTGTTCTTGATAAAGATTAGGAAGGAAGTCATACCGCAAGAAATGGCAACATTGAGCACCAGAGTCGCCATGGCAACTGTCATCATAAAAGCGTAGATGGTTGACCTCAAACCCGCTAGTAGATATAATATTAAGACAAATAACACTGGCTCGATTAAAAGACCTGGTAGCTGGAAAAAAATAAAGCAAATTAAATATTTTTATTTTTCCCGATATTAATGTACATAATTAAATTCGGTGTTATTGTTATTGTGTCAAATTGAAAGTCTAATGCATATTTAAATCATAGGAATATATAATCAGCCATTCATGAGAAATCGCAGAATTTAATTCACTCGATAAGAATTAGTGAAGTATAAGACTATTAAGTACACATCTTTCACTTCACGAACGTGATCACCATTAAGATGTTCACTTATATTTTGCACGTATAAGTGCAGTATTCTGTTAAGAACATAAAATATAAATATTGTATTTATAATTCTTTTCATATTTTATGTCATCGACAAGAACACCACAGTTAGCATATATATATATATATATATATATATATATATATATATATATATATATATATATATATGTGTGTGTGTGTGAGTGTGTGCGTGTGTGCGTGCAAACATTTTGGTGGCGATTGTCTTCCTGAAATAAAACAACTTTCAAATTGCCTTTAGGAATCAGTATATCAGATGGATTCGTGTCATGGAACTTGAATTCAAAATTAATACGCTATTTAGTAAAATGTCTTAATCAACGTACTGCTTGTTGATCTATGGTATTATAGTTTTTTACCGGTCTATAGGCACATTCGTTTCATGCTTAAAGTCAATATTATGTTATGAGCTGACTGACATATGATGGTTAATCTTTTGTGTAATTCATGATTTCTGCAACTGTTAGCATGTAAACAACTTGGCTTAAACTCACAATAGCCAGATTCTTGGCCAAATAATAAGCGCTGGTTGGGTAGAGACCAGCCTTGCATTCACGGAGAAAGAGTGGGAACTCTTCGGGGAACATGTGTAGTATGGAGTACATGGGCGTGAATGTATTTTCCGCTATGATTACGAAGAGCGCTCCCTGTACTGCTTGAATGCCCGATTGGTTTAGCTGCACTGTTCCCACGTAGCACAAGCCAGCCGCCGTTGCCATCACCTGTCACATCATACAAATATGAATGTTATAAATGTCTTGTGGAAATCTGAGTTCTACAAGATCAGTGTTACATCAGATCCGATTACAATTGAATTTGCTTTACGAATGGTATTTTATAAGTTGAGGATTAACCTGAAATTTAAATTGCTAAAAGCTGTTGAAAGAAATTTCCATAAGGGGAATGGTAATGAGAATAGTTGATTCCAAAACTATATTTTTTTTGTGGAAATTAAGAATCCAGCTACACTTAACCCTGGAACAAAGTGTTTCTGTAAATTTTTATGTGTTTTAAAATATTCAGTGCCTCTATGTTAACAATAATAATATAATAATAATAATAACATAATCCACCTAAGAATTTTACTTTGTCCTCTCCGATTTTGGTTGATGAAAAATAGAAAAAAGGTAAAAAAACAAATAAAGCAAGTAATACTTTTATTTGAAGTATCGTTTGCAGTAGCATTACTAGTATTTATAGTAGTATTACTGAAGTATAATAAAATTGACTCAACTGTAAAGGTATTTCTCAGTATCGGTATGATGTAGCACGTCTAAAATAATGAGCCGCGTTGAACACGTTCATCAAATGTATTTTATTAATCTTATTGCAATTAATTCATTGTTACATTTTGTGACATGAATAATTAGTTTCTTTTATAAATTAAATTAAATTATAATTAAAATAGTTTGCAGCGGCAAAGATTGTTTTTATATTTTTTAAAGTTGTGTATTTTGACGATACTTTAATCGGAAACCGCAAAATATGTATATATTTTGAAACGTTTTCACTGTTATCAAAGCAAACATTAAATTTCGAGAATCACTTTCCTTATTTACAGCAATTTAACTTTTTTTATTTTGCGTTATTGAATTGTAATAATATTCTGCCATTTTTTAAGAATATGCTTTATTGAAACTTGATAAATTTTGAAGTATACAATCAATGAATAGGTGCGCTACTTTTATCTGTTTAACCCGCTTTTTTAAGTCAACTGCGAAACTAATTTTCATGCTCTTCTAATTATTGTATCATAATGAAACTTGGCTGTTGTATATAGTTGTGTCGATAATACAATAATATCATAAAATAAAAACAAATTAGACTTATAAAAAGACTAAAAAAAGGAATTTTTAAATTAAATTTTTGCCTATTTCCAGATGATTTTGCACATATACCAAGAACCCAATATATTCATGAAATTAAATAAAACTACAGTCTTAAAGCAAAAGTAAAACAAAGTAATAGTTTAAAAAACTAAAAAACATGCTTATATAAAATATTGCACTAAAAAGCAAAAAATAATTATCGGACCTGTTTTCTCTGTCTACTCAGTGTACACCATGTTTGTTATTGAATACAATATTAGAGTGTAAAAGCGTGGGGCGCTTTTTCTCAAAAATAAATGATTTTCCTTCTCAAATTAATATTATGTGAATGACAATGCTTAACGTTTCAGCCAGACTTCAAGGTGAAACGTTCCACACATATAACTTATTTATATTTTTTAATACACGTATAGAAAAACAGAAAACTAATTTTTATTAAGTTACTTATATAAAGTTAAATTAAACAAAAAAAAAACGAATATGGCTAATAGCTTACCATTTTCTGTAAAATTTTGAAAAGCTGCACCCTAGGATCTCTAATGACAACGATGATGTATCTATAGATAAGCCACATTAGTTTTGTGTGGAAGAATGGAGCTTTGAAGTCATCGACCCGTCTTGAAACCTGGAATGTTGCGACAGCGTTACTTATTTTCAGTAAATATTCATTATCTATTCTGCATTCGAGTAAGGTTAATAAGAATCCATGAGGTTTAGTAAATAGTTTATGGCAGAGACTCCCAACCTTTCTTGCGTTGATCCTCCCTGGATTATAAAAAAAATTATTCATCATCAGGTCAAAGGGCCAGATCTCCTTTTAATTTTTTTTCATTGATACAATAACAACACATCATTTTTATGACGTTTAGTTCTTAATTACACGCATAATCAAATAAATTTAGACTTTGGTGCTCCTTCCTGAAAATAATTAAGTATAATTAAATAACAAAATTGTATTAATTGACCGGATGAATTATTGAGTGGGTTTAAGACTTCCATTTTTTTTTCTATAGAATGTTCGTACACATTAGGCCCCCCTTATGATCTCTTTATGCCCTCCTAGGGAGACTCATAAGGGAGACTTAATGTAGCAAGTCTAAAATACTGGTTGGAAAGTCCTGGTCTATAGGATAATGCTTCTTTTTTACCATTGCTTTACTAAAACATGTATAAATGGATATCAAATCTATATTGTCTTTTCCTTGTAGACGCATATAATTTAATGATTTGCGGAGTAATGTGAAGTTTTGAACACCGATGAAAATTATTATTTATTCAAATTATTTTTGTCCATAACTACGTATGGACCGTTACACACTTTTAACTGTACACGAAACTTTAAGTTTCTAAAATGGCTAGTATAAAATTCGTTAAAATCGACGCATTAATTTAACAAGTTATAAAAAATAAATATAGGTATATAAAGACAACTGACAAGTGCTACTTTTAGGCCCACGTGCATAAAATATTGCAAACCGTTGCTTCATAAATCGGTTAATATGTAACAAAATATTTCAAAAATATTGTACCTGTAAACTGTTTTTTTTGCGTACTCCATCGAGAGGAGTGTCATTGGGTAAGTCTGTTAAAGCCGAGACTCCAATCAACGTTATTTAAGCCCCGGTTGTGAAACCAATTCTAGATACTACATAAGGAATTTCTATTAAAACTATTCCTTTTAGCTTGCATCTACAATCTCATAAGAACGAAACCCTATTTTATGTATATTTTGAAACACACTTGAACCGTTCTTTATTAAATACGAGAAAAAAATATTATCATAATTTTGCAAGAAACTATGAGTGTTTTGTTTACTAATCTAAAGCAGAATACAGATGCCGTTGATTTAACGTGATAGACTGTAACGGAGATAATAAAAATGTATTCACAATAAGTTTGTATAGCTATAGAAATAGGTTATATTGTAATTCAAAGACAAATTGGCGGTAAGCTAAGCAAACATTGGCCGTAAGCTATCCACTATGTTAGAGTAAGGTTCTTGAAATGTTCATATTGGAGTAAAGTTCATGCTGTAGTTAGGTTCATGTTGGAATAAGATTCATGAAAGGTTCATGTTGGAATAAGATTCATGAAAGGTTCATGTTGGAATAAGATTCATGAAAGGTTCATGTTGGAATAAGGTTCACGAAGGTCGGATCAAAATAAACTGACCGGATGTGGCATTCTTCAACGGTGTTATGGTGCCCTTTTGCTTAGATATTTAGATTTATACGATACTACGTCGATGTATGAGTAATGCATTATTTCCAATAGACTTTTCATTATATATTGTTTGACAAAACTGATTCACAAATTATTTCCTAATTAGAATATTAATAAGTAGCGAGTCACAAAAAGGAATAACAGGAAGAAGAGAGCCTTCAGTCATCTTATGGTAGTTCTATCACTAGGGAATCATGATTGAGATGGAAACTTAATAAACAAAAACCTATTATATACTTATAGATTTCGTATAATGGGGGTTCCGAACGTATAAATACTTACAAACTAGGGAAAGTTTGAACATCTGAGTATGTATACGATTTATCGTAATCTATTTAAAAACATTAATATTACTTTCTTCACTATTTAGATATATCGGCTAGTATATCCTTCGCAGACGTAAAAATATCGTGAATTTCTCTTGAACAATGATATATCGGATGATCGCTGTAGATTTCCTATGAACGTTTAGTAAACTTTTAGAATCCCTTGTTATTTTCATAATTTAAGGTTTATTAGTTTTGAAAATATGGGGACTGTATTGCAAGGTATTTTCATGAATGTTTTTCAGTATATCTCTAAAGAAATTCTACTTAAAATTATAAACAAGGTGTTTCCAAGGTTCCTGTAACAAGCCTTTTCGAATGATACACCCACACCGCAAATTAAGTTAGAAATATAATTTTTCGAATACCTAATTTTACCACTTTAAAATTTCCATACAAATGTTTTTGAATATTAATTAAGATATATGCGGATTAATATTTCTTGCCAGTGTGACAAATTTCAAATTTCTTTCTCTTAAAAAAGGGCTAAATAGATAAAGGGTCACTTGAGAGATCTTATAAGCGTTCCGTTTTTCCTTTCGAGTTACCCTGAAAATATATATTATTTTCAATATGGTAAATTATCGAATGTCTATTAAAACAAGAAATTGACTTGAAAATGACTTCTGTTTTCGAACCGTTTCCGTCATATAACTTTGTCACTTTCGTCAAATTAATATATAAAATATTAAAGAGGAGGGTAAGTAAAGTACACAATGATTTTTTCTCATTTTATGTTATTTGAATGGTAAGGAATATAAAAAAAATCATTATATGAAATCGGTGAACCAAAAATTATAAAGAAACAGGGTTGGTAAAATCTGACTTGAAAATTACAGGGAAAACTCAAGGTATTATCTAAAATCTTATCATTTTTCAAATATGCACCATTTTCTTACGACTTTGAAACGTATAGTAAGTTATATTACATTTAGGAACATTTGTGAACAGTTTTATAGAAATGTTATGTACCCTCAAATATTTATATGTGCCTAAATATGTATGGAACCCTCGTAGTGTGAGTACTACTCGAACTTGACAGGCTTTATTTTTGGTAAAGTTATTATGTAATACTCAAAAAAAATGGAATCGGCACGAGTTGTATATACACCTAATCATTAGATTGAAGTGCTAGGTACTTGCACATATAGTGAAGAAGACGTATTTAGAAATAAAAGGACTCACCTTAGAATCTATAGAGGCGAGATGAAATTCGAATTGAACATCGAGGTCCATCTGCTGGGCGACTTCACTCGCGGCAAACTGATCGCAGATACGCTTCACGTCCTGCCGACAACTCGTCTCTGATCCCGGCTTGATGGCCAGTACTTTTATAAAGTAATCAGCTGGATTGTAGTCTATAGGGCAATTGTGGCCTTGTCTGGAAATATAGACAGACGTTATAAAATTACTCGAAAAAATGTTAAATAAGTTAGATTCGACGAGGTCGTAAGAAGACGTAGCTAAAAATAGCTTTTAAAATACGAAAAATCATTAAAAAGTAATACGGAGTACCCGTAAAGGTTGCACAAAATCTAAAGCGATATCAACTTATACACGATGAGGTATCATAGTTTTTTTAATATGGACCATGTTCTTAGGCCTGTGAAAGATACAGTTGGCAATATATTTATATTGTCAAAAATTAATTTTTATAAATAGTTTGACAGAAATATACTATGTAGCCTTAAATGCTTACAAATGAGTAAACGTACGGAAACTTCGCAGTGCGAGTTCTACTCTTACTTGATATGTTTTTATAAAGTTTTGGCTGGTTTTGAAGCAGTTTATACTCGTATATAATTTGTAATGTTTAACTTTCAACGTAAAATTTAATTATCGAAATATGAGATGTTGAGAAGCTGTGTAAATGTTTTGAAATGAGTTTTCCCCCTCTTATTTTACAAAATTAATTTTACTCGCGTGGGCAAAATCATTTTGATCTTCGAAGCTTTACCTATTCCGCGCTAATAGCGCGATCACATTAAATACTGAGCAAAACGTTCAAATATTTAATTTTCCAAAGTGGCTTCTTTCAACTTTGTCGTAAGTCAATAAATTTGACTTTATATTTTCTATTCAAAAATTATTATCCCACTTCAGAAATTCAAACAACTTATTTTGACTATATCCGAGTTACTAAAAAGTCAAAAGACGAACTGTTTGTTTATTGCCACTCAACTAGCCTGAAGATGCTGAAGACGTTCTCCCTTAAGTTAACGGTCAACGTCAGCACTCGTTTAGAAAAATAAATAAGCAAGAAAAAATAACACTCAACTTACTGTGAAAAAAATTGTAAGGCTTGTTTGGAAGTGCCGTTGAACGCTATTCTTCCTTCAGCGAGAAGTATGAGTTTGTCGAACATGGAAAAGAGATCGGAAGAAGGCTGGTGTATGGTGCAGACGATGGTTCGGCCCTCGGTGGCCATCGTGTTCATAAGGTGTACTAACTTTTGGGCCGACGACGAGTCCAAGCCCGTGGTGGGCTCATCGCAGAACAATAGTGACGGGTTTGTCAGAAGCTGGAAACAGCAAGGGAAGAGCTATGATTATTTTTCTGCCGATTTGTTTGTTGAAATATCAGGATTAGAAGAGTTTAAGAAGTGACTAGTTATTTAAATTGATTTTTAGATGTATTGGGTATTGCTTGATTTTATACATGATATTATAGGACTAATAAATAAACCGTCAAGTTCGTTCATTACTGTGTCGACAACTCTGGAACAATTAGATTCTGGATAGTGAAATAACAATAAATGTAGCTATATATATATATATATATAGAGAGAGAGAGAAAGAGCAACGGCGTACGCAAAGAGAGATATCTCCTGGGAAAAACTAAAGTGCCTTCAATAGTATAGGGTGAGCTTGCCTCTGTAGCGAAGGCGAGTCGTTTCTTCTCGCCACCGGAGAGTGTCGTGTTGTGGAGACTGGTGTGTCGCACGCGCCACAGGCCGAGTGCGCGTAGTAGATGATGCACCCGACGAGCTCGTGCTGTGCTGCTGCAGCGACGGTCCATCTTGAGGCGGGCCTGTAGAGCGCGACATGCATGACAAATCAACTTATTATGTTGTAAGCAGGCCAAAAATAGAAAGTAATAATTAATAGCTTTAAATTAAAAGTCATCGGGTGTTGCCCGAGTGTAAATTGTATTTAGAAAAGTGGTAAACGAACAAAATCACCGTTCAATGCACCGTTTTGCATCTTTCAACGATATTCTAATTAGAAATGGTTATTATTACCGAGAAGTGAACGACATAGCAAATCTTAGCTCTTTCTTTACTAGATTCTGGCAGCAACAAAGTTGAAATTATATTATTTGGATGTCGGATGGACTTCTATTAAAAAAATTATGAAATGTGATATCTCTAGAAGTAACATAATTTAGATAATATTCGAATTTATCAACGGGAACATAATTGTTAATCAGTTCATTATTATGAAGATTTGTTCTACAAGAACTAACTTTTTCTCTTTGTAATGTTGGTATAGATTATGGCAGTACATTATAGATGATATATATGTACATACGAAACTGTAGGTGTAAACAATTTGCTAGTGTTTTCGGCGTATTGCAGGCGTGAATTGCCTAGATTTCAATTACTTGGTTTAAATTGTGGACTCTCCATTTGGTTTATGCGTTTTTAATTTTAGTGGGTGTGTTGGAGTATTGTTGAGCGATAATACACCTGGATGGTAAAATTAAAAAAAAATATATCGTCCAGTCATTTAGTCACTTCTATTAAAACATATTAATGTTTTTTAAATCATTCGTTTTTTGGTTTCTCTTGGCATAAAAAGTTGAAATCAAAATTATTTTCATTGCTTAATTTTCGTATTATCCGTTTGAAAGCTACATTCTTTTCATTTTTGTGCAAACTTTTTAGAAGTACACTTATTAAGAAGATCAACCTTTCAATTTTTAGTCATTTTACTGTATCTTTATGGATTAAATGGTTGATAAGTTTTAAAATGGCGACGGTTTAAATTTAAAAAAATCGCTAGAAGTTCTTGCAACATTACAAATGATAACAAGAACTTTTAAAATACTACAAGTTTTGTGTAGATTAGATAGATAACAGAAAATTGATCGTGATCTCTAGGAGAAGCCCATATTGCTATTTTTAAATGCTACCTTGTGGGGAGCACCGTACTTACCATGATGACCATGTGCTCGTACACGGTGAGCGAGCCACTAAAGAGGTCCTCTTGGTGCATGAAGCCGCTACAGCGATGCATACGCCGTTCGGTCCGCCGCCCGCCCACACAGATCTCGCCTTGTACTATGCTACCAGCTGTAACGTGAATCCTAGCTATTTAATTCTCCAAGTTTTAAATACTTGGTTAATCGATCCTTATTATTTGTAATATCAGAAATAGAGAGGTCTAATCATATCTTAATTACGACAGAAACCGAAACTCTTATGGGGATAGCCTATAATGAAGCATATTTTTTCTACAAACTATGGCGTGAGAGAAAGAGAGCGTGGACTCGCATCTCCTCCGAATTAGAAAACTGTGTGTGTATTAATTGGAAGCGTAAAATAGGCGTCTTCTGGCCACTCACTAGCCGTCACTTTACCATTACTGCAAACATTTAATCTAAGATTACAGGAATTTTGTTAAACCACATAGTTTACCAGCATTAAATCCTTCCAATATTTTTTTCATCATGTTTTCGATTATTTATAAGCCCAATGATAAAATAAAACAATACAATTTTATTGAGATATAACAAGACGTCTGTAGGCTCATATTTTTCGAAAAAATAAGCTTTGTCGTATATTTTTTGGGATGGTATGAGAAAAGTATGAAATACAATAGTATTTATAATTTTTTTAAATATTACGAACGGTTTATGGAATAACCACATCCAGTACTTAAATTCTAGTGCTTCAGTACCAAGCGCCAAGTGAACTATGAAGCTAAGGAGTTAATGTAGGAGTAACAAAATTAGACCCCTTACGCTGAGGAAACCCTATCATAGCTATACTGGATCATTTATTTTACCCCGGAATATATTCGACTCTGTCGGCTATGAGGATTTGCTAAAAATTTTCCTCAGTAAGTAAAAAAAAACTTATTTTTAGGAAAGGGAGATTTTTTACAAATTATTGTAGATTTTCGTTATTTTGAAGATAAAATGAAGTAAAAAAACAAGTATTTGATCTTTTTTTGGGATGCGGTACCTCAAAATGAAAAAAAATGGAACCCTTATAAGATCACTTTATTGTGCGTCCCTTCGTCCATCCGTGTATCTGTCAAAGCCTTTTTTCTCAAGAACGGCTTGAGATATCAAGTTGAAATTGATATTGTGTATTAAGGCCTATGACCTTGCATTACTGTAACAAATTTCAAGGTTTACGCAATAAAAATAAATAATAAAAATAAAAGTTTCGAATCTTTACGCTCATATAAACTTTTGGGTACTTCTGGTCGATCTATAATCTTAAAACTTACAAATAGGATGTCTTATAACACAAGAAAAGGGAAAATAGAAAAATTAATTATTTCTTATTCTACGTGGAATTTTTTTTTAATTATGCGCCTGTGCAAAATGTGGTTCTTAAATAAATATTTAATAATATTAAAAAAACATTTTACAATAATATTATCGTGTGGAAGAGAGTATTTAATATGTTTTTTTTATATATAACCAACCAGGTTGATCATAAAGGACAATATCAACCGATATATGGACCTTTGCCACACTTGGGAAATTGGTGTCCATTTAAGCTGTTGATGTTCTCGAATCCTATATTTTATGCAGACCACAAAACTAAATGTCATTTTCCACATAAACTTGCGGAAGCGTTTACATAATACAGTAAAACTATAGCAGGCAGTACTCGGAAAGGTGAATTTATTAACGTTTGTGATAATCTTATATTGCTTATGCCATAGAGAAGTAAAAAAATAAAAAAACAGAGTACAAAGAGGAAATATTTTACATCTAATTAACCTAAAAATCCATTTTTAAAGTGGCGAAATAATACAGTGTTATCTAGTGACAACTTAATTAATTTGGTATGACGCTATGATTACTCGATTCCCGTACCCGTGTGTAGTATAGAGACGTACCTACATATAATACGCCGTTAAATCTATATTACGCTGTTAAATCGCTATATAGGTGTTTCGTAAGGAGTGGACCAACGAAATGTCGGTGATAGAGGGGATATTACATATAGCGATATTTATATTTCAAGAAGGCGGTCTATGAGACTTCTAACGATAATGAACAACAATTAAGACAAAAATTACACCATGTGTCTGAAGTGGTAAAAAACAATGAAAAGACCTTTTGAAGTTTAAGAAAATATTTTTTCAGAATATGCTGGTTATGTTTAAGAGCTAGGGGAAGGAATTTTGAGCATTTACTGTAATAAAAAATAAACATAGTAATTGTGGTATGTTTTATGATCATATTACACTTGCGTTTATTATATCACGACCGAAAAAATGATCAATGGTATGGGTTTAGAACTAAAAAAACATGTTATGAAATTACTTAGTACCAGAAAATTATACCTTTTTGGAATCTGTGCGAAATGTAGATGTTTTTGAAATAAAACCAAGGTTGCCATACATTTTTTTACACTAGCATTGTTCAAAAATCGCTTTTCATGTTTTCTAATTGAAAAAATGCACATGTTTCAGCTTTAATTTTTATTTTGCCAATAATAACGAATGAATAACATTTTAATTAGAAAGGCGAATGTTCTCCTAAAGATCTTGGACAATAACAAGGCAGTTATAGTAATAACACCTAATAAAAGAAAAGTTATTTTAACACAAAAATAAAAAAAACATATCTCCAAAACTATTAGGCCTAGGATAACAAAATATATTGTTTCGTGTGTGTAATAACCCCTTTTATCACCGATATTTCGTTGGTCTACTCCTTACGGACAGATAGTTAGGTATTAGAAATATCTCTAATACAAAATAGGCACCATAATGTGTAAGATCTGATTTGCTGTGTGTAACAAAAAATAAATTATTAAAGTGTCATGATTTGGATTGACGTTTAACGTCCGTCTATAAATGAAGCAAATAATTTTATTTTAGTTCTTATAAACTGAATGTTCCAGAAAACTTTTTTAAATCGATTTTAAAATATTTGTATTTTTTGACATTGAGGTAAGTAGGCGGTAAAATTTGGCGTGTTTTAGTTAAAGTTAATTTCTCCTAGAATTCTCTTTTAAATTTTAATAATCGATCTAGCATGCGGCTAAGCTCAAAAGGACTAACGTTATCAAATTTTTACAAACACAGTTAACTGTTAACAAAACAAAATAATAATTATTTTTATTTAATTAATTATAATTTAACGCCTCTGAACTCCCATAACGGACCTTCTAATTAAAATATTAAAGATGTTTGATCTAATGAATGCAAATTACACGTTTCATCGAGCGTTTTATCGTTAAACTAGTAGTAAATTTGTCAAAGCAAGTTTTAATTCCAATAAATTATAAGAAAATAATCCATGTTATTTGAAATGTTAAAAAAATTACATTTTACGTACCTAGTTGTTTACATAAATTACATTCAAATTACACTTTCAAATTGATTTAAAATGTATACACGTTCAAATGGGTTTAATATTCAAGATGTTACTCGTCGGATGTTAAAATGTGACTTGAATTAAAAGATCGCCTTATTGGCAAACTGCTCTCAGGGATCAGGTCAGGGCTGCTGCCGTACATGTTTTCACCATCACCAAGTCCCCCGATTATTGTTCGATTGCTAAAGTTCAGTAACCTCGAATGCTATCAGTGAGTGTCATTAACTTTAGAATTTTCACTCCTATTGAGCACGTTCAATTATCATTTAGCTCTATTTCATTATATTTTAATTTCTACTTCTACCAACTGTGATTTATACATTTATTAAATAGTTTCTATTTAAGTATAAATATAAACTATTATTATTACTTATTATTAATCAAAATACAGTTTTATTGAAGTATCTACGTAAATAACAATAAAATAGCTAAAACAATTGCGAGTTGGTGATTATTTCGGTAAGCGAGTATTATATTTATTCATTGTATCACTAACTAAATTTTTTAACTCAATAGGTGACCCTTTTTTTACTTACATGTAATTATAGTTAGATAGAAAATGTTAGAGGTAATTATAACGCTACTTTTATTCATGATTACGCCGCTTTTTATTTTGTGGTATAAGAATTTACTCTTAATATGAAGGCTTGGTGATATTGGTGATCATTTGTGTTTAGAGAAAGATCTTATACAGGAATTAGTGTTAATCAGTTCAAGATAACTAGACATGACACATTTTGATTGAAATAGAGATTTGGACCGTTTTAATAAAGATACTTTCATGAATTAATTTAGAGATTTACTTAATCACTAATCCAAGTGGTCTCCTAGTGGTCGAAATTCGACCGCAATTCATTAAATTTTTAAGTTTGAGCTTTACTGAGGTTCTTTTGTCAAAGAGTGTGCTTCTTTTGTCAAGAGAGTTTTGAATTTTGTTCCGTTACGTCATCTGAGAGCGTGTGCAAAAACATTAGCATTAGCGTCTATTAGCGTCTGTTTTCTCCTTAATTCCCTGTAATACCTATGAAATTTAAAACGTAATGTTTGTCAATCTGTCATTTTAAAATTTCTTCGGCAACAATCTCTACTCTGTGCGACTCTGGCCATAAACTATTATGTGTTTGACATTTACAGTATGAACGTAAACAATGAATCTTTTTTTGTTGTACGTAAATAATAAATGATTTAAATTATTTGTAATGTATAATTTAATGTATTTGTAACATATATTAGATATACATTTTAGCTTTCTGCATTCTCTCTCCATATAACCTTTAACTATGCCAAATTTGTGTGTAAAATTGCGTGTACGCTATATTCTTAAAAAGGATAGGTACAAAGTTTTCTCTTCACGTGTTAATAATATATTACTTTTAATTAATTTGTATACTCTTGTTTAGTGAATTGGTGTTTATATTTACATGTCAGCATAAATCTAGATTATACGCGGTTAGTAAGTTACGGTTTTAATATCGAACCGAAAGGTATAATACGATCTTATAACAACCGCAAACGGCCTTAAGATTTACACGGGGCTGCTAAGAGTAGGGACACACAGCGTGACACCGACATTGTGATTAGGCGGAGCGAAGAACAACTGTCAGATAACAGCCGCCAGATAAATAGCATCTTTAGAATGAAACAGACCTAACTAGAAAAATGGGAAAATTATTTAATGGAATTAAAGGGTCCAAAAGAGCAGTCCCCGTAACTTTTAGGTTATAAGATAGTAGTAAATATGTAGTTACATAATTTGGTCTCTTGACCGTTTGCTATGTATGAACCAATTATTCACAAAACATGCTAAATAAAAAAAAACTTTAAATTTTAACATTCAGCGCTTGAAACTTCGAACGCAACGGAATTTTTTCAATATGTCCTTTTGTGTAACTCCTTAGTTTGCCATAAGATGGAGTCAACTGGTCTCATCTCGAAATATTTTTGAAACGCCTTATAAAGGCATTTCTCGAACACTCATTTTTACCCTGTTTCCTTTATCCTTTGTGCCATAAATGTCCATTAATCAGAAGACATGATTTTTATATCAAATATGTCTGGGCCTGTGATTAGACTTTAATAAAGATTTTATTCTATAAACTCTCTCAGTTGAAATATTTAGTTTGTGATCTGGACTCCGTAAAATGTCGGATAATTACGTCCTATGTTTTTATTAATTAAAGGGATAACAGGTCAGGAATAAGAGTGCGCACATAATTATGTAGGTACTTATATTTACATAGTAAATGGATAATCACGCCTCAATTTGACAAAACTCGTCTTGATTTTAAAAATATTTTTCAAACGAAACTGATTTAGGAGAAAAATTGTTTCAAATATTGAATCTCAAAAAGCTAATAATAGTGATGTGTATATTTACTAATTAATAGGTAAATTAATTACACACTATAGTACGAAGGTAGACGCTGTTCTTACCTGGGGATCTATACGCCAGAGCTGCCATTAATGTACTTTTACCTGCACCACTGAAAATAGTAACAATGACAATATACATTAATTATGCTAAACGTATTTTGGCCACAATTTTATTTGACGAAATAATTTTTATAATATAATGAAGTTAAATAAACGCTAAGAAGATCTAATTATCCGCGATGACACAGTTTATTAAGTTCATTTTCATTGAAAAAATGCCAATTTCATGTTTCTTTTTATCAGCATTCCCTTAATGAACTAAAGTGATTTTTCTTTATTTATTAAGTATACAATCTGCTTATCATTCATTATAATGATCCCTTTTCATTAATCACCTATCGCAAAAAAGTGACTTTTTGGAAGATAAGAAGTGATGAAGAAAATACTATCAAAACATGTGAAATATACTTAGAAACATCGACTTGGTAGTTTAGAAGAAAAAGGAATGTAGAAGTTAGAAAGGATGTTTTTACACAAGAGAGTTTTGAAGGTAAGTGCTAACAGAGTTCTATTAGCTTGTAGAGTTTTATTTACCGTTTTGACTCTCTAGTCTTTACTCTTACTATTGAGATTCAACTCATTTGATTCTGACTTGTTGTTAATATCTAACATATCTCATTCGCATTTTCCTCCGACAATGCTTTCTTATGTACGCACTTACACGCTGTCAAGGAGCCACTTTCTGACGTTCTACGTAAGCGGGTTATGCGGGATGCGGTGTGGAAAATGAACAGTTTTTTCTTTACCTATTTATTGGCTAGATATCTCAATGCAACAATGAGATATCGAAAATAGTACAATAGAGACTTAAGTGATGTCCCAGTGTTATACTTGATCTATTTTAAATTATTAGTTAGTGCCACACTGAGTTATTTTCAGTGAGTTAAAAAACATAATTATGACTTAATTTTTTTTCTGATTATATCGTGGTTTTGATGTAGAGTTGGTGGGTGTTGAATGAGTGTTACGCTGAGATATAAACGTATTAAGGTATTTTGTACATTGCATTATTTTAAACTTAATCGCATCTACTAATTATTTATAACTAAAACCATTTTCTATAATATTAATCACAGTTAGTCTTGAAATTGTTCTGTCATCTTTATTTCTTGGCCTTTAATCCAATTGCACATCGGATATAAAAATATTCTTCAAACTTGAACTGTTTGAAAAATATTTATTATATTTAAAGGCCCACACGTAAGCCTGCGGAGGTATGTGAAACGGATTACATTTGGCGCAAGGTCAGTGGCGAGGCGTGAGCCCTGTAAGCGATATGGAGCAGCGGTCTGCGCCGCTTCCACTTGACTGCGCGGCCGACATCCGCGAGAGCTAGGCGTCTAACGGCAATCGCCCGCATTTATCTCGCACCTCTATCGATTACATTTGCTAACTGGGTGTATCCTGCCGTCGAAACGTTTAACTGTTGCACCTTGTCTCTTATTTCAGGTGTTTAAACACTTCTGTAAATTTCTGTTTTAGTTGAAAAACTAGTGTGAATAATTTTCGATGGCAATTTTTTTATATAAGCCTTCTTGTATGAGGTTTCTTTCAAAAGTTTGTGTTAGATTTTTTATTTTTGCAGTTAACTCTCTCTTTAAATTTCAGACAGTTTCAATATCCACTAAATCAAATTGTAAATAGCTTCTGAGGCTTCAAATTTGAGCTTTATGTTAGCCACTATGAAATGAAGAACTGGGAATATAATGTTAACTCTGAACTGTTAAATTTGATCGTTTGACACCCTTTATTCTGAATCCCAATGGACTAGATAATGATGTTTTAATAGAAAAGAATCATAAATTGATCCTTGACCGAAAGTAGTTCTTCAAACATTTAATAACGTTAGGCATTGAAAAAGTCCCATCTACAGCCATGGAGAATAACAAATATGACTACAAATACATTAGGAAAATGTTTCACGATAAGGGACGTTGGTAGGCTTCTTTCTCTCCACCCCGTCTCTGGCAGGCTTAGTAAGGATAATGGAACCTGTTTTTTCAGTATTTTCCAACGCCGAGCAAGGTGAAAAGGGAATAAAATTTTTCACATTTCCAAAAAAAACTGATGACCTGAAATTTTAATTTTAAAATTCACGTGCCCTTTTTTCTCACAATACGAGGTGTATCGTATTGTGAGAAAAAAAGGGCACGTGAATTTTTTTATGACATTCATATTTTATTAAAGTTTTTTCCACCACGTTTATTCGCAATATCAACGTGCGAACGACAGTCTTCAAGAGGTATGTTGCGTCGCAATAGATCTGACAGTATCTCGTTTGTGATCTTCTGACTTGTTTTACCCGAGAATTTCATGAATTCGATAAAACTTTCGTTAACATCCAATTCTTTTCTTTTCTTTTTCTAAGAAATGTACCTAATGACAAGAATAATTTGTTAATTGTCAGATATATCGGTTTACTTTCTTAGATTCAATATAGTTTCTAGAAATTTTTCTTCATCAATGAATCATTTTGAGAATACCACGGATAAATAACGTGTTTGTTTCCTAGGTACTCTTACATTTAAACTACGTTTTTTGAACAATATTTTGTCCCATTTTCAGGGGAAAAAATATTGTCCTCCATACCAATCCTCTTGAAACTTTAAGTAATATAGTGTCCAAATCTTTGCAAAATTGCTTCCACTTCATTGTCTCTCACTGTATTTGTTGTTGTAAACTTTTATAACACCCATTAAAGATATTTGCAGAGATTTCCTGTCCAAATATTTTTTTATGATCACAACTGTTCGTGCGTGAGACAAAGTTACATGCTATCTTTTATTTTCTAAAGTTTATATGTAGGCGAAAATTAATTTGACTTTAGTTTTTATTACTCCATTCCCAAGAATACGACATGGAGGACAAGAGACTATTTTTTGACAGACTTCATTCCACCCTTCTGGAAACTATTATCTTGTCCTTTTATTTTTGGTTTTGCATAACATAGAAAATCATGGATTTGGTTATTCCTTTAATATCCATTGAAAATACTTTATTCATATACCGAACTCGTTAGCACTTATAGGTTAGTCAATTTTAATTGAGATTTCAGTTGTAATGAGTGTCTCAACTTCATCGGTTTTCCTAGTTTTCAAGTTTTTCTGATGTTTTGAAAGTCGATTTCCTGCTTGTAATAGAAAATTTCTCGACTTGCATAGTTGTTACGTCAAGAAGGAATTGGAGTTTGTGAGACGTTTTCATTTCCAAATTTCAAACTTTTACACAATTTATTTATTTTATTTATTTATTTACCAGCTTTTATGCGTGATACATACAGCGGACTTATTGCTACATGTGCAATATCTTCCAGTCAACCATAACAATTAGTATTGAAATTCAGTTTGTAGACCGTAAGAAATTTTTGCAATTAAAATTATTTATAGTATATTTAAGAGAAAAAAAAATACCAAAAATATTAGTAATACAAATTATTGAGTTGATTTTCGATGGGAAAGAAAAGAAAGGACGAGGGCAGAAAGGAAAAGGTTTCAGGAGAGGTAGGACTTTTTCACCCGACATTTGAAAATATTTTGGGATCCGATTTTCCTGGTATCAGGATACCAGGATTATATATTCTCGTAGGTTTGTAGTAATTGGATGAAATATTTCAAAGTATATGGCAAATTTTGTTATGGCGTAAAAAGTGTCATGAAATTATTTAAAGTGACGTAATGTAAATTGTTTTTGATTTGGCGTAGTTTTGTCATATAGGCATTTCATAGATATATCATTAGCGATCTCAGAAACGAAATAATAGTTTTGTCTTCAATGTCTTCTTTACGTGCTATCTCTTTCATTATAGTACGAGCGTTGCACTACTTTGGGGCATATTTTTTGTTAGTATTAAATGAGTATAATGTATGTAAGTACATTCAAGTATTGATATATGACGTCATTGGTTGCTGCAATTAATTATAATTAATGTAATTGCGAACTAAAGATGTCTTCTCAGGACGATTAATTTTAATTTAACTTCATAATTATGCTATGATTTTATTAGCATATGAAATAAAATGAAAAATCAATAAAACTCATTCGATAAATTGACGAGATGTTTATTAAAATCATACATGTTTTTGAAATACTATTAATTTCTTCTACTAATAAAGTCAACCGAATAATTATGTTAATAAAATGGTAATATTCCGTCGGTCAGATTTAAAATTATTTCCCACAAGAAAAGTGTTTATTTAATAACGGATATTACAAGATGATGACCTTCCCTTGACCTCAAATCGTGTCAATGGAAGTTATGTGGTTGATTTAATGGTTTATAATGTGGTCTTGTTTTCATATTAATAAACATTTAACGAGCATGATTTTAATGATATCGAAATAATAATCCGGCTGCAGGTAAATGTGATTAGATAACAACTGACGAAGTTCTAAAACAAAACGTATTGATACATTTAATTTTCGAACAATCGGAGTTCTGGTCAACAAAATTTTATTACCCATTCGTTGAATTATTTGTTTATTTTGAACCGCTGCATTATACCAACATTTCGATAATTACTACTTCATAACAGAATAATAACAAGTGCTCGACAGTGTTACCAGTAGGTAATAATAAATTGTCAATTACATATATGTATTGAGAGTTACGTTTCCAGCAGATAATTATCTGCTGGATTCAAAATATTTTAAATAATGTAATCCTTTTGAATCACAGCAAAATTAAGTGAAAATGAAACAAATTTCCACGTTTTTTCCGCCCCTTGTAGGTTTCTGCAGCCGAAGGATCGACCGAGAGGATGAACAGAAGTGTATACAGGGACTCGCAAACAGAGCGAGCTAAAGACACAAGGCTTTCGTCTAATATCAACTATTTGTATTTCAAACTAAAATATTCGTGGATGCTCCCATACAAGCAAGTGGGTCGAAAAATGTACTCTTATCTAGACGTGAAATAATGTCTTTTTGTAAAAAACAAATGGACGTTATAATTTTTTTACTTTAAAAATAACACATTCGCGCCTCTTTCTTTTAGCGCTCTAGTGCGTTGCATTATATTTCACCCTTAAATTTTATAATATATATTTTCATATATTATGTTATATATACATGGGTAAAGGCTTAGGTAAACTTTGGTATTATTCACTATTCAAAAATAATTTTAGAAAGTATTTTGATAAATTTATGTTTATATTTTGGAAGATATTACAAGCCGCATGAATATTTTGTCTCGGCCGTGCATAGTTGCATTGTGAAATGAAAAAAAAAATTAATTAATGATTATACATCATGCATCACATAGAACGAAAATAATCTTAAAGACAAGGGATAAGAATATTATGCAGCCATTACTTTTATTATTATTTTAACTAAACGAATTGAATCCACCGTGCTCTCTTTTTGACAAATCGTTCTAAATCTATTGCTTTTGACATCCGATTCTATTAAAGTTATAACAAGATTATATAATTTATATATTATATTATTTAGTTTTGGGAAATAAAGACCTGAAATTGTAACAATGCATGCAATTTGAAATTTTTTCTGGAGACGTGATAACATTTTTATTACAATTTGTAGATATTGCAATTCTTTACCGATTTCTATAGCAATTACAACTTAATCATTGTAAGTTTTATTGTTCTATATATTTTGAACTTTTTGGACATAACTCCAATCGTTTTTTCTCCAGACTCTTTTGCAAAGTTAGAAGTGTTCCTAAATGATGAAATTATTAAAATAGAAAAAAATGTTTGGAACTGTTCATCTATTGATGTGATGATGAGTTTCCTCGTGCATAGGTTCGTCCTTGTATTTATAATCAAAACTTACTTTACATACCTAAGTTTCAGGCCTCTTCTTTTTTTTAAAATTTAGATATAAGCCGGTTGCAATTTTTTAACATCAATGAAACAATTATCAAAACTTTTGTTGGAACGATAAGATTTCAAAAATTGGTTTATATTTTTTAAAAACTATTATAATATAAGAACCAAAGTTCGGTTTTTGAATAATTTTATTAGCGATATTAACTTCATTTAAAATGTCATACCGTTGAATAATTTTATTAGCGATATTAACTTCATTTAAAATGTCATACCGTTGAATAATTTTATTAGCGGTATTAACTTCATTTAAAATGTCATACCGTTGAATAATTTAATTAGCGATATTAACTTCATTTAAAATGTCATACCGTTGAATAATTTTATTAGCGATATTAACTTCATTTAAAATGTCATACCGTTGAATAATTTTATTAGCGATATTAACTTCATTTAAAATGTCATACCGTTGAATAATTTTATTAGCGGTATTAACTTCATTTAAAATGTCATACCGTTGAATAATTTAATTAGCGATATTAACTTCATTTAAAATGTCATACCGTTGAATAATTTTATTAGCGATATTAACTTCATTTAAAATGTCATACCGTCGAATAAGCATACAAATGAATTCAACATTTTGCTATTTTTGAACCGACGATGCTGCCAAGTTTTGTTTGACACAAATGAAGGGAATTAAGAAAATATCCTAATTCCCTTCATTTGTGTTAAATAAAACTTCGTGGACCTATTCAAGTTGATGCCTTAAAGGTATAATTGCGTATATTCTACTATACCACAGAGTATCCGATAAAAGTATTAAATCTAAATTTGTAATATCAGAATTCAAAATTGATCAGGTTTTAGTAGAAACTTAAAAAGAAGTCAGTTTTTGAACTAAAAATCAATTATGCTTAAAATCAAATACGATTTTGCGCCATAGTTAATCATTAAATAAAGGCTTTTATTGCAACAAGACATGAACAAGTTTTTTGGTAATCATTATGTCTATTACGCATATTTAATTCATCCTTCTCTATGGGCCACAAAATAGCCATAGGGCAATATAATAATAAATGTTCTACAGTGATTCATGTACTTTTTAAGTTAACAAATCTTATAAAAATGAAATACTATTTTGAAATCAAATCTACTTTTGAAAGCATTTTTAGGCGGAATACTTATCGTCGCCGAATACATATCATAGTCGTCGCCGATAAAATAATGAAAAATAAAAAAAAATAGAAATAGTATTAAAAATAAATTACTTTAATTTCTATAAACAGACCAATAAAATAATTTTGGCAGTATATATACTTTAGAAAATAATTTTTTGTTTATCGAATAATTCAATAATAAAAGAATATATTAATTACAAAGAAAAAAACTTTTATCACGCTCAAATGAATAATCATCTTCAGATAATCCCTAGAAATATGAGTTTTGGCCAGAACTAGGCCTTTACAGGTGTCCCAAAAATAGTGTCAAACGGATGCACAGAGGTAAATAGGCTCAAGGTCTATCTGAAATACTCCTATGTATGTTTAGTTATTTTTTGTAGATACAGAATTATCAACTTTTTGTGTCTCTTTTTACCAAACTCATAGATTGAAGAAAATCTTTATACATTATACGGTTAAATTTGTTTCCAGAAATAAAAGGAAAATAATACCTTTCTCTAGCTATGGAGTTTAGGAGGATGGCGGCTGACAGACATGACAGGCAACGCGGGACGAAGAGGAGGACAAAATGGCTTAAGCGGGACCTAACCTAATGTTCTAACATGTCCATAATGACAATTACGGCTTGCCATAAAGACTACAAATGTAAAGAATGGACTATCCGGTCCAAATTAAGTTTTCAAAGAAAAACGCAACAAAACATTAGAAATAAAAGAATTGTCAATAATCATACCTTTCATTTACAATGAGTTAGCATAAAAACTTATAAGACGAAGACAACATTAAGAAACTCAGTCACTGATCGTAAACTGATATTATAGATTATAACCTGTAGTATAATCTTGTTATAAGTAACATATTTCTCGAAGATTTAATAAATATTATTTGAAAAGTCGATAAATATAAAACAAATATCTAAAAACATGAACATGAACGCGCACGTCGTGTCCCGTGTTCCGTTGAGCCAACACCTACTGTTTCTTTTAGTAGTAGGTGTTGGATGAGCACTCGGGGAAGAGGACAGCGCAGGCGCCTTTATGCGAACGAAAGAACCTATACGGTCCATATTCACTGGCGAGTCGCGTTCAGTTTAAATCGAATTATATCTCAACTTCCATTTATTCAATTTTGGTGTAACGTAGTAGTGGTAATTATTTTTTTAAATTTTATACATGGGTTTCTAATTTTCGAGAAATATTTATTAGTCTGACGCCAACTTTGGCCAAACTTTCAAGCAGTGAGACAGACAGGTAAAAATTAAAAGAAAAACCGATTTTGTCTTAAAATGGTATAATACATCAAAATATCAAGACACGACTGTACAGAGAGACACTGTAATTTTATTATACTAATTGTATTATTAAATAACCAGTGTGAAAATTGACGATTTTACATAAGATCAATTGTATATGGATACAAAAACACCATGAAATTTATTGTGGACCCATCCATAAGTCACATTTTTAAATTAGTTGAAATCGTAATTATGTTACATAATTGAACAAACAAAAAAAAACTTTTCTTGCATTCAAATGGTTTTTTCAAACCTAACGTTTTAAAAAAAATACGTAAAAGTGGTATAATTACAGATCAAACAAATGAAGCTAGAAGCATTAAGAAGGTCTGATATGCGAGCAAAGAATACGGTAAAATCATGGTGTTTTTTTGCTGATATAAAAGGTTGGTTTGTGGCCGTATTTTTTTTAAATTTACCTCAGAAACCTAAAGAAACTATAGTAAAATTGCGTAAACTAAACAGTTCACAATCTAAACGAAGAGATAAACTACCAACTCAGAAGACTTTGACCTGCGAGACCAGAAACCCGAACAAAAATAACATTTAACACGCTTTCTCTATTTGCACGAAACTATAACTATAACTATAATAATATAATAAATCAAAATATAATATATAATATAAAAATAATTCAAAATCTATAATCCAATTTTGAATTGAATTGTATGATAATTTGGAATTGATATTTCAAATTTTGTTATTTACTTGAGTTTGTTCCTATATCCATAATCCATTTGTGCTTTCATCAAAATGATGGAAGTATTGCGTGACCCCGATCCCGGAAATTTCTGAGCTCGAAAATTCTTTCAGCCCGTCAGTTATGCACCGAAAAGTTTAAACCTACGTTATAAAAAAATTAAAAAAGAGCTATTAGTATGGGAAATGGGAAATATTGCAGAATATTCGTATTAATCCATAAACATATATATTTTTAGTAATAATCGGAAATGTATTTCTAGAGGTAAAGGTAAAAAACTGAATTTGCTTCTTTGTACTAGACGTGCGCGCAATAGAGGGAGATAGCGCATTAATGTCGTTGTTATGGTTACATTTTTTCGCAGCTCAAATTTAAGGTTTTTCTTTTCTGTTATGAATTGGATAAGTCTGTTACCGTTATATTTTTATTAGTGTGATGAGACTGTTGAACGTTAAATATTTATTAGCGTGATTCGCACATTGTCTCATTATAAAGAAAGCTTTGTTTTGCGGAATTTTCGCTAGACTGCCCGTTTTGTTATATTTGAGGAGATGCTTAGGTTTCCACAAATTTATCAATTCGTTCGTCGCATATAGTTAATGACTAAAATAAAAAATCCACGTGCAAGACTTTGGAATGTGATTTGAAAAGTTGAAATAAAATGTAAAAAATCAACCTTTCCACAAACTAGATTTTTGAGAAAATGTACATACAATGTACACACAAACTAAATATTTGCACGATCTTACTTATTAGTGTGCATATAGATTATTTTTATGATTATACTGTGAGCTATTGAACTATGATATATTGAAATTCATATATCATAGTTCAATAGCTTCAATAGCTCGCAGATCTACATCATCAGCATATTTGCTTTAATATTGAATTATAATACACTAAACAACATAATCAAAAGATGATCAATTTTTTTCAAAAAATTTGAGTTATTTTCAGATAGTTGTACCTTGGCAAAAATAGTGTGAATTCCTTTTTTACATTGTAGTTTTTAAAATATTTATTGATTATTTTTATCTGTTACTTCGATAGAGATACAGATGAATTAAAAAATTGAAAAATAAATTTCAACTTTAAAACGTCGCACTTTAATTAATCCTTTTTATAAAATCCATTTCTGACAAATTTTCACGTCACTTTCATTAATTTTCAACTTACAAAATATTGAGTATGAGCATTTTAAGATCATTTCAGTCTATCAAAATTGTTCTTGCATTAGTTATAAGTCGATTTTTTCACTTAAATGCGAGTAAAAACTCGTCCTGAAACAGTTTGTAAAGATGGAACTTAAAGGTTTCTAAAAATAGAATTAACCGCTCAAACTTGAAAATAAAATTAATGGATTTTACGAAAAATAATTATTAAATTATGTTTCAAAATTGGAAAAAAAATTAGAGATTTTTAAAATTTTTTTTTTAATCTGTTGTTCGGCAGTAATAACAGACATAAATATTCAATAAAATAATTAAGATTCCCGCTTTAAAATATAATTTTTTGATTCAAGTCGGGTAATTTTTGTCGCTTATGCTATAAATAGTATAATCGACAATAAATATGCAATAAAATTAACCCATTTTTTATTTCTTTTAACGTTCCCTTCATTTTGGCACTTAGCGTGCTTTCGTGTCATAAACTTATGCTTGCAAACATTTGACACACGCCAAAATATTGTGTTAATAAAATTCTACATCAGTCTTTAAATTCTGGGTCCGATTTTTTTGTATTGGAAACAATTCACCGTGAGGTTTAGCAGTTAATAGAACTGATATTTATCTATATGTTTAGTATGATAGCTGGAGCTTTTGCGGACTTTAGCTTCGTAAGTGATTTATGTGATAATTATTTAAACAAAGGTTTGATTTTTTAAATAATGTTGAGTGACTATATTGTTAATAGTTATTGAATATTTGATACTTTCTAATTGTTCACCACCAATAGCAACTTTTGTTTAAAATATGTTATCCAAAATTGAAATAATTGTTCTTTTCTAACTTATTTTTTGGTAATTATGGAATAATCCTTTATTTGTTCCGTTAAAAAAAGACGGTATAAGGAACCATCCATTAAAGAGTAAAATGAAATAAGATTTAACGTTTTCATAATGCACTTTAATTTGAAATAAAAAACGAAACAAGAATTCTCCCCATTTGGGCGCGAAATTGCCAATTAAATTAAAATGACAATTCAAAAAGAACTCGCAGACGTTTAATGAAAAGCTCTGAAAATATGGAATTTTTATTCCTCCATCGTCCTGAATTTTCCCAACTATTTAAATAAGTATAAATAAAGTATTTATTAATTTAAAATATTTTTCTATAGGGTTTTTGCGGCAATACTATGTTCAGTTCATGCACAGAGGCCATTCTTAAATTACGTCACGCTTTGATATGGTCTACAAAGCGGAGGAGGTGGAAGTTAAGGGTTTTGTGTATCACAATGTAATATCAGAAAAGTCTTATTAAAATAAGACAACAATTAGGTACATCCGCTTTGCAAGCAAATATAATAAATCCAGTAAAAAATATTGTTTCTTATGTATATTTTTTATTCATATAATGATTTTATTTAAATCAAAAAATATTTGCACTATCTTCAAAGTTTTATGGTGCGAGTATTATCTTGAATAGGTATTGAATTGTAGGTTTACTATTTGGTATTATGGTATTTTTATAATGATGTCGATATTAAAAACATAACATCTGTTCGTCCATCCATATTTTGATATTCAACCCTTATGAAATCTTAAAAAAATATGGTGAATTGTTAGTGAACAAATATTGAAAAAACCGTTCTATTTTCCTGTTTTTAATTATAACTCAATTTTTGTCTTATTTTAGGACAAAATCAGTGCCAACAAAATACAAGGTAATAAGACTTTTGAGAATAAGGAGTCGAGCAAGTCATTTCAAAAAGTACGTAAAACTTATAGTCAGGGAAACTAGCATAAAATTATGATTAAAAAAAGTATTAAAATAAGAGCTTAAGAGTTTGTTGTTAGTAATTAATATTTGTAAAGCACCAGCTGAAGAAAACAAAAAAATATCTCTGTCAAAAGACATTCAAAAAGAAAAAGACAAACCGGTGTGAAAGTTTAGTTTAAAAAAATAGTGGTGATTCTAAAAAACGAAAAATGCTAGAACTTTGTGGAAATAATCTCAACTTGGTTGTTATTCTTGAAATTAACAAAGCCATCGGTCGACAGTAGAAGATAAAAATTTTGATTTACTTAAAATCATAAAAGAAACTGCTGCTTTTTGTGGAGCAACTTATAATCGACGTCGCATTGAAATAAGAAAATGTTATATTACCTTGTTTAGATGATTTATAAGTAAAATTATCTAAATTAGACTATGATAACAGCCTGGCTATGATATTCACGAATCCTACATTGGTAAGCGAATTCGGAAGGAGAAAAGAAAATCACGTGGTGACTTTTCTAGTTAATCTATGAGAGCGAGACTAGGATTCTTTAACGTAGGATGGGAAATAACTGCTACAATAAGGAACCTGGAATCATTAAGATAAATGTTGTAGCTTGATCAAGTATTTGTTTTAGTTATTGTTTATAAAACAATAACTAAAATAAATACTTGACACTAGGGAAGCGAACGCTCACGCATCGATATTGACGCGTTTTAACTATCATTTAAAATAATCGGATCATGATTTTATGATTTCTGAAAGACAAAACCTGTTTTGCCTTTTTATGCAGATATGTAGTAAAATAAATCAGAAATGGCAAACTCATACTATTAAACACTCTGATTATACTTTTGTGGCAATCCATAACAGTAAACATTTTTTATCTAATAGTAATGAGAAATTGAAAAGTCAATCTTCATTGGTGACGGTAGTTCTGGTAAAAATCCATGATACGACTAGTCATAATATCAGCCATAGTATATTTCAAAAAGTTTGACTTAAATGCTGTTCGTATTGCCACCGATGGTAAAATAAGCGATTCAATAGAATGAAGTACATTTTAATTCGAAAAATAAAACAGTGAGGCTTTGCGAGTGCGGCTATCATATTGGCTAATATTTGGAGTAAATTATCAATTGACATATTGCCTAAGGTCACCGAGTGCATTAAGCTCGGACTCACGGATTTTTTCGTTAATAAACTGCAAAATAATATTATTTGATACAAAAATCGTATTTTTTATTTGCAACAAATTTCTTTCTCCAATTTAAAATATATCTTAAATATTTTGATAATATTTTCTAAAGTAGTAAAACTGGAGATGGAAGGTTGTTGTTATGTGTGACGATTAGGCTTCCGGAATTTGGTAAGAGAGGGATGTTCTATCACCACGTAGTTTGATTAAATCGATATCAATTGGGTATAAGGCCGTAAGAAATGATTATCGGGACAATAAATTCGTTCTGCTGCTTTAACAATTGTTTTTAAATCTTAGAGAGAAACATGTTTCTTGCGATGTACGATCACGATAAGCTGCTCAAGGATCCAAAAATTATTTTCAAATGACCATGTAACTATGCATGGAGTTATGTGTACGATGAGAACGATGCTCTTGTTGGATGAAAAATATGTTGACAGTAGGCATAGTTTTAATACTATCCAAAAAGAAGATGGAGTATATGGCAAGCCAGTGAATAAATAGCATCAAAGACAAAGACTGCGATGAAAGTCTATGAATTTAAAATTATTTTTTTTAATGTAATGTTAATATGATCAAAGCTACATGTGTGAAAATGTAAAAATTGCAATATTGTATTAATCAAAATCATCTTTGAATTAAAAGTTGTAAAACGTGTGACGAAACCACAGGGGATGGAGAGGGTTACTCGATTGGCATAGCAGGATGTAGAGTTAGAGGACGTAGGGGTGGGACGAGTCAAAAAAAAGAAAGTCGACATTTGCATGATATAATTCAATTGAATGAAATTAATTCGGTTGCCAAATTATACTACATAAGTTTCTATGATTTAAAGAAAAATACGTACATATCTAAGGACTCACCTTGACCCCATCAGCGCAACTAAAGTGCCAGCTTTCACTGTACCGCTAACTGGAATAAAATTATATGGATACTTAAATTATAATAAAATTCGAGCACGCTACAAGGAGCTCTTATTGTTTACTATTTTAACATTTAAATCATTATATCACATATTCTACTTGTGAAATCATGTTTACATTTTACATATAACAAAATATTTGTTTTCCGTTATTGATCAATATTAAACATACAACGGCAGGTGCCGCGAGCGAGTTCTACAAATAAAAAAGCATTTAAATAGAAAGAAGGTTTTCAATCTCCCGTAACATCGAACTAAAAAAAAACACAATTTAATTTTATTTAATCCTATAGTTGGATATATCCAGGCAAACATACGCTCAATCGTCGTATATCAAACATAACTAGATTAACATATGCAATTATAGACGAAGGACTATTTATAAATGCATTTAGAAGTTACTTACATTAATTTACAGGTTAATAAAATATTTTTCATTGTTATTTATTATTAATTCATTATTTATATAATGTTTCTTTTACTTGGCTATCAGAGAACATTATTAGTTAGTTACATATTAAGTTAATACTTAAGTAAATAAATGAAGGCAGACAACAGCCAAAAAGTGCACAGCTATAACGAATGGTGAATAAACAATTGCTGATAAAAACACTTGTAACGAATTGTAAATTGTGAAATAAAAATTGTTATGAGAATTGTTACGAGGATTTTGTTTAATTAGATAAAAAAATTAGTTGCACTGCTCGAAAACTCACTCAGCAAATAAATTTATTAAAAATTATGTAACTTAATGTCTTAATCAAAACGAACTGAAATAAAGTAAATTAGGGTTGAAAAAATGTATCATGTCAAGTTAGAGATTAAAAGAAACTAACCCAGATCATAAGAGGCATTTTTTAACAGTAACAAACTGAGACGAAATTTTAATGTTTATCAAATCGCAAATTTTACTTAATTTGGTTTTTGATTTTAATTACATATGTCAACACAATTAACGGATCTTGTTTCAAAATAGTTCACATCACGACATTCCTAAATAAACGTTGTTAATACCTACACTTTTAAGTATTACTGAAAAACTAAATTTAAAGCATAACTTTTCGAAGCTTCTACTTCCTCCGTAATTCCAAAAAGCACTAATAGGTGGAAAATTACTGTATAAATATGTATGAAATTGGAAATTGAAGTTATTTGAACACCCACCACTGTTGATAATTCGTTTCAGTTGTCCCCCGCGTAGTTTGACGTAGACGCTGAGGTCGCGCCAAGCCAGAGTGCCCTCGCCGCCCGCCTTCCCTTGCAGCTCCCCTTCCGACACCGACCGCTGCAGCATTTCCGGCTCGCATCCTGTTCCTCCCTACACCCACAAATAATTTAGATTTTTTCTTCATTAGAATGTGTTCCTATTTTATTATCTATACTTTTGTCAGTTTGTTTATGTATCGGATCCATTTAACCCCTTTTCGAGCCTCAATAGTAAGCAGTAGGCACAACAAAAAACTGTGGCATTCAAATACAGTCAACGGATTTTATTCGTGAATAAGAAAACTGTACGTACCGAGAAGAAAATTGTATGGAAATATGCGAAATATGTTATAGAACTATAAATATTAACATTAATTTTGTTAAACAAATGATTTTCTTTAAAATCTTTAACAAAATACAATTTAATTATTCACGTTTACGCACTGTTTTCATTCATGCCTTTTTAAAATCACTATTGTGATATTGCCAGTTTGATTTTGTTTTAATAAATCGACATTTATGAAACATTTCCAGAAATCATGTATCGCCTGCTTACATTTAATTTTATCACGTATTATAATTGCACAATTTGCAAGTACTATGGTTATTTATAGTCTTCATTTAATATAGATAATGCAGTTTTCATTTATTTGAGTGATTATTAACGGTTTATGTTGACAGGGGTGTCAAAGCCACTTTCCAGATTTCCTGATTTTGTTGTTCGATACTTTGACAGATTACTCATTTGAAAGGTGCAAACAATTAAATTTATTTATTTTTACGATAAATAACAAAAAGTATTTTTCTCGTGGGGTGAATTATTTTTCCTCCAATTTCGCAAAACATTATAATTTCAAAAATGTATACGCCGAAGGCATATTTTAAATGGACGGTAATATTTTGAACGACTAACAGTTAATCAGATGGTGTAGCTTTAACAGTATATGACTCTAATTGCGAGTCGGATTTTATTCAAAGATAATGCTGGGTACGGCACAGGTTGCAGAGCCGATAGAAGCCTATATCAAAAGGTGTAGGTAAACGTAATTTCATAGTATGAAACCAAAGTTCAATTATTGATCTACATTTGTTTTGAGATGAAAAGTTTACAATTTCAACATGTCTTCGCGAATTATGAGATTTTCTATGTGAATATACTTCTATATTTATCGACATATTTTTTATTCTATGCAAATACTGAAACTATCACAAACGAGCTTTGAATGAAATGTATATGCTACGGTAGTAACTGCAGATAGGTACATTAATGGGTTCACTTCCTTCCACGATGAAGTCAATTTCATTTCCATTCGTCTATGGTATATTATTATATGAAAATTATTATAGTCTTTTAACGGGCATCCAAGTGTGAAGTTAAATATTTGTGAAATTTACAAAGTTTTCTTGCACGCAAATGAGAGCTGAAAATCCCGCGAATAAAAATTGGTACAGTATCGTTTTATTATTATAGGTCGATGCGGCGCTTCGTCATCACGCATCCACATTTCCTTAATTGCTGATATTATAAGGGATTGAAGGCAAATGTGGTCCCTCTGAAGATTGAATCTGTGACCACATGATTATGTTACCGCGTTATTACAATCAGCGATAAAGATGATATATAGAAACATTTAGTTAATTGGTGTCTTAAATATTTAAAACATTTGCAAGTGTTGATGATATATTAAAGATGCGGGTAATATTGTATAATTTTACATATTACAGCCAAATTGAAGTAAAAATTAATTTAGTGATGAATAGGATTCAAAGTACAAATGAACTTTTTTCCAAAAATACCTAAAGGGCATTGATTTGAATGAGGAAATTTTTTTTTTTAAATTTCTGTATTTTTCATTTTCGATTTTAATTATATTTATAAAATTATATTCTCATTTAATAAAAATACATTTAAATTATATATGAAACTGCATTAAATATTTACACATAAGTATATTATATTTAAGAATAAATATTTATATTTAAGAATAAATATTTATATTTAAGAATGTTAATACTTTTATAGAGTAATATTAATACAGAATAGTTACACCTAATTTAGTTTTTTAACATTCAAAACCACACAATACCTTTTCTGAATTCTCCAGCAGGTAAGAGTATGACAGGTTATTAAGCGAAGTACTGTTGCTGGTTCCCGAATCACGCCTGCACTCCGCCGAGTATGCTACGAACGGCAATCTCGCGTTCATTTTCACTTTTAACGTACCGATTTTATTTCACTCCGCCATCAACACATGTCATCGTTCAACAGCCGAAGAAATTATTAGATTATAAATAAAATTTCGAATTGAAATTTAATCGTAACTTATGTAACAAAGTTATGAAATTTTTACTTATCGTATTTATTATCGTAAACAGATTCGTAGAAGCTGCCGTTAGACGCGTTACACACTCTGCCCTCAGCTACAAAAGAAAAACATAACTCGCTTTTAATAGACAAAGAAGGCACTCATAGCACGAGGGAGACGACTAGAAGTTTCTACGCATTTATATCAAATGCCACCGCATCATTGTTAGTTACATTTTAGAAAGCTTAATTTTTGTAGAGGTAACTTAACATTTTAACGTTTGATTTGGTTGTTTAATTAATTTTCTTTTGCGTTTTTTGTTTTAGGCGCGAATGCATTTTTGCGTCGCGGTTGACGATGGAGCTTTTTAAAAGAGTTTTTGCGGATACAAAAATATATACTGTTACAGACGGATAGGTTTAGTGGTAGGGTATTCAGTAGGACTTAGTACCAATGAAGCTTATGTACTTGTAACTTTTCAGAGAATACAAAATTTGCAGAAATTTATATCGCAACTTAAACGAGGATATATTTTAGTTCGTTGAATATAGGATTTGTTAAAAGATAAAAAATGACTAATTTTTTAAAAGATTATGTACTTATAAAATACTAATAATTAATATGTACGGTTAATATTAACCTGGTAATTTAAAATTTATTGCTTCTTGTATTTGGGGACGAGTTACTTTGTATTTTCATCGTTATGGAAAATGAGACCACTAGTTTTTGCTTTCTTTATTAGCAAATAATCATTTGTTTGAAAATTGTGCAGAAGATAATATGAAAGCATATTACGGATAGGCTTTATTCACAATCAGAATATTTAAGTTATCGTCAAAAGCTATAATTTAAATATTCCGATTACTCGTTCGGACATGCAGATCATTAACCTGCTACGTGGCTAGCATCGCATCAGTATCCTCGTGTTACGGCAAAGAAACGAAGGAAAAACGCACCAAACTAGCAATTAATGAACGAAGTGGTTAAGGTGTATTGCATAAGTTGCATTTTTCATAATTATATTGTCATAAACTGGTCGGTATTAATATGTATCTGGCCACAGTTTTAAATATGTTTCTGCTAATTAAAACATAAATTTGGACAAGTTTTTTAAAAATAAATGCGTAAATATCTCAAAAATAAATGTAGATATTTGTATTTTATTCAACCGGTAATACATTATAGAATACTTTTATGAATATAGTTAATATATATATATATATATATATATATATATATATATATATATATATATATATATATATATATATAACGCTATTTATAGCAACTATATTGTTAAGTTTAATTAACTGTATTTTTGAGCTAAATGTAAAATATAAAAAGTCTGTCAACTACGAGTAAAACTCGCCTTACGAGGGTTTCGTATATTCAGGCACTTTTAAATGGTGTTTCCATTAAACTAAGTATTTACAAATATTAATTTTTCATAAAGTAAATATATTTTTCAGTATATCTTTCACATGCGTTGAAGAGTAGTGCATATTGCAAAGATGATAACGATTACGTTAAAGAAGTTGTATCTATAATGAATATTGTCAGATACTAATTATTATATGTTAAATAAAAAAAAACAAGATAACAAATGTGCAAATATATGCATAAATACCTTACCGAAATTCACAAGTTTCCTTTATTGTACTCTGAGAAAAGCTGCAACTCCGTACGCATGCCATAGCTTATCGGAACCGCATCGTATTATACAGCACAGTGTCACATGTGAGCAGGAACGCGTCAGTATCATGCAGTTACGAGAAAAATCGAATTTTGGTTATGATCCATCCATACAAAAAAACAAAATGTTTTTTTACTAGAATGTAGTCCATTTATGATAAACATACTTGTTTATTTCTATATCTAACAATGAGCCAAACGAATCCCCAATAATTATCAAAATCTGAATATCACTTTGTGTTTAGAAGGCGAATTTTAGACCACTGTGTGCCGTCAAGGTCTTATGATCAACGCAATACACCATGGCAACGAAACCACATCGAATAAAAAAAAACAATGCGTATTATATTGATTTATGTACATGCAATCAGAATCGCAGATAAAAAATATTTCGAGGAGAATTTGTGTGCATTTTATTGTCATTAAATAAGTGCTAAAGTATCAAACTGACCGCCAGTCTAGTTTTTTAAATTTATTTTTTTTCTTAATTGTACTTTCTTATAATACGTTCATTCTCATGCCAGTAAAAGTTTAGGGGGGCGTGAGGTGGTGATCAAACCTCAGTGATCCTTTTCAGCTGTTAGGTCGCATGCAATATACCATTCTATATTCATAAACCAATTCTAATTAAATACATCAATATTTTCCACTGATTCTTTAAAACTGCAAAACCATATTTTAATAAACCTCTTCTTTCAAAATCTTTAGTGTTTTTGAATAGCATATAAGTGAACTAGCTAATTGTATGTCTGTACACTTTTAAAGTAAAAATAATTTTAATAAAAAATTAAGTCTTATATATTTAAAGTTTTTAGTATTGTAGAAATACGCCATTTAAAAACTAAAGGGAATGGAATCAACTTTTATGTCACTTTGAGGCTTGATATTTGGGAAACCGGGTTTAAAAATGAAAATATTTAATGAAATTTCAATTTAACTTTGAAAGATCTTTCTGTTGTCTGACATATCACTCGATGGGCGAGTGAAAATTTGAGGCCGCCTTACTTGCGTACATAAATTTTCTTTCAAATTTTTCGTTACGCGATAATTGAGATATTCACATCTGGGGTATCTATTTGTGAAATTTCATATAAATACATTTAAAACTATAGAATTTGTAAGGTAATGACAGACGGTTAGACGGAAGGACATGAGGACTTTTCCCACCTTTCTACCCGGGTTGTCTCAGAGCCCCTCCAGAGACCTACCACCTACGTAACAACCCCCTCATACAAAATAGGAGACTTTCGAAGGTCCCCTAATAGTGTCCCGTGTCTATCATCAAACGCTCTCATCCAACAGGGTTAGAAAATGTCCCTAAGCAAAGAACTTTTACCGAACGTCCTAAATGACTCAAAGCCTTGTCTACTTCCAACTAAGTCCTTTGTGACTTAGTTGGAAGTAGACAAGGAAACAAACAAAACTAAAGAGTAACGTTCTAAGAAACCGCATGCTTCTACTCTACTTTCACGATACATGCTCTCCAATAACATTCTTCCGGATAAAACTACTACTGCTAAAGAAAGATGTGCTGGAATTAGTCCTGCACACTTCCGTATATATATATATATATATATATATATATATATATAAGAGTGAAAATGGGAGCGCCTAATCCGCTTCACCTGTCTATTATATTCACACCGATATCGAGCTTCCGGTAAAAAACCGACCGTTCTAAATAGAATGCTGGTTCGTGTCATATGCTCTGGTTTAGAACACGCCTAGGTCTCAATAGAGAGTAAAATTGCTCTGTTATCGTTAGAAAAAACGTTCCTTTCGACCCTCCAGGCGCATACCCCTTGCAAGTCACTTGAGATGAGAGTGATATCAATTTACTCTCTCCCAAGGATCCCGAGAATGTTGCAGGCATATCGGGCAGACTGCACACTAGGAGGCCATTCTAGTGGGTGAAAACCTCCAAGATTTCTCTACGCAGATGAGGACGTCTCAAGTACCACAGGAGCGATTACGCGTTTGCATCCGCACTACATGTCAAGTGCTCGGGCAATTATTCGAGCTTATTAGTATATATTTTCCATATTCATTGCAAGGGCAATGAATACGAAAAATATATACTAATAATACAAATCTGTATTCAGTCTATTAATACTTTCATTCGCCCTCTTTATATTATAATACAATTGATTCTATAAATAGGAGAACAACCATTAAGTAAACATCATGTGCTCAAAAAAAAAACAAATATAGAGACATATCACCTTGAGGGCGATATGTCTCTTTATTTGTTTTTTTACTTATATTTCCTGTTTACGCCTCGATTCCAAGAAATCTACTTTAAAAAGTATCGTTAGGTTTTTTCCATAATATTACATTATTTATACGTTTATAGAAAATATAAAAAGTAAAATCTAGACCAAATTTATCGGTGAACTATTCTCTCGTGTCTGTGCGTACGTAAATATGTACAAACGAAAATACTTCACAGGTGTATTCATATGTTTTTCTGACAGCTGCCAGAATAGAAACCTGTAGAAATAGGAACCGTGGAAGATGCTATCATCACCATATGATATTATATTACTGTGCTCTCATTTTTTCATCTGAAGTCCTCATAGCGTACATAATTGTTATTATGCGAAACTATTTATAATATCTAACTATGGTGTGTTGAAAGCATTTTAATAATTCGTAAAACGATACAGTGTTTAGTTTTAAGAAAATCGGATCTCATATTCATTCGTCATATAACCTGTTTACATTCAATGGCACTTATTAACATTTTTATTTCTGTCGTTTTCAAGCGATCTTTATGTAACTTGCATATTGATTGTGATTTGCCTTTTAGGTTCTAAAGTTTGCATACTGTCACGTACACATTATTAACATGTATAGCTGGTTTCCCCGCCAATATCTTTCAAGCAATTGATTTGTGATTATTGGCAACTGAATTGAAAGAATTGCAACAAAAAATAGCATTATCAAGCTTTTCTTCTTTGGAATGACAAATAGACAATTTTTAATAATTATTTAATAGTGAATTGCATATAAAAGTTGTAATTTTTTCGTGTGACGTTTTTAAATGGATCCTGTCAGCTTGCAAGATGGGTACACTTTATTTTACTAACTTCCAAAATTCAATTTCTAATGGGAAACTAAAATTTATTACGTAACATTTTTTGGATTGCCTGATGCATGTAGCGTTGAGAAAGCTTAGAAGGTAACTTTAGTCACCATGGCGTTATATTAAAAAATATTGATATATATAATTTAGGTATTTACAGATATGTTATTGGTATCTTCTGAGGGAATCTTCAAATGCCTGTGATGAAGTATGAATCCATCTAATCACATTTTTGTCTAAATTATACTATCATCGCACTTCTTTTTGACTCGTTTCTTTCTCTGACATACAACATTTTAGATTTTATACATAGAAATTTTATACATCTGTGATAAGTTACAACAACAACAAATTTAGTTTAAATAAGCCACAAATAACGGGAGTGTGGTAGGAGATGAGAGACGAATATTTTTAATAAATTGTCTACACTACAGATCGGAAACCATAAAAACTTTTCACAGCCATTTTCCGATGAAAACTGTAGTGACAGAACACGTGTCACACTTTACGCAGACTAGATATTAAGCGAAACATTGATCAAAAGAACAACGTTGGGGGTTGAATGAACCTTTTCACGATTACGTTTACGACAGTGCAAGGCTTCATTTAGGGCGACTTCACCCCAAGTTCGGGGTAAGTGGATGCCCTAGACACGAATATCAACGAAGCCTTAGAAGTATCGTTATATTCAAACAATGTTTATCGTTTACAAACTTTCTGCTTTAATCTTTCTATTTTAACACTTTGATATCAGCGTTTTCTAGATCGTGAGACGTCAAAATCTTGATGTCACCAGGTGGTGTCACCAGATGGCATAATATTAAGGAAGAATATTTATATATATATATATATATATATATATATATATATATATAAATATATATATATATATATATATATATATATATATATACAATTTTGATCCGACCATACTTGTCCTTGTAGCTTTGCGTTCGTACTGATTAGAGTCATTATTATACCTTTTTTTTCAAATCAAACGTGTTTTCCATAGTTGTCGAAGTTTACTTCTAATTATTATAAAACAGTTTGTAGATTTGAAAACTGCAGATCATAATGTCAACTAATGTTGTTGACACTACGATCTGCAGTTGTCTAAGATTTCTTCCAATTCTAACAAAACAGTGGTCATCGCGTTGTACGTCGTGTGAAAATACTTCTGTATGTACATTTGAATATTGAGTTTATAAATTATTTATATTAATTTTGAATGACTAAGACTGTTCTTAAGATGCTTTAAAGCGTTGAATGTGATGAATTTGTAATACACTATTCCATGCGGGCAATAATATATAGGATACAGCCCTTTACATCTATATGCACCACGCATGGTCAGGACCCTCAGTCGGATTTACTGATAGTTAAAAATCTATTTCGTATGGATACTTTAGCAATTGAACGGTAAAGTAGACTCTTGTTCCGATTCAACTGACAGTTAAGAAAAACAGAAACAGATTTTTATCTGTTAGTAAGTCCGACTAACAATCCTGACCATGCGTTAGTCGTGTGATCGCAATTATGCTGGCGGAGCTGTTCCATTGTCCATTTAATTGTTAATTGTAGGAGCTGAATGTAGCTCAGCAATATTATAATATCCGGTATAGTAAGGATACAATTTGTCTACAGAATGCAGTTGTAAGGGGACTGCACTTATAAAGAGTAATATTCAATTTGTTTTCTTCACTGACCATCATACCCGCCTATAAATGCTCTGTCTATAAACATCTTCAGTTATTATGAGTGACTTATGTAAACAATATTCCTTGTAAATAAACTATTCGGACATATGTATAAGACTGTCGCTGGGGAGACCCATATATCATTGAGTAATGGATCTTTGATGTTACTTAAGGAAATTAATATTTTCTATTCAAATTAAATAGTTTTAATTAAATATTCATCAGCAGTATTCAAATTATGGTAGGTTATAATTAAACTATTTATAATCAGTTTGAATGAATAGTAACCGGTTAATATGTATAATAATCTCTTCTAACTGGCTTAACTGGTAGATTGCAAGGAATTATTTAGGAGAAAATCAAATAGTTAATACCAAGTATGAAAAAATGCAGATATTATCTTGTTATTTAGTATTCAAGTTCTATTTTTTAGCTTATATTTTCGATAAGAGGAAGCTATTTATGTATTTCGAAATTCGGAAATTATCGAGTTCGAAGCTGCTAATCGGCCTGCATTTAGTTCTAATAACACGGCTCCAACAAACGTCGTATCGAATAAATTATCTTGATATAGGAAACATTTTTGAAGATTGTATTTTTCTTAACAGAAAAAAATATTTTATAAGACGTAGAGAGAGTGTTCTCTTTATGTGAAAATATATTGAGAGTGTGCAATAGAAGATTTAAATGTTATTTAACGTATTCTTAGGACGAACGAAATGGTGTTAATATCTGCAGATTTTCTCGGAAACTTCTTTCAAGGTTATAATACAATCACAAGTTTTCATAAGGTATACAATAAATATTTACTTAAATACACATGTCAAATGAAGACTTATTGCAGCACTAATTCAGCAATATATATGACGTATTTTTTTATGAATTTGTGTAAATATTTTTCAGGAAAAACGCTTACAAATTGCTGTACACCCATTTTTATCACCAAAAGGATGCTCTGGAAAAGTTTTCATAAGGTATACAATAAATATTTACTTATATACATATGTCAAATGAAAACTTATTGCAACACGAATTCATCAATATATATGACGTATTTTTTTATGAATTTGTTTAAATATTTTTCAGGAAAAATGTTTAAAAATTGCTGTACACCCATTTTTATCACCAAAAGGATGCTCTGGAAAAGCTGAAAAAATCATTAATATTGAGAATTATATACAGATTGAACCAAAATGATTAGGACTGAAACATTCGTTGTAATCAGTTTATTGTTTATTGTCTTATGACTGCTGAATCATTGGTTTTAGAGAAAAATATTTTCGACAAAAAATATTTCTCACGATGTAAGGAACAATTTTTACCATTTGACGTTTTCAAAATGTTTAATTTGGCTCAGTCGAAACGTTTCCCATTCAGCTCCGCACAAATGCGATGTGATACGATATTGGTGCCGTCGGCGGTGGGTACCGTGACATATGGGCGCCTTTTAAGTACATAGTCTGAGTGTATTAATATTAATATTTAAATTCGGGACTGATGGCACGGGATACTAATTGTGCAAGTATAGTTTCCACTTGAATTATTTTTTATATATTGAAATACATAAGTTATTTTTTGTCATTTATGTTGCAAGAGAAAAATTACAGCAAAAATCGTAACGAAAACAAATATGCTTGTGTTGCATACATTAAAGATACATTTGCAAATTTTCGTATCAAATAAGAATACAATTATACTTATTATGCAGAAAATAGTGTCTTGTAACAGATAAAAATATTGTGTAAAAAAACAAAAGTCTTTTCGAAAGATCTTTCTGAATAATGAAGAATAAAAACAAAACAACGTTTAAGAGAAAATTAATTGAAACAGGAAAAACCAGGAGCTACTTTACCACGTACTGTTGAATAGCCTGTTAGGTAATAAAATATAAGTTTTACATCAAAGATTACGGAGAGGATTGAAAAAAAAACGATCAAACTTTTTACTAAACATTGTATTTTGTACCCTGTTACGTAAACACAGTCGGTGTTTTATTGAACGGTGTAACGAATCGCACGCTTAATAATTGTATAACAAAATGGCACCCCAAGATTCGATACGATTTCAATTGTGGCCAATTAATTATCTAAAAATGCAAAAATATGTACTTTACATTCTTGAAATTTTTAAAGCTACAAAAATACTGGGTAATTATAAGAACCATTGAGTAATTTCAGTTAACTCTAAGAAACCGTAAATATAATGAAACTTTTGAAGATGTTGCGAAATTTTATATATTGAGTCAAACTGTGATGTGGCCCTACTTTTTGTAATGGGAAAAAAATGTTAACGAGAACTTTGACTTTAGGTTTATTACGAGAAAAAAAGTTCTTTCAAGATTTAGTTTTAAAAAAATCTTAAAATTATAATTTTAAGATTTTTTAAAACTACGTTTACTCATTTATTTTAATATCAAATTTCGAAATGCTGTTTATATTTTTTGAATTACTATAGTTATTTTATAAATAAATATCTTGCACTTACGATTTACTTTTTATTTTGGAAGAAGGAACTACAAAAGAAATTCTGGATATTTACTTCAAATTACTTCCGCCAAAAGTAAAAAAGCCACTTTATCCGTCCGCTTGTTCTTTATTAAAGTTATGGACAGGAAACAAACATTGTCTCTAAGAAATCCTCAAGCAACGTTTCTAAATACTCCAAGTCTGTTACTGCATTTAAAAATGTTGCTAAAATCAACAATATTTTCGAATTTTTTTTTGTTTAATTATGCTATCAAAAAATCAGTTATAATGATGTTTTTTAAAAAAAAATCTGTGCCTTTAAAAAATTATAAGCTAGGTTACAATAAAGAAATGATAAATACATTTAAAATATAAGCATTACTACCAAAAATTGTTACAACTATCACCTAGATCATCTACTGATGAAGTCGTAAAAAAAAATAAATAAACATACGTTTTTGTCTCGGTAATGACTTAAATTCTGATAATTAATTTCGTCGAATGTATAGAACAATATTTATTAGAAATGTAAATTATTGTAACCGGTTCGAATTGTAGAACAGTAAGGAATGTTGTTTATAATGTTTTAAGTCTGATGAAGAAGGTCAATAAAAATTGTATTAATCAAATTAAAGTATAGCCTCGATCGTCGTTACGTGATCGTTATCTTCTCGCGACGAATTTGTTGGTATTTCCACTCGTCATTGACCACTTTCAACGGTAATAGCTTCGATGAACCTTGATGAAAATTTGTTAAGTATGCGACTGGAAAATTTTATCAATCTCACTTCAAATTTTATTTCTTAATGTATAAACTGTTAATTTTAAATCACGCTTGAGGAACAGTTCCTTATCACGAATCAGCTTAACTTAAATTTTAAATAAAAGTCGTGTCTTATATTTTATAAACTTGCTTTATTACTTTCATTAAAAAGTAGACAGACTGAAGTCAATTAGACTACTCAATTAATCAATTAGACTTGTCTTAATATAGTATTTTTGGAGTTAACCGGAAACATTCCATGTTTAGATATAATTTTTGGAAGAAAAATATTTTTTCTTCGATTTAGAATTGGTTTATTCAGTTCAGGCTAAGATGCAATCTATTGAATATGCCGATGTTTCGTAATTTTTTTATATACATGTCTATACTTTGTTATAAACGACTAATACAAATCGCTGATGAAATTATATATATATATATATATATATATATATATATATATAAGTTTAATCTAGTATATAAATAAAAAGTCAACTAGAATACAGTAGCAGTAAAATACGTTAAACCCTTTATAAAAAACCCTTGTAAACGATTGGATTTATCGTTTACAAAAACGTTGTGTTATCACTTTGCAAAAGTTTGGGCTTATCTGAGTAAACACACAAAAATAATAAAAGCAATTAAATTGAGAAAAGTAGAATACCCTTAATAGTCACCATATTACACAATCCGAAACACACGACTGATGTTCGATGTACTAATGTAATTGTACATGCAATTGTACAAACGTCTATACAGTCACTGTAAGCTGCACCCAAAAAAATTGTCGATTTTGAAATAATTGAGATTATTTCTAAGTAACAGAACATTAAACTTTTCGCTTTCTGAATATTTGTGCTATATTAATCTTGAAAAAATAAAAATACAATTATAGACATGTATATATAATTGCATAATCATATATAATTTTTAAACTTACAACCACGATAAAAAAATTTTATAATAAAGTAAAAAATTGATCAATTTTTGAATTTTTTTCCAAAATTATTTTTCATGAAATTCTTCTGACATTATGGCATCTGCTCGTGTCTTTTAATAATAAACTGTACCAAAATCGGCATCTTTGTTTTGGAGTTATGAATGAAGAAATGTGTAAACAAAATCAGATCCCAAACGCGTATGTCCGATCAACTATGTAGACATATCATTAGCGCTCCAAAAGTGGTCCACAATAGAGAAGCTTACCTTGTCTTCATTACAACTATCTCTTTTACATATACGCCTAGTTTGACTTCTTTCTCTTTCTTTATAGTCTGCGTGCAAGCGTAACTTGAAGCCACTTTTTTGTTCGTTTTATGAATGTATAAGTGGTCTATTTAATATAGCATTGTCGCATCTGCTCTATTTTGTGAGCAATGGAGCTGCAGTAAAAAGCAATACATAAAATTATATACTTAAGTATATGTGTTATTTCATGCATTATCAGATTTGTAAGAAAATTTTAAAAGAATGTCACATTCGTATCTAAACAAACTTAAGTGCTATTACTTGAAGCAGTTGCATTTCCATTGTTTTATTTGAACTATAGGCGGTTGACTCTTGTACAATATCTCTACATATAAAACGCGTTCTGATTGACTGATTAACTAAGATAAAGTTGAAATGATTAAGGCTAGAAACGTGATGCCAAAAACTAAATAAATAAATTAACATAAAAACATTTTTTTAATTTTAAGGAGTCTGTAGAGCGACCCTAATGAGTATACTTAAAGTGTTGGCAAGTAAAACTTGAAGCAGTGTTGTTAGTACGCAAAAAACTGTCTTTACTGTCTGTTCTACAGAAATGTTTAGTATTTATAAGAACTCTGCAGAGAATCGTAAAGATAATTAAATTGAATTGTTTCTTATCGTAGGTACTAATTTCGTGTTTATTTTAAAGAAGATACTCGTATGTATATTGAAGGCACTTAATTCATTCGGAGCGTTTGGTCCTAGCCAACAGAGCGAGATAGGCGACGAAACGGAAGCCGACTATCAAAAGCACCATGTTGACAATATCCATTGTGAAGTCGTCCTGCAAAGAAAGTGCAAATTAATGATAAGATTGTCACGAGCAAAACAAATAGACACCGTCAGGTGATAACGCAATCGTCCTAGTGTCCACGACTTAAGGACAAGCCAGTCCGACAATAAATGCCACTGCAAAAAAGGTCGTCCAATTTTTAAATCGGGATTCGTAGTTAATATTAAATATGTTTGTCTGTGGAGAACTGGCTGCGTACAATACGCCGAGTTCACTATTCAACGTTTATTCTTATAATTGTTGAATATTTGATTTTACGCCATGTCTAATTCTTATTCGTAAAACGTATTTAATATTTTCCGTTTGATTCGAATAGCACAGCGCCTCTTTTTTTGTTTATAATAATCACATTTTATTTTATACCAAATTTACTTCAAGAATTAATTTGACCAGCCTGGCTATTATACAAAGATGTATCGAGATTTATTCGAAGTCCTGCCGATGGAGAAAGCAACCCAAGGCTACGCTAAATGATAACGATGTACAAATTCGTTTCCAGATACATAAAAGTAATCTTCAAGAATATTATTAAAAAAAATTGTAATTCATTCTCTTCGTAGCCAAAGTAATTTGCAACAATTAATTTATCCAATATTCGTATAAAGTGCGCGCATGTGTAGGAGCGCGCTATCTCACACACATATGTTTATATATATATATATATATATATATATATATATACATTTATATATATATATATATATATATATATATATATATATATATAACTAGATCGGGGTCTGCCTCGACGTTAAATGCGTTTTCACTTGATCGTCTTATTTGCGGTGTGAAGCTACTCAAAAGTGAAAACGATTTATTGATTCACATTGATATGAAAAATGTGACAATATTTTGAAGTTAGATATACAATATTATTATTACTTCGTCGAAAGCGAGTGCGTGGAGCACGACTGCGCCGCTGGCCGGGCAGGAAGAGTTGGCGCGAGTGCAGGCGATGTGGTCGACGCCCTCCCACTGATTAACCAACAGGGCCTCGTTCCCGTACCGAAACCATGACAAGTACGATATCCACTCTAAGTAGACCGGCACCGACCTGAGTACAGTGTCCAGGGCAAAATGATTAATTATTATTATATTATATAAAAGTTATGACTTATTAAAAAGAAATATGGTTGAATACCGTCACTGCCAAAATAATTAAATTTGGCAAATTTGCCGTATGTATTTCGATATAATCAAATTAATTTTTATACACTCACCCGCTGTTAAGAAAGAATCCACCGAAGAGCATGAACGGTATAACAATAGGAGGACCAATACTCATCGCCATGCTCACGCTGTTGCTTGCGCACGAAATCAGGTAACCTGGAACGTTATCCGGTCAAATTTTGTGGTAAAAAGAAGGAACTTGACAAAATAATCGAAGGAATAATTGATTAACCGCCATTACATCTTAAGTGCTTATTAGTTCAGTGTAAAAAAAAACAATAGAAAAATGAAATCAATGTCTAAGGTGGAACTTTATTTAAAAAAGACATACATTACATGATTTTTTTCAATTCACTTGAAATGTGAGCAAAAGACCACAATAAATGAGAGACACCTGAAAGTGTCGGCGCAAATTTAATAAATATTACTGATAATGTGATTACGTATTTATGCATGAAATATGGATTAGCTTTATTTTTAAATCTTTATTTTAGAAGACATGGAGGGAAAAAACAGCCGTCATTTATAATGAGATAATATCAAATACTTAATTCAATTGAGATGAAACCTCTATGTCACATCCATGTTTTCAAGATCTAGAAGTTGTGAAAAAGATAAAATTTATAGTGTCAATGGAGTTTAGCACCAATGATATATTGAGAACTTTTTTTATGATATGATAGTTTATACATTAAAAACGACATATTCAGAATAATTATTGAGACTAGCAATTATTTATTGCAAAAAAATTGATTTCAAAAATTTTATACATGGTTGATTTTGTTTGCGCGGGAATATGTTTTAACCTTTTTTCTTTCACTTAATTTACTATTTCTTATGTCACTAACCATTTATTACACAATACAAGCACTATTTATTTAAACGATTAAGTATTTACAATAAAAATATAATAAAATTCAATTATCAAAATTTACATTTTATATTTAAAGTTACAAATATTTTACTTAAATGATACAGACATGGAAAAAACAATAAAGTTTATTTTGGTTACTAAAAACCAAAATAAACTTTAACGTTATTATGGTTTATATTTCGAACAACATTATCGCTTTAAATTTATTTTATACTTATAACCTCATTAAAAATGAATAAGGTATAGAAATATATTAATAAAATATACCCGTCCCTTTGACGACCCGGCCCTTTTCTCTTTTATGCGATCTTTTTTGTTTACACACTTTTCGTTAGTTTCTTTATATATATATATATATATATATATATATATATATATATATATATATATTAAAAAATATTTGTTACACTAAATTAAATTTAAGTATGGACCATTATTATGTACTAATTGTCTCCATTTAGTTGGCAGTAACAATACGCCTTTCCTGAAAAATTCCGGTGACTTTGATTCAAAAAATTGTGCGAGGTCGTTTTGAGAATCTTCTTTAACGTCGATTCTTTTTTCACGTAAATGGTTGCTTAGAGCCCGGAATAAATGGTAATCAGAGGGCGCAATATCCGGCGAATATGATGGTTGAGTGTGTAGAACTCAACCGAGTTCCTCTAGTTTATCACGAGTACGTTTTGCAACATGTGGTCTAGCATTATTATGTAGAAAATAAACGCTTTGGAAGCAACTACCAATGTTACACGCCACCAGCATCTGAACATCACGTTTTTGGCACTTATATCAGGTTTAGATACTGAAACTCCTATTCCTCCGAGACCCAGCCATTAACTTTTGGTGTATGGTTAATGTATGTAATCCACTTCTTATCGCCAGTTATTGATTCAGTCAGTCAAAGTTACGTTTCAATGTCAATAAGTGTTGACGAGCATCAACTCTGCACTGAAGGTGACACACCATATTTTGAAACTTTTCCCAATTCGAGCAAATGTGTTTCTATGGTGTCACGGTGACTGCAGTGTAGCTCATCTGCCAATTGACGAGTCTTTAGTCGAGGATCCTCCTCAATTAGGCATCGTAACCGTTGAACGTTCAATTAAATAGGATATATATATATATATATATATATATATATATATACACATATATATATACATATATATATATACACAATTTTAATGTTGCTAAATATACCAATACATCCACAATAATTATAAGAAATATTTTCTTTGAAAAATATACTTCTCTTAAATTTATTATAATAAAATAACCACAACCGGAAATTATTTCAATTAAATATATCATTTTTACAATAAATAATACATTCATGTTATGACCTTAAAAAGTTACTTCAAAGTTTATATTAAAACAAATTAATTCCTAAAAAAGTATCATAAATTTAAGACTTAAAGTTAGTAAAACGTTATTTATGTTGATTTAATTAATTATTTTTCGATTTTGATACTAAACAGATGTCGCAATTTGTTATGTTTTAAATATATTCTAAACTTTTATTTTTACTTAATTGAATTGGCTTAAATCACACTGATACTTTTTCGTATATTAAGTGTGTAGTGAATAAAGTTAGGAACTCTAATGAAAAACTCATTGTGAAAGTAAATAAAGTTAGGGACAAACATATCTGAAGCAATCCTGAGTATTTTTTTTCAAATCGTTTTTTTCATTATAAATAATCGTGAACGGCATTTTTTTTAACACGTCTTTTTTAATGTATATTCTTTCATGTGAAATAAAAAAAATTGTCAAAATGTCAGTGGTGCTAAACTGCATTTGTTCCAAATTTATTATATGTACCAGAATAGCTTTTTGAAAGATTAACCTAACCTGGAAGTAAAATCGATTGTAAAGGGTCATCACAAATAATTAGCCGGTAAAGTGTTCTTTTTGTATTCTCCACTTAAATGAGCAAAAACATCATTAGATTGTTACTTACCGAATGATGTGGCCACGTTGGCGACCAGAGCGGCGATGGCGGACGCGATAAAGAAGCGGGCGGGTGCAGGGTTGAGGCCGACCAAGTAGTAGGCGATGGAGGTGAAGACAAGTGGAATGGAGGCAAATATGGGTGCTTCCGCCAGCGTCTTGCAGAGGAAGTAAATGTGCACACGATACATGCCGGCGCGGTGCTCGCGCAGGAATACTGGCAGCTCTGAGCAAAATACCTGTGCGTCTCCTCTAATTTATTATATAGTGCGCTGGATACTCTCCGCACTGTTATTCACAGCCGATTAATTTCGCGGTAGGTTATTTGTGATTTCCAGTGTATGCATAAGTTTTTTTCGGTTTAACTAAGAGATGGCGGCAGCGAAAAGTACGCAGCGTATTAATTTGATACATACGTCATTTTGTTCATCTGACATAACACTACAAACACACACAAGTTGAGTTCGCCAAAAACTAGCATCTTTGTTTTATCGTTCAGTGATCATTTCGAGTTTTGTGCCTGAAAAAGAACATTTGCGGCACGCATTGCTTTTCTTATTTAATCAAAAGAAAAAGGCTGTTGAAAATCATCGTTTGCTGGTAGAAACATATGGTGAACACGTTCCATCGATTAAAACATGTGAGACATGGTTTCGATAATTTAAAAGTGGTGATTTCAATGTGAAAAACAGTGAGCGCTCTGGTAGACCACAAAAATGCGAAGACAAGCAATTGCAGGAGTTATTGGATGATGACCCAACTCAAACTCAACGCCAATTAGTTGAAGCGTTATATGTATTACAAGAAACAATCAGCAGACGTTTACGAGCAATGGAAAAGATCAATAAACTCGGTAAATGGATCCCACACAATTTGAATGAAAAATCGCAAAGTCACTTGTGAAATACTGCTTCAACGCCACGAAAGGAAATCATTTTTGTATCGAATTGTGACAGATGACGAAAAATGGATTTATTTTGAAAACCCGAAGCGGAAAAAATCGTGGCTTTCACCTGGCGAAGCCGGTCCATCAACACCAAGGCCAAATCGCTTCGGCAAGAAGACCATGCTCTGTGTCTGGTGGGACCAGAGCGGTATTGTATATTATGAACTCTTGAAGCCCGACGAAACCGTTAATACACAACACTATCGCCAACAAATTATTAATTTAAACCACGCATTAATCGAAAGACGACCGGAATGGGCCAGAAGATATGGCAAAGTGATTTTGTTACATGACAATGCGCCGTCTCACACAGCAAAACCAGTGAAAGACACCTTGAAATCGCTTGGATAGTACATTCTTCCGCACCCGCCGTACTCCCCAGACCTGGCGCCATCTGACTATCATCTCTTCGCATCAATGGGGTATGCGCTTGCAGAGCAGCACTTCAGCATTTTCGAGGAAGTTGGAAAATGGCTCGACGAATGGTTTGCCGCAAAAGATAAGCAGTTTTTTCTGGCATGGTATTCATAAATTACTTGAAAAATGGGCGAAATGTGTAGAAGCCGATGGCCAATATTTTAAATAAGAAAAAATTAATTTCCCTTAAAAATTACGTGTTTTTTTACCAAAAAAACGGAAAAAACTTATGGATACACCTATGTATGTATGACATAGAGATTTTACACATATTTAACATAATAAAATGTATGTTCAGTTCAAATGTTAAAAATTATAACAATTGACTTTCGTAAAGGGAGCAAAATTCTCTTAATTTCCTCCGTAGATCATTGGAACAGCCAAATCTTTATGAAGACATAGAATTCATAGAAATGTTCTTCCTGACTCGACCACTGTGTTCCGTGAAAGATATTGGGCAAACGTAGGTGACATCATAAAATAATAAAAAAATATTGTGTTCATTTCCATATATCCCGGAAATTTCGCAAAAATGGTGAGACAGGATTAAAAGTTATTGAGATTTTCATCCAGATTTGCGGGGGACTTACTGGCGCCAAACAAACACATTTAGGTCACACATACTGATCAAAGTGGATGCGGATATCAAAGTGGACGCTAATATTTAAAGAGTGTCACTTACACTTATAACGGCGAAGACATTCTGGAATGTCATATTGGTGAGGAACATGAAAATGGCTCCGTTGATGTTCATCACTCCATCTTGGTCCAGCTCTTGTCCGAAGTAAATAATGCCGATAAGTATAGCGACCATCTGTTACGGAAAAAATACCTTTACACAGGATGTTTGAGTACATCATCGACCTACTCAAATATCACCGATATTATTACATATACGCATATATTAACGCGACACTTATTACGACGTTTCCACCTCACTTATAAAGTATTATTTATCCACACAGGTTATTTGTCCATGCGTTTATCTTTAACAGTGCACTTATACACAATCAATATCAAAATACAATTAGTATTAAAATATTATATTAGGGAAATTTCAGTGCAACGTAAAATAATGAGATACCAATATTTGAAGTGCCTGCTTCTGTTCTACTTTAAAGATAATTTCAATTCTATGTATATCCAAATGTATCGTAATTTGACATTAATAAAAACGAATAAAAAGACATTTCGAAGACTTACGATGGTCTGTAGGAAGCGGACCTTGATAAGCATGGGCTCCTTAATGACACTGAGCCAGGAGCGCCACATGACGGCGCGAAACTGGGCGCACCAACCGGCGCGGTACGGCCCACCCGACCCGTCCTCGCTCCACGCTCCCGACTTGCCCTACGAGCGTTTTGTGGCCAAAAATAAAACATATACATTGAAACAGTGTCATATTATTCTATTTAATTCTTAATCCTCAGATTACTTTGAAATTCATATTTAAGTAAATATCAAAATATATAATATAATCTGAATAGAGTGTACTTTACTACACTATGTAACACAACAAATAAGGAATGTACCCGACATTGTATAATGTAGTATTATAAATTGCAGGCAATGCCAGCAAAATGGACTAATATTTTGAAAATATCCAAAAAAACTCTAATGTTATAAATGGAATAGTGTTTTGTCCTTCTTTCACGTTGCAACGTAATAATATATCAACGCGCTTCTTTGGATAGAAATTGCTGACAGGTCGTGAAATGACATTGACTAATTTTTATTCTGGGAAATTTTATCTCCGGGAAAATTCTTGTTTGAAGTGAAAAAAGTGCTCAAATGGAATAAAGAAGCAATGAAACAACGGATCGATGTGATTTAAAAAAAAACTACTTACGCAATATAAAGACGTAATAGAATCACTCCCTTTAGAGTTAATGTTATATGCTCTAGGAGACCTCCATATCATGAACTGGATACAAGAACGCGAAGCCACTGAAAGAAGATTTATAAACCTCCGAGAAATTATGTTGAGTTGCAACGGGCATGCATTGACTCGCGTATTGTAAGCTGAATACATATCCTGTGTCATATGTATTTGGAAAAATTTATAGGTGAACTGCGCTGAGAGAAAATGCGGTGAGAAATGTGGTAAAAAATTCAAAAACTGCTATTTCACAGCTTCTACCCAATCGATGGTAATGACGCAAAGAAAGTATAGGTCGTCTTAAAGTATTGTGAATTATTAAACAAACTTTCAGATTTAATACAACATGAAAGTAATGTTACACAGTAACGAATAAAATATTATTTATTATCTTTTGTATTGTGTTGTGGATAAAAGAGGTACGAAAATGCACACCAGTTGCTCAGTGTCCTGTTCAATGTCGGCGGCGAGCTTGCAACCGATTTCAGACTTCTGAAATGTGTCGCAGATCGTCTCGATAGTTTGCTTGCTGACTTCCTCCTTGGACGGCACCACGGCTAGCAACTGAATGTAGTGATCTGCGGGATTGTAGTTAGCGGGACAGGCGGCCCCTAGCCTGAGAGGGTCAACATTGAAAAGGTACGTTTTACTGATGCTTACCAAAATGAGAATGTTCTCGGTTTAGTCCAGGTTCTATTTTATAGCATTATTTAAATTATTATTTTCTTTTTTTCATTTTGGAATGTATGTAGTAGACGTCTACTATAATTATTTACTACACAAGAAAACGTAAATAAAAATACAATAATATGTCAAAAAATTAATATCGATTATACCACAGTGAATAATACAAAATTTATTCAAGGTAATTTAATATTTTAGAATCTTTGTTTATAACACTATGGATACAAGATCTTTTAATTTAACAATTCTTATCTCCATGGAAAGCCGTTTTTCCCATCCAAAAATAGGGTATTATAATACGATAACGTATTTACCTATAGCCTTTAGAACTATGTGTTGAAAGGTTCAGTGCGCACATAGAGGAAAGGTGTACAAGATGATCCCCTTAAGGGAGAATGCTCGTAGTTTAAACGATATTCAACTTACTGTAGATATAAAAGCGTTTGAAGATGTCAAATTTGTCTGTCCACCACTTGTCACACAACTCTTGTCATACTTTAATTTATAGATCTTTCAGTATAATATTTTACTATTTTTAAAACGCTAGTAATGGACCATCTTGGACTCACCGGTCTCCAAGGTGATCCTTATGGTGTGGGCAAGATGATCTGCGGCATCATCATTATTCAAAAAAGTTCTGGATTTTTAATAGAATAGAATTGAAAGAACAATTTGTTAGAATAAGCAATGTATTTATTCGTGTTGCCTTGGGTATGTTGTGACGAATAATAATATAATCTCTCTCACTAATCAGTCTCAAAATGAAGCTAGTCTTAATTCTACAAAATATAAGATCAATCGTATACTCAACAAAATTATATAATCTTGTGAATTGATTAAAAAACAGGACTAATTTTTCCGTAATCAACATCAAAATATTTTTTTTTCAAAGATTTAATAATGCACTTGAACAAAAGCAAAAGCAAGTTATATACCTAATAAATAATATAAACTTCAAACAAAAAACAAATGATAACTTTGTCTAAAAATTTAAACGTTTTTTTCTGGTGTTGTTTTACACAAATCACAAGCAAATTCGTAATTATATTCGCTATCTATCCCAGCACAGGCTTCGTGACCCCATTTTTGGCATACACTACATTTTATCCATCCTTCACCCCTGCTATATTTGGAAAATGCTGTTAAACAGAATTGACTTTCTGCATCTTCATCTTCCGTATATGTGTCCGATTCAGGGATATAAGAAGTTTTCTTCCTTCTATTAGACATTGTTTTGCCTACACCTTTCCATTTTTGTTTCTCTTTAGTAAGAGACTTTTTGGCTCTGTGTTCTTTTTGTGTTTCTTTTATTTTCTTTGTCAGTCTTTTTATTGCTTTCTTCTTCCAAATAATCTTGGTTAGAATCGACGTATCCACTCGTTTTCTCTTCAAATGCTTTCGTCTACCTAAAATCTTTGATATTGGGTGAATCTGGGCTGCCGAGATATGAAAATGACCATGTTGGTTATCATCAAGAATTGATGGTGACACACTTTGGTTGAATGCGTAGTTAGTGGATGGTGTCGGAGACAAAGGACTACGAACTAAGAGACACTTTTCATTTGCAGAGTTGTCGGTGATACCAATGGTGATTTATTCTGCAAAGCCTCAATATCTTGTAATGGCGAGGAATCCGTTTGTGGCAGCTGGTCTGTGTTTGAGCTAACAGTGGGCCTCTTCATTTGTAACGTGTCCAGATCCTCATTGAATTCCATTTCGGCTGTTGCAGCAGTAATGAAATCAGCTTCGGTGAACACATCCGAGTTTAGTGGATATATGCCGGTTTTGGCAAACCCACGGATGACATTTAATGGAATTACTACTTTTAAGTAAGTTTCTCCAAATAAATTTGCAATTTTAAATACAGTCACTGCCTGACACACCACAGCCTGCCAGGATTGTTGTTCATCCACTTTTCGAGTGAATGGTTATGGTAAACGCTCAAGGAATACATAAAACTGACGTCCAAAGGTTGCAACTTATGAGTGCAATGTGGTGTCAGACAGACAATAGTGATATAGTTCTCCCATGCTTTTAACATTACTTGTAAATTTCTCGTATGGGAAAGTGTCCTACTAAAATTATCCGCACTGGGTCTTCTGCAGAAGGCTTCGCGTGGCCTAAAAAATGATCAAACCACTGAGCAAAAACATGAAGTTTCATCCATCCTGATGAATTACACGCCCATGTAGATCCTGGTGGTGCACCATCTATTAGCTCTATCTTCATACGGACTCTACGAAAGATAAACATAGGAGACATACAAACTACAGCTGTTGTAGTCTCCCCTCTTTCAGTTGATGTAACTCTTGCAACCTGTTTACGTCCAGTTCCTGCAAAAACGTTTGTATTTTTCGTTGGTACTGTTGAAATACTCGTCTCATCGACGTTGTAAATTCGATGAGGTGGAATGTTCTTCGTATATTGAAGTACGCGCTCGAGCAGTTGAGGTGGTTTCTGTAGCACGAAGGGATATATCTGGGTGCCACTAGCGAAATCCTCTTGGCCAATATCTAAACCAGGTTTTTCTCTCTGGAAGAGGTGGGCGATATTGTTTTTTAAGGCAATTGGTATGCCAACGATAAAATATATTGTCGCGTCAACCAGTACATTCTTGTCTCCATATCTTTGATGCGTTTAACGAGCTCGTATTCTTTATCTGCTGTAAAATCTGTTTTTTTTCCACCTCAATATTTGATTGCGCCTACAGCTTCTTTATTTTTGCCTTTAGCCCGTCTTTTTAATGACGTGACAGAGACTGCAAACTGTTTACTGGCCGTTCTGTATGACATGTCATTACAGCGTCCAGCGCTTTAATCATCGAATTTTCCGCCCACCCACCAAGACTTGTTTTTCTTTTATAATTGCGTGGCATAGTCTAAAACGAGAAAAAGTATTGATTTTTGGATATTAATCGAGACGCATAGAATGATCAAAAACAAGTTTGACTACTACGATTTAATTTTAATCCCTTTTTGAAATTATTTAAGTTAGACATTTTCTTACAATACATTATAAATATAAAAATTATTCTTAGAAATTTGTGTGGTATAAGATGATCCTCCATAAGGTACAAGATGATCCGCATGGATCATCTTGCACATCAACAAAATAATAATTTTGCCCCAACTTCAATTTTTCTATTCGAAACTCGATAACATAACCTATTTGCTTTCTACAGTAAAATAGCGTTTAAAAAACTAAGTACAACACTATCCATCGCCACTAACATAATAGTCATTGGCATTGACTGCCAAGAACAAAAGTTACCGAAGTTTAGAATCAACCTTACCTTAGATCTAAAGAAGATATCGTACAGCGAAACCAAGGTCGTGGTACCGAATTTAAATAAAGTAGAAATAATTTCACAGAGACAAATAGATATAATTTTCCCTGTTTCTAATTAAACATTATTTACTACACGAAATTAGCAATTTTATGCGTCTCTTTCATAATATATGTATGGTTGAAAAATTTGAAAAGGATATGAGAACAGCTTTTTAGTGATAATATCAATAAAAACAATATTGAAGTCAATATTTTGTTTAAAGTATTATAATTTAGTTTACCAATTTTAAATAATCAAAGGCAATGTTGAAGGAATCTTTATTCTATTCGAATTGCCTTTTTAGGTACGAAAATGTGCGGAAGTTTCATGCGCCCTTAATATAATTAGTGGAAATACATTGATATATAACAATTAGTTAGTTTTTTTCTTTTATAAAAATAACAAGCATTTTACACTCACTCTCTAAAGAAGTCGCTGGCCTGCTGCGGCGAACCGAGGAAAGCGACGCGACCTTCGGCCATAAGTAATAGCTTATCGAACATGGCGAACAATTCCGAGGAAGGCTGGTGGATGGTGCATACCACAGTCTTGCCCTTTTGCGCCAGCCCTTTCAATACCTGACCGATATTTTATTTAATTGCGTTATCAGAAATTTCGTATAATATTTATTTTATAATATGATTTTCTACATTTGTAATTTTCAATATTATATTAATCGCTAGTACAAACAGATTAATTACGAACTTTTTATTGTATATAATTTTACTAGTCATAACTGTAGCTTAATTTTATAGTGTTGTTGACATATGATTAATGAGGTGTTGATTATGATAACTTACCAAAAGTGCCTTAGTTAATATTTATTGCCTGCTTTAGTTACAGAATATAATCAAGAATCCATATATTAACTGTTATGAAAGAAAACATTATATTTGTACAAATATCACCTAACATTTTTTATTCTTGACGTTTATTTCTTTATAAGAACCAAAAGTTTCAATTTTATTTTCTGAAACAACAAAGTTTAGAAAAATCACAATGTTTCTTAATGATAGAAAAATAAATAATTCAAAATTAGAAACATTTCGAGAGTGCGTCAATTTCTAAACTACTTAGTACAAAATTAAAAGAAGTCTTTTCGATTTATTTTACTAAGCCTTGAATTTTTTTGGGATAATTCTAAGTTTGTGGCAGTGTCAATGGAATCTTGCCATAACAGTGTCGTTTTGCTATTGGATCTCTGTGTAAGGAACGTATATTAAAAAAAAGAACCTGGAAAAGTATTCTTCATTTAACACAAGAAAGTTGAAACCGTAAAAAAAGTTAAGGCAAATAAATTCAAATTACCTGAATGACATTCTGCGCCATAAAGGAGTCTAGGCCGGAGGTGGGCTCGTCGCAGAACATGAGCGGAGGGTCTGTGAGGACTTCGGCGGCGAAGGCCAGCCGCTTCATTTCACCGCCGGAAATACCCTTCAGCCGACCCGGTACGCCGATTACTGTCTTCTCGCACTTACTTAACGCCAGCTGGCTTGTTAAACATTTCAATAGCTTAATCAACAATGCATAGCCTAACGCGTAGCTAATTTCTGCAAAATCTGAATTTAACAGGATTATGTCTGATACTAAATTTCATCTATCTCTTTACCAGTAATTTCTTGAAAAGAAAATTTTGACAGTTGTTCATTGTTAAATGCATTCTTAAATTTATTTCTTAATGATAAATATTCTACGAATCTGTTAAAAAATAAATGGTAAAAGTTGAAATAAAAGTTTAAATCTGTTTACCATTTATCAGACAACATTATTTAATATTTATGTTCTTTAGACTATGTTATTTACCATTGAACCAACATAATGCTACTAAAATATTGTCTGTACTAGCCGTAGGTAGGCCATCATAAAAATGTTCATTTGATGTGCCTTTTCCATGAAAGTAGAGTATCGCGAATAACAATCCTCATCTTTTGGATAAGGGAGATTTGGTAGCGGAAGTGATATAAATTAACATAATTAAAATTAAAAATTGCTACTCCTCAATATGTCTGCTCGAGGGGGTGGTTTGTCGTTCTGTGCTGGAACTACTGCCTGGCGCCGTTGTCACCTCTCTCGGTTAAAATACCGATAATACTTTTCCAGTTTCGGCTCTGATACGTGGGTTAGTAGTTACAACGTTGCAGAAATTTATTAAAATGGGTTGAAGTTTTATATTCTCTTTCTTTTTAGGTTAAGACTATGAGGTATAAAAATATTAATATACGATGTGTGTTAGACGGAGTCAAAGGCCAAGCCTTCCATTTGAACCAAATAAATACTAAAAACGTGTATTTAATTCTCAGAAACTGTTTATAATAGGTTATTCTGTATATAACTCCAAGGAAGACCTCAAAAAATAAATCAAGTGACGGAGAAAAAACGTCGATAGTCATCAAACACAATTGAGGAACAGAGCCATCAAGTAAGGTCAAGTATTTGCGTGAGGATTACATATTACCAGCGCGTAAAAAAATAGTGTTGCATTATTGTATTGACACAATTTATAATTTCAAATTCTTTAAAATTGGCTTTAATACAGTTACAATGACATAAAAGTTAAAAATAAACGTTTACCTCAGAAATAACCTCATCCACTCTTCGCATTCTTCTGAGATACGGGATGCTTCTATCCATGCGTACCAGAGCCTAGAAAATGAGAAATGCCGTAGCTTTTACTTACAATAACACATTAGTATAATTTGGAAAGTATGATATCATGTTAAGGGAATTTTGTTGAATTTTTGCTAAATTTTGAATTACTTGCTAAATTTTGAAAATTCCTACCATTGGCTTATATTTGACAAAATATTTATTTACGTTCAATTCGCATGCTAATTTATTTTAGATTCATATTTACAGGAGTTGTGCAATGCTATCAAGACTGTCTGGGGATAAATTAATTAACTTTTGGTTATATTAATTAACTTTTGCTATAATTTTTGGGTTTCATACCACAAAAGGAAAAAATAATCCTTTATGATTACATCGTAGTCCATCTGTCGGTTTGTTAAGACCCTTTTTCTGAAGAACGCGTAGAGGTATCAAGTTAAATTAATACCATACACATAGATCCACGGTCCCTTAGAGTTGTAAAATAACAAAACTCTGAATCACCACAACCAAGAAGAACCCTAAAGGTACAAAATCAATACGTAAATAATGAATCGCAGAATAATGAAATTTGGCAAAAAGTAAGATCTCACAGCACAAGTAAAGGAAAAATCCGGAAAATCGTTAATTTGTAGTTATATGACATAATTTTGGAAGTGAAATTCCTTTGGCGGCGATTCGATAATCGATAAACATCGGTCGCGTCACGTTCAGGCACATTTCGTTACATGAGAGAGAAGAAATATATGACGTAGAGAGAAAGAGAGCTATTTATTCCGACGCCATTGAAGTGGAGCAAAAGAGAGCGGCGTATACACAACGATACAAAGCGATTGAATAAGATAATATCGCGCATGAGGGCGTTGTAGATTTACGCCTCAGACATTACATATGAACAGCTGAGGTACTAGGCATACGTTATGTTATTTACGTAAATTGTGTCGAAAGTAGACTATCAAAACTTTGTCGATTTATTTATATATTTATGTTTGATTTATTACTAATTCTGCATGTACTTCATCCATCACAAGAATAACAACATATTAGGTATACATTGTATTTAATTTATTTATAAACTGCAATGAACCCCCACACATACTGATAATATCTTTCTTTCTATTACCACTGCTTTAATTACTTAGTTAAATCATAATTTTTCTACTCGGGAGGTAAAATTTGTATAAAAGTTAAAGTCGAAGTGATTTATAAACATTTTTAAAAATAGAAGGTGTGCTCGTGTCTCGCCGATATGTTCGTTACATCTCTATACCCTGTGGTTTACAGTTGCTGAAACCACAGAGGAGAATATCGGTATCATACGTTTTTCTTGATAGCCTATGGAATATGTACACCGATGCATACCTGGAAGATGAGATGTTCGCGTACTGTAAGCGTGCCGATGAACAAATCATCCTGCTGTACGTAAGCGGCGGCGGCGGCGAGGGCGGCGCGAGAGGCCGGTCGGCCGCCCAGGGCACGCGCGCCCGTCACGCGAGCGCCCCTCGCCCCGCGGAATGTCAGCGCGTTCAGGAGGGTCGTCTTGCCCGCGCCGCTCGAGCCCAAAATGGCGAGCAGCTCGCCAGGGTATGCTGCGCCGCTCACTGTGTGTGTATATATATATATATATATATATATATATATATATATATATATATATACATATATATATATTAATATGAACCGAATTGGAAACACGACAATTAGGAACTTGCATTTTTTACTTATTTTGCGCGTACTTTGCCCCTATTTTTTTACAAATTTAAACAAGTTACACGTTTAGAATCTAAGCGAAATATACAAATTATCTCTATTTCTTACCTTTCCTCAGTATGTGCTTACTGGCGGGGGCAGGATCAAGGGGCGGGCGGCGCGCCCAGAAGCGGCGCAGACCGCGGGTACTTCCCGCGCCCACGAACACGTCGAGATCGCGCCACGTGTACGACAGTCGGGGCGCACCGCCGTTCACCTGCGTTAGCGATATCGATACGCTGCTGCCGGTCGCCGCGTACGAGCGCACTCGGTGCGTGGCCGATATACTGTTCTCGCCCTGGTGATGATAAGATGCATTTAAGTAAACTGCCAGGCGAAATGTAATGCATTGCAGTATTCTATTCCCGATCGAAATGGGTACAAGCTGATAAGGGATAACAACTTCGATATATCTTAAAAATTGACCTAGTTACAGAAGCTAACATGTAGATAAGGGCAACAATATGAAATTGTGACTTCATACCTAAGAATGCTCATCATACTTGGGAACGTGACGTTACGATATTTAGGAATAAAATTGTGCCGTTACACTTAGGAATGCGTTTTCTTCTGTGCGAGCGAAACGGGGAAATTTCTCTGCCTTTTTTGTCATTAAAATTAGGAAGCTTACTTTTGAACCAATTCTTATAATTTTATCACTATTGATTCTCAATCAATCTATAATTTCACGAAAATTTGTTGAAAATAATAAATTCAAGAGAGGTCAACTACTATGTGACTAAGTATATAATTTCATAAAAAAAGTAAGATTGAAATTGTAGACATATATATATATATATAAATATATATATGTATATATATATATATATATATATATATATATATATATATATATATAACCATTAATAGCAATTTCAAGGATATAACCATTAATTTTCCAACCCGTTTATACAAACGAAAAGTCGAGCTAAATCACCAATAGTGAATGAAGAGATAAACCAATCTGTTTAATCCGGACTATAAATATTACAAACACCTCCAAACGAATTTCATACTTGTTTTTAAACAATCTAACCATGTGTACACAACACATACTTCTATATACAATATTTTATGTTTTATTTTCAATCAATACAAGGTATGTATATAATTTGTCGTCGAAAAATAAAAACTTATAATACATGCACCTATAAACATTTAAGGGTACATAACTTATAGCACATGGAACCTATAAACATTTAAGGGTACATAGTATTACTATTAAATTATTTACAAATATTAATATTCCACAACGTAAGTATATCGTCTACTTTATCTTTCATTGTCGTAAAAACATTTCAAAAATGATAAGATCCAGGATGATCGCCATAATTATATTGTAAAATTCTGGTCAGATTTTATCAACCCTACTTTTTTCGTGATTTTTGATTCAGTACTTTTGGAAATAAGGGATGGGATGGTCTATTTTTACATATTTTTTTAAATATGCAATTTAAAATTGTGAAAAAATATTTTTATACTCCCTGTAAACCCTTTCAAATGACACCCCACATGATCATAGCTAGTGAAAACAAATTGAGTGCTTTACTTAAACCCCTTTATATGAATATATGAATATTTTAAAGGAGTTAGTTAGTACACCTAAAATATATGTATTACTGTGCCAAGTTTCAAATTTCTATTTTGTTGGTTTCTGAGAAAATCGCCTATGACGGACGGACAGAAAGACACGTGAACTATCGTAATCGGTATTACCCACAGATGAAATTGTATTTTGTAGGATAGAAGCCTTGAAATTTCCATTTTGTTAAAAATAGTCTCGTCCTTCGGATTGATAACTTTCTGCGTTTACATAGTCAACACCTTTTTGCAATCTAGAATTTAACGATCTCTAACTTATCGGAATATAGTGTCAAAACCTTCTCCATTTTCCCAATATAATTAACGTGTCATTGTATAAATACTAAAGCGACTTGCGTTATGTAACTTTTCAAATTAGCTTTGGCAATAAATATATAAATTATGTTATCACCCTTAGGTTAACCTACCCATGTCAAGTGGGAAGCCCTCTAGCAATATATATATATATATATATATATATATATATATATATATATATATATAAGTATGTGTTGTATATACATGGCTAGATTGTTTAAAAACAAGTTTATTTCATAGTTTTATTCATGAGAAGTCTGGACGCGCTGTCGGCATTTCAAGAAATATGAAAATTCGTTTGGAGTTGTTTGTATTTTAACATTATTCTATAAAAATTACTGCCAAATAAAAATATTTATAGTCCTGATTAAGTAGATTGGTTTATCTCTTCATTCAGTATTGATGATTTAGCTCGACTTTTCGTTTGTATAAACGGGTTGGAAAATTAATGGTTTTATCCTTGGATTTTTTGACTTTAGCAGTTAAATTCACTCATGTTGCGAACTGATTTCCTTATATTAAAATCCAATAACATTTGTGTACATTTTGTTCGTTCTCAATTTGGGTTCATGATAAATCTAATTAAATTTTTAATTAAATTTTTCTTTTTTTTTATTATACTGAGGAGAAACTATATTAACATGAAAATATTATAATGCTATTCATAAAACCTTTTTATTCAGTCAGGGTAAGGGTTTAACCATTAATGGAATTGAAAAAGTTTCTTAATGAAGAGAAAGAATATTGGATTCTTTTAAATAGTTATTTTGTTGAATATAAATAATTCTTGTTAATTAAATGAAACTACGTGATGTAGTATTATTTCTACTTTCTTTAAGGTCTTTACCACGACCTAGGTTTCGTTGTATTATAACATCTAAAGGTGGGCTATTAGGAAAGATCTTTGCTAAGAGCCCACCTGAAGATATTGTAATACAACGAAACCTAGGTCGCGGTAAAAACTTAAAGAAAGTAGAAATAATACTACATAATGTAGTTTTATTTAATTGTGGATAAATAATTCTATCATGAATTGATGGTCTCCGTACAGTTCTTTTTGCGTCTTTACAATTTTGTTGAATTATGTTAAATTATATGTGGCTATTTAGATTAGATTAATAGAGCTACTATTGGAATGAGATAACAAATGAAGATAAAATATAGAAATAAATAAAATATTTAAAATTCTTTTTTAAATTATTGGATTTTTGATAATTACGATAGAGTTCTAAATTAAGTTTTTATATATTTTTTAACTTAATATTTATTTAATATTGAAATAAGGATAACCTATTCAACTTATTTTTATTCAAATTCAGGGCATTTCACAAAAATGATACCGACAAATCAAATTGGACATATTAATTACCAGTTATTCGGTTGTTGTCCTAAAATATAAGGTAACTGATGTGTGCCAGTAAAAGTAGCTGGTTGTTGTCCTGACATATAAGTAGCTGGTTATTGTCCTAAAATATAAGTAGCTGATGTTGTCCTAAAATATAAGGTAGCTGATGTGTGCCAGTAAAAGTAGCTGGTTGTTGTCCTAAAATATAAGGTAGCTGATGTGTGCCAGTAAAAACGTGTACCGCATACAATACTACTCTTAACTCTCCGCGCATCATTACAACGGCACTGTCGCCTACATTGGGCAATCGAGCGTGAGCTCGCGAACGCTCTCTGGGCGGGGGGACCGTTAGGCGGAAGTGTCACCGGAGAAGCTCCAGTTACAGTGGCGCCTTGCGAGAAGCCCAAGCGGCTTGCGGTCGCTTCGGTTTCATGTTTGTTATCGATAACTGTAACTTTACTAATTTGATTATTACCTTCTTAATATTTTGCGTGCTTGAATATTGGCAAAATATATTGAAAAGGCATCCGAATCGGGTAACAAACTGTCAAATTTTAATTCTAGAATTAGGTGTTATTATAAAAATTACAGATGATTAAGTAACTAAAGTAGCTGTTTCTATATTTATACGTTATATAAAACATTTCTTATATCGTAACTTACTAAATAATGATCCTTAATATAATAAACGGAAAGAATTATAAGAAAAATCATTTGATCAATTGAGAAAAATCAGTTTTTCCAGGGCGGTAAAATATCAACAAATAGATGTAACTTTCAAAAGAAAGTTAGAGTATTTCTTACGATATGTCCGTATTGGGTCCTATAAAGATATTATTGTAAACGGGCTCGTTACAATAGTATCTTTCTATATTAATTATACTTGCGCTCTACATTAATTATTATTGAAATAGTTACATCAAATAAGGACATGTGTTGACTGATAAATTCGTTGTATAAGTTCGAAGTATTATAAAATTTCTAATTATTTCCTCAAAAGGTAGTAATTTTACTATTATTAAATGCTAAGTCACATATGTTACATTAAAATATAATTTTGATTCTGGTTTAAATAGTTCAAATTCTGTGTTGAATAGTCCAAAACGGTACAAACGGATGGATGATAAAAACTAACTACAAGTTTTGCAGGTACATATTTACATATGTGGACAAGCATAAAATCACAAGTGTAAAACGAGTTTATTAAAATCTTCACACACATATTACATATACAATATATTACACAGGTGACGTACTGTGTACTGATACAATTAAATATAAACAAAAATTAGTGTACGCCGAGTACGCTCCCTTGATGGGTTTCATTGATATTCAACCTTAGAACGCGGGCTGAGGTGTAAAATAGCGACCCTAGGGTGTAGAAATAGATGCCGATAGGTGGGACCTTGCGAAGCGACAAAATATACCTAAATACTGTATTAAAATCCACCGTGAAAAGGATCTCGAAACAATACTTGAATATAGATGTCCTATAAGTATATAATATATGTAGATGTCCTAAAATTAGCTACTGTACGTAAAAATCACTGTTAATAATTTTTAAATAAAACGTGTGGTTTTGATATCATGATGGGTTTTTATAGAAAAGTTAGACATGCGAATATAAAACAAAAATTTAAAGTGATTAAGACAGAAAGTGTGGAGAAGATGAATGAAAATAAAGTAAGAAAAATGAACTAATTAGAGCGAGCGTATGTTTTCCGAACGCATTGATTAGAAGTGATGTCACGAAGAAGCGGTTTTTTGTCTGCCCAGACAGCATTACGACACGATTTTTAGGTTTTTCTAGCCAAATGAGAAAAATGGAACCATTATAATTTCGTTCTGTCCATCTGTCTGTATGTTACAGGCATTTTATATGGAGACTATTGGCACTATGTAGATGTTTGGATGGTAGGCATCTTCTGTGAACCGCCAGACAATGAAATAGTGAAATTATGAAAAAAAAAATTATATTAGGGGTGACACTCCATAGATGTAATTGAGGGATGAAAAAAAATCCTTTGCATATTGTTAGACAGACCTTATAAATGATGTACAGATTCCAAAATAACATTTTAACAATAACATTTTAAGTGAATAGTCGGTGCGGCGTGCCCTTCTAAAGTCTTAAAAAATGTGTCTCTTCCCTCTAAATTTTCCACTAACTTTTGTAAAATTCTATATTCAGGTAGTGGAACTAGAAATAAATTTTCAACGAAAATTGATTTGTATAAGATATATTGTGTAGTATTTGAGATATGGGATAATTTCGGTACCGACCGCGGTAATAACTTTGTTTTTACAGTGTCTGCGAGATACAAACATATAAGTTCAATATTGTTTGGTGCTACGGAACTTTTCGTTCGTGAGTTCGACTCGCACTCGGCTGGAGACCTTTAAGAATATGATTAATCTCTTTCTTCCCTCGGTGAGGGAAGAAAGAGATTAATGTTTATTATTTATAATATGCCACTTCATCGTTTTAGGAAAGCTTCGCTCCGCCCGTCGTAGTAAGTTGGTAAGATAATACAAACTTAGTCCACATATTAAGCATCTTGAACTAGAAATTACAAACTAGACAATTTTGGAAAAATTGGGAACTCGACGACAAAAAGTACATTGTTCTTCTGAATACAAATTTATTTTCTTACTTTAACAAAATTCATATTTATAGACAGTGTTTATAATGGACATTTACAGCCTTTTCATGCTTAGTGTACGCAATATGAGTTGAATATCCTAATTTTAATAGCAAATGTACTATATTTTGAACAGTTTACCACTTTTAATATTTCCAATTTTGAAAATAATGAGATATGTCTCTCTTCTATGTGTAAGTTGGAAATTTACTACGTTCAATATAAAAGTGATTCTCACCACAACCACTTTAATATTATTTCTACTAATCACATTATTATGTAGACGATGACGAAAGTGAAACCAGCTACCAGGTACTGACGAGTATAATGTGAAAAATATTTATTTATTTGTATTAAACGATAATGAGGATACTCGCGATACTTAATACTTGCGCCCGAATACATGTGTGTTAAGAGACGGTCTTGCAACTACGCGCCATTTACTTTGTCAAACATGCTGATAAGCTAATTATATTTAATTTCGTATCGCATCTAAAAGAATTTGTGTTATTTATATTAAGAAGTTGCAGGGTTCGAAATTATCAAGGTAAATATGCCACGTGATAATCATCACAATATTTATCATGACAATTACCCGACAATTATCAAACAAATATGTATTAAACTATTGTTATTTAACTGGTATTACTCGCCAACTTTTACGTTAGAAGCAAGTATTTTGGTTAAGTTATCCACAGTTAACAACCATTTTATTTATTTTGGCCATGATTTCGCAATTAAAAACTTATAAAACAAAACTTTCAAACAAAAATAGGCTAAAATTAAACAGTAGTAATAAAATTAATTAGTGGAATATCATCCTCGTCCTTGTCGACTGCATCAAATGTTAGAAGATTGTATGAATCTGAACATTCCGAATTCAAAATAAAACTTAAATCTGATTTCATATTCAAATGACGAAAGATTGATATCTAGAGCAATAACCAATACAAATGAAGAATGACCGGAAGTTTGGCGGATACAAAACATGACACAGGAAAATCCCCTCCATAAATGTTGAGAGGCGCGCGTAATATTTCTAACAGTTACCAAAAAAATGAACATTGGCAAATTAAATATTTTCGATTATGTCTCTCTTGATAGTTATCGAAGATAATTGTCAGTGATAATTATCGCATCGAACCTTGTTAAGCTATAATGTAAAATCCATATCTCATATTCCATTCACCACCATTTGGTTTCAAAATACATTATCTTTGTATTTTGAAACCAAAAGTCATTTCGGAAAATGTTATAAATGAAATAAGTGTATGTATTAATATATAAACAATTATGTACTAAAATCCGAATACAAAAAAATAGGTTCTAAAATAGGGATACAAACAATTATGTACTAAAATCTGGATACAACCAATACGTAAAGATAATTATTTTCCTAATATCTTCAAAGGTGAAAACCATAGTTCGAGAAGGAATGGTCAATTGGACTATTCTGATGGAGTGATCTTTCAAAAACAAAAATATTCAATAAATCCTCGGTGCCTGGATCCCCTGAATCAAAAATGTTTGGTAAATCTGAGGATGTATCTGGGAGTAGGGTAGCACTTTCCACAAATTAGACAAGCCCTGTGGTACTATTCTTATCCTCGATACAACTCAGAGTTGAGTAGAAACGAACGTTTCAAATCTAAAGAAATGTGAGTTTTTTGTTTACAAAATTTTGCAAACTGAAATAAACCTTCAAATTTGATATGCGATGATTGTTCCAAAGTTTATTTGGATACAAAGTTTAGCTATTTTGACTGACTCACCGATCACCAAAACCATACCTAGTATTTCTCGCAGCCTTACAAAACTTAAATTTGGTTTGTAGGTACACTTTCTGCTTGCCAAATTATAAAGGTAAAATGAATAAATCTGGAAATTCATGCTAATTCGTGGAAGGAATTTGAATTTTTGATGATTTTAGTATTGAAGGCAATTACCGTAGAGAATGAAACAGATTGGCTTTTGAGAAAACAAAATATTAATTTTTTTATAATCTTTTTACATTGTGGAAAAGTTATTTGAAATAGATTAATTGTAACTGATTCGTGAAAGTATTTTTAATCAAAATTTATGGTATATATTATGATTAGATATTATATTATATTAAATTTAATTATCACAATACTTTAAATGAAGATTGAATTTTAAATATTGGTAATCCCGAGGTGATCAAAAATTTTACAACACGAAATTCGTTTTAAAGCATTGACCAATGAACCCAAAATCTGCAAATTGGTTCAAAGTATTTACTGATCAGAATTTCGTGATCTTTATGTCGCGTGTGAATGTATTTCTGTAAAATGTCTACTTAATAAAAAAGAGAATTGAAACTTGCGCACACAGACAGGTACCCGTTTACTGATTACGCAAGAGTATACTCAATTAAAAGAGTTTAACTACAGCTAAAATGTATTTCATTATATTAGAATGCATTGAAAAAAAAATAATAAAAACATAAAATTTGACACATTTTATTTAAATGATGGTGAGCTGTGTCTTCATCAAATATCTATAAAGTAAGGAATGGACTATTTACAAAAATAAGGAATACCTACAAAAGACAAGAAATGCCATATTTATCAAGTAAAAAAAAACAAGTTTCATTAGTATTTGACCACAACGAGTAACGTAATTGGGTATTGAATTAATTTTTTTTACTTCATTAATCATAATATCAAGATGCAAGCTGATGAAGAGTGAAAAATTTTTTAATAATCTTAAAAATTTACCGAGTTATAAAAGTTTAAATTTAAGGTTTAGAGAAGGACGGCAATACTGTGTTGTGAGGTCATTTTTAATATTGCACATTATATTCTACTAGAGGAAAAGAGACAAGGATATACCCAACTCTATCCGTGTCTTCAAATTTAGAAGCCTTCAAGTTGCTTATTTTTCAATAAATTTTTGAATTTTTTCAAGACTGGTTTTTAATTAACTTATATTTCACAATATTGTAGCTTAAGCAGTTATGAGTTTGAAAGTGAGGTGATTATTTATATTTAAAGATGTAATGATTTTTATTTTTTAGGGTTTTATACCTAGAAAGGAAACACAACAAGCTTATAACATCACTTAGTGTCTATATGTCTGTTATAGCTGTTTTTCTCAGAAACTGTATTATACGGAAACTTGAAATGTGGCACAGTAATAAAACATATTAACCCGCACATATTTAAGTAGTTACGATTCAAAAATATTTATATGGAAATTTTAAGGGATGTAAATTAACTAATCGATTTTTTTATAAATTTCCTATCTAGTGCGATCGTTTGAAAGGGTCGACTGGATATAAGATAAACAATTGCGCGGTCGTTTTTTGTGATTAATAAATATTGGACCATGATTATTACGTGTAAATGAAGCGGTATATATTCGTGAAAGTTATTACTGTATGAGATGAAATACTTCCTTCAGTGATATTATTCAGACTCTTAAAAGTTTATGTCGGTAAATTTTAGACTTACCTGTACAGTTATTATTAAACCACTATTATATTTGACATATATTAAATATTTGAATATACTCGAAAATCGAAATCTTAGCTGCTAATTTTGATTGAAATAAATTGTTCAAAGCATTTAAAAAACACCAATCAAATGAGGGTCTCAAAAATATGAAATACTTCTTTGGGAAATATGTTTTAATTTTAGGTGGTGTGCCTTCAGAGGTATACTACAAATATGTAAAAAAATAAGTCGTCCTCCCTATTTCTGTAACTACTCAACCCGAAATTTTGACAAGATAAGGTTTTTAGAAGCCTACAGTTTGTTGGTTACAAGTACGGTTACAAAGGTTAGTAAAACTATTGCGAGGATTATAGATGTACCTGTGAAAAATACAGCAGATAATCTATTTACGTTGCGGAAAATTAAAATTTGTAAATAGTTTTATTATTTGTAAACAGAAATACGATGCATTCTTAAATGCTTATAAGAGCCTAAATGTGTACGGAACCCTTGTGATGAGAGTTGTACTCGAACTTGATAGTTTTTATTTACAGCAAATTGGATCGATAGGCATTTTCTACCAGTGCTGCCGGTGCCACTATAGTCTATCGTGGGACTTGTGGCAATAATTTCTTATGACGCGAATTATGCATAGATATTAAATTCGATAATCACAAGGATATACGATACACGTGCATCGCCATTAGGTAACGTAATTTTTGTCCGTATTGCGCCGTAAAATATGCATTCTCGGTTATTATGTAAACTGTTATTTTACGGTCGGCGTCTTAGTTTCGACAAAAACTTGTTTTTTATTCACGATAGTAAATGTATATGTAAAAAGATGCATGCGCGCCGGCAGGCCGGGAGCAGGTCTCTACTGTAACACTACATTCTTTGTAGCTATGTTTTTTTTCTTGCTTTTGTATCCTATGAAGATTTTAGTTTTCGTACGTACTAGTGCCTCTGTGGTGAGTATTTTACATTTAGGCAATTACGATAAACCTATAAAATTAGACGAATTATTAATATTGTAAATATAATGTTTGTTTACAAACTAGGTTTTTGCCCGTGACTTTGTGTGCCGGTTTGAGACTCACATTTGTTTGTATTAATATTATTCAGATCTCTGAAAGAAGTTTGATAATGTGACTTTTGGTACTCGATTATTGTTTTAATTTGTTAATATACAAAATTGGAAGGTCTAAATCTGTTCGGTATGTTTTACGTGAAAAAATTGCAAGCAATTGTATCTTTTGTGACGTGATTTAGTTTTTCTTTTATTGCAAATTTATTTACAATATAAGTTAATAGTCTGTGAAGATCCCATCCGAGTTCATGGAATATTTTCATGTCATGAGGAAACAAGTAAAAGTTTGGAAAATTATATTTGTATAAACAAAAGTCTGAGTATTAAATGTTCTATAATATTTTATTATAATAGATTTATAATTTGTTCATATATATATATATATATATATATATATATATATATATATATATATATATATATACATATATGAAAACTAAAAAAGAAATATTACTGTAAAATTCGGACAATATTAAGCTTGTTATGTCGCCGAGATTACGATAGTTGATAAAGTTTAATAAAATTGTGCGTATTTTAATTGGTGTTTTTTAAATGCTTTGAACAATTTATTTTTTCCAAATTTAGCAGCTAAGATTTTGATTTTCGGGTATATCCCCATGGTCACAGTAAAATATATTAGCGATTTAATAATAGCTGTACAGGTAAATCTAAAATTTGCCGACATATACTTTTAAGAGTCTGAATAATATCACTGAAGGAAGTATTTCATCTCATACAGTAACAACTTGCACGAATATATACCGCTTCATTTACACGTAATAATCACGGTCCCAATATTTATTAATTACAAAGAACGATCGCAGAATTATTTATCTTATATCCAGACGAACATTTCTTGCCCGCTTGTTATTTTGTGAAGATTTTTTTTCACTAACGTCTCTTTTATTATACAAATTCGTTACCAATCATACACTGCACTTTTCCATTTTTTATAAGTGTACGAGTACGAATATTCTCTAATAGTCTCAGTTTCCCAAACTTAAATATTAAATTTATTATTTTAGCCATTAACTGACTTTTTAAGGATTTCACACCCGAATAATCCAAATTACATATTATTTTTGTGGCGATGCTGTCCATTTGTATATGTATCGGAATGGCGGAAGATTCAAACTGCTAAATGAAATAATATAGCGATTTTATATTTACACATCACGAGGAAACTGTAATGCGCAGTTATCTGGTATCCAACCCAAAATTGTACATGAGAAACGTATTTAAAATTATGCACAAGTTTATTTTAAAGGTTGCGCTCGTGCATTTAAATGAGATCTTTGAGATGAATGTATTTTGGATTTTTTATCATTAAAAAATGACGTGGCGATCGTCAAAGTTATTTTTAAATCTGCTTTATTATCAGGTTCGTACTGGTGATCTTAATAATTAGGCAACTGGAATTCAAAATCAATATTAAAAATATTTTCTATTTAAATAGTAAATACTATGATTATCGTTCAAGTGTAACAGTTTTTATGTAAAACGAATATAAGTTTTTTAGCTCTCACGATCCTCTAGGGTATCAATTTAAATATAAATAATGTTTGTACTGCATATACGTAACGTGCTGCAATATATGTGACTTTAAATAAAGTGGCTATTAGATACTCCGAATGCGAAACCGACTTGTACTTGTCAATTTTTTTAATTCAAGTTTAGGCCATCTACACTTGAGACCATCCACAAAGATTGATGAAAATTAATAACAAACTAAACGCAATAAATATGTCTTTGTTGCACATTAAAATTATGAATTTTAGACGTTCGTACTATGATAAGGAATTTTTAAGTATGACTAGTAATATACTGAAATAAGATGTTTAACTTTCAATTTTTATACAATTAGATCGAATAAGTGTACGTAGTTGTAGGTAATTATGGAAAAACAGACAAAATTTCGAAAAAGGCATCGCAAAATCTCACAAACTTGCTGAAAATTAATTTTTTAAATAAAAATATTGCACTTCCGGCAAAAACACGTTCCTAATTTAAAATATAATTACAAGAAAAATTCGTTAAAATTAAAAATATTTAAATCGTAGGTACATCAAAATATCAACTCACATAATTGTTAGTTGAATTATAGGAAATCCTCTGTTGTTCAACTGAAGTATTTATCAGCGGCTCTTGCTCTTCATTTCCCGCCGTCATTTTGAACACTTTATTATCTTTGAATGAACACAAACGTTATGCGCTCTTCCAACTTGTCACATATTCGAATAGATATGGATTGCGACCGCTTCTCTTCGAGGTGGTTGCAACGCTTTCCGAGCGCGGACGAGGCGGAAGGAGACGTCACGACGCGAAGCGCGCACTGCCGGACGGTGGACTGGCTGCGCGCCGGCGGCGGCTCCGAGGCGCGTCCTCCGCTGTTCACGGAGCGAGATTATGATAGCAGATAGCGACTCTACCATCTGATGTGACGTCGAAATTATGCATGAACCTGTTTGCATCATTATTCTTATATTGAGCTATTTTGAGACTAATAAAATTGTCATTCTGTATTGCATATTAAAATTTATTAGATGACAATAAATTTGTTTTAAAGTCTCTAACGTAACATTTTTGATTACGAAGAACGACTTGATTTAAAAAATACATATATACAATGGATTAACACAGTATATAGCATTGTATGATTGTCAACTAGAGTAACTCGGGTTACAGCTTAATGTAATTATTATATTTACATTTTTACTGCTTTATTTCACATGAATATTTATTAGCATCATTATGATCGTTTCTCAAGATATATTAGTAATTTTAAAACTACAGATACCTATGTTTAAAGGACAATCTTAAAAATAAACGTTTTTAAGTCCCATCCGGAAAAGGCACAGTTAATGCACAGTTAATGCATTTCAGCAAAGATTGATCACATTATATCTTTGCTAATATCCCACCTGAAGATGTTGTAATACAACGACCCCTAGGTCGTGATAAAGAATTTAAAGAAAGTAGAAATAATACTACATCACGTTCATTTAATTGTGAATAATGAATTTCTACAAAATTAACGTCAAATACATAATCTCTATTTCGAGTCGGGGCAAAAAACAATTTACCCTGATAATTATTTCTTTTTCGGAAAGTTTTTATCGTTTTGGAATTATATATATATGTGTGTATATATATAAATATATATATATATATACATATATATATATATATATATATATATATATATATTTATATATACATATATATATATATATATATATATATATATATATATATATATATATACGCATATTTTTAACATTGTTCTTTGTAGCACACATTATATGTCATACTATCACAATAATGAGTTTGTAAACATAAAAATGAGCATGTAATGATATATTGCTTAATACACTTGTAATCTTGATATTTTACCTCCGATCGTTTATAAGGTACAGGACCAAGACTAAATTACGTAAACACGGACAGGTCTGTCGAAAATTGGACAAGTGCCCAGAGGTCGCCAGTGACTTCAAACTCAGAAGAAGATTCCTTAAAAAAATACTTTATTATTTAGGGTTGCTTTTTCTCGAAACATATATGTCATGTTAGAAGACAGACTGATTAAATAAAAATTAACCCGAGACGAACGCAGAGTGCTTTCTCTTTGGCATATTTTTTTTAAAGTATAAAAAAAATGGATTCTCGTTATGGAAAGAACTGATTCCATGTAGCTTTAAAGTCACGTTCGCTGTTAAGAGGATAATTTTAAAACGTTTATTTATGGTATTTTATTTTATGTCTCGTTAAATAGATTGTCAAATTGAACCGCACAAAAAGCAAGTATACGAACAATAAATTATCATAATTACGTATCTTAGTACAATTAACTTCACAATCGTCACTTCCATATTTATCCATTTGTTACAGCAAGTAAGTTAATTAATAGGTTTTATTTTTTCAGACAGGTATTGATACGAAAAATTATCATCATTATTAATAGGATTAATAGGTAGACAGTTCTCACTCAGTTTCGAAAATAAATTTCTAATATATTAGAGCATAATAAAACCAGTATGGACATATGGCATAGAACACTCGGCATCAGCAAGCCACTCCATTATTGAAATACTTCAACGCATCCAAAATAAAGCCTTAAAGACCTTGATTAGATTCATGGTTCACAAGAAATGCAGAAGTGCATGACTATTTAGAAATGATCACTGTCAAAGAGCAATAAACAAGTCCTGTAAAGCCTACAAACAAGGATTGGAACATCACCAAAACCATTTGATTAAAGCACTTATGGATACAGATGATAGTGTATTGCTCTTAAAAAGGACAAGCTAGCTGCAATTTGAAGCTATAATATTAAGTGGGATGTCACATTAAAAGATGTACTAAATCTCTAAAACCTATGATGATGGTAAACAAATTTAAGTATAGCTTATTAGTTGATCGTAAATAGAAAGAAAAAAAATTATTAGCACGACGCTCCCTGCTGAACGTGGGCTTCATCCATAGATTTACAGAAATATCGATCCTATAACACTTGTATCCAACGGATTCCTGCGAGCGTTTCCAAGTCATCCGTTCATATAGTAAAAGGCCACCCATTCTGTTTCTTCCGATATGTGGTTACTATTTGAAGAGGATTTTTGCTATCAGTCATCGATTCTGCGCCTGTGCCTCTTCAGCCTGCATATATTCCGTGTTATATCTGTGACCTTAATTATCTTAAAGATTTTCTTATTACGGATCATATCTCATAAAAAACCACTAGTGCAGCCCTTTTCATAGCTCACTAAGTAACCTATAATCTTTTTACAAGGCAAATAGTTAGGGGCCGTGTGTCACTTTCGTATATTACCACTGGCAATACACACAGTTGAACGCTGTCACTTTCAGACAGTGAGGGCTTTTGGAAGAAGTTATGGCAAAGTTTCCCGTATACTGTTTTTCTCAAAGTTACCTAACTGGATAGTTTAACCAAGTAACATAGTGAGCAACTTCGAAAGTAGCATTCCCGACATGTAACAATACAGGTAGAATGTAGACGAACTAGTGAATATGTCGACAGAATGGAACAACTTGTCGTAATCACCACAAAATCGCCCGTAGACAATCCCGCGTAGACAAAACTGCATTTGGCTCACAATATCTGAACAATAGTATCGATCATGACATATATTGTACAGCATTATTTCTTCCAATTCACCATACCTATTGTGTAGTGTGTTGTATTTAAACAGCAAAATTGCTTTAGTATGGTCATTTTTAGCGTGTTAAAGCGGTATTGCAATGTGCGTATATACCGCCATTATACTCGCTCAATCATACCAGAATAGGTAGTATAATAAGGATTCCAGATTACAATGACATACTAGAGTTGAAAATCAACAAGAGGTATGTAAAGGATCGGATACGTTTTCATCTCTCTAAAGGATTTGGCATTTGTCATCAATGCATAATCCCGTGTTGTAATTTGCTCCGCGTGAGTATCAAAAAATAGTTTAGAATCAGAAATAACTCCAAGATTACGTATGGCATGAACCGACTTTAATGATATACCAATAATATTATAGAGATGGGAATGTATCATCCTATATTTAGATAAAGTAATCAATTTGTACATACTGTAACTTAAATTAATTTTGATACTGCAGCGTTACTATACTTCAAGCACTTGATCATTTTCATAAAAAAGGTAGTCAATACGTAACGCCGTAGAGATTGAAACTCGGCCCAGGTTTCGATAGAATAAAAGCTTTCTCATAGTTTACAAACTATAAACATAGTGACCAATTATACTCCTCGAATTTCTGTATAATCTAGTGTAGCATATATATGTAGTCTTTAGCATAGTTTTTTCGGAAACTGGCTTGATCGGGAGGCTGGAAATTGTAAAAAATGAGCGCAAATCGGTTCGTGTTGACTTTCGAAAACAACTTATGAACGTAGTTTAGGAGAGTGCTGATCTGTAATTCTTCAGCATGGTTTAACGCCCTTTTTGAGAACATTATCACCGTACTATCGGTCTACGATTCCGCCTCAACGCTCTAAAATAATGGAATGACGGCTGAGTACGTAGGAATTAAACAATTTCTGAAGGAGTTTTATTATTGGTGTGCCTTCAGGAATTCGAATATAATTCTATTTGAACTCCTGAAGGCAGGTCAAATAATTACAGGATGCCTTGTTATCCTTTAATTCTTTGAGAGCAATTCTGATCTTGTACATTTGGGTTATCTTCGGCATAGTATCGGACTAGCTTGGCTCTTGGGTCATTGATTTTGCTATCAATAAAACAATATGATGAGGTATTAAACTGTTCATAGAACTTCGAGCCCTCGAAGGTTAAGGTCCCTGACCTCGAAGAAATTACACTACTACAACTGGTCTTCAGGTTCGTTAACTGCTTTTGTCCAATGGGGAGATACATCGCAAACATTATAGTGAATTTATTTTGCTCAATTACTTTTTACTATATTCTGCATTAAGACATTAATATCACATGGTATACATTTGGAAACATGCTTATTTAGCTGCCTATACCATTCAACTGAAGATTGCATCTTCGTTTCTTCGCGTTTTACCATGAATTTGAGAGTTTGGTTTGAGAGTTTCTTTTTTCTTTTAATACGATGTGTTTTATAGAATTTATAATCCACTGTATGGACAATTTCTATCAATCTGTCATTTAAATCGACTACTGTTATGTACTCCGCTAGGCATTCAAAGTAGTTGGAGAGTTCGAACTGCAACATTCGGAGTTTTGTATGTTGATGGGTCCTGGAGGGATTTATAGTTCGCGCGTGAGAATTGCTTGGAGTCACTTTTTGGGTCATTTTTTTAATGGTATAATATATCTATTTAATGGAAGGTATACATATCAGTTATCGGCCATCTAAGAACTTAATTGTACATTCTTGGGTTTAAGGACTTCCTTCGCAAACAATTTTGAGAGTGGAAATGCAATAATTTTGGTTGAAAATATAAAAAATATTTTCTTATTATAAAAGTTCTGAAAATAATATTATCTAAATAAAATTAAATATTAAGGAAAATGAGAACCTGGCTAGTAGTCGGTCGCCCCCTATTTATCGTCGGGAACTAAAATCCCAAATGTCGGCCACTGTATATCGAAATCTATGACAATGGTTCACAACGTAATATTAGGTATGTATTTACATACCCAAATTTAGAGGAGAGGTCTAGAAGGTCCGTACACATACCCCCAAGGTTTTCTAAAGTTATACAAGATAAAAAAAAATTTCTTGAGAACCAATTAGTTAAAAAAAAGGAAAATAAATGACAGAAGAGTATTCAAATTTTCAATTGGCCTCTCCCCGAAATCGAATTCAGGATATCTGCTAAACCTTAAACTCGACTGTAACAGCAGGGTAGAATCATTGAAAGACGTCCTCTTTTTGGATCGTCCAAATACATTGAAAAGTCACGAAATATTTACTGGGGTAGTCCCAGTAAATATTTCGTATACAAAATAAAGTATTGGCAGATAGTTAATGAAATGCGCATAAACACAGAACGAAAAACAATCTTATTCCATAGCCATTTGCACATGAAATAAAAAGCAAAATAAAAAATTTTGAAAAACCCGCGACGGATGTGGTCAAACTACAAATCCAAGAAAATCTGTCCGGGCTGTCATTGCCATTTCCGTTTTCAATATCAATTACATTGTAGCAGCATAGAAAAGCTATTAGCGCACCTAAGAGAATTTTAATTAGTAACGAACTGATAAAACTGCAAAATTTTACGCATAAGCAGGGTGTGTCAGCCCCGACGGATTTTTTTGAGTTCGTAATTATAGTAATAGGTTCTTACTTTCCTTTAGTCGGGGGATGTCCAAAAAATTATTTAATTGTTTTTCAATAACAACGAATGAAAATCAGACGGATGTCTGATGTTTTAATTTTTTTTTAACACTACTTTTTATATTATATTTTTTCGATTAAAACGTTTACATCTGTCGTGGGCTTAATCAAAATTTTAATTTTGCTTTTTATTATTAGTCTTAATAACTATGTTTCTAAAGAAATATTCGCCAAAGGGTCAGCTTATGTGGCTTTTATTAGAGTACGATCTTTCGACGGCGTAGTAATAATAGATCTTAATAAAAGAAAACTCTTCAACAATTCATACAATAGCATAGCATTGGAAGAATTAGAGCGCTTCAGAAACATGTTACGTGGATCACACGTCGACGAAGCCGAAGAAAGACCACAAAGTAGTTAATTTAGATCAATCAAAAATGTTTATTGCAACAACTTATGAAGAGTCAACAACATAACACCTGACTAATAACCTTCACCGTTAAATCATAAACTTTTTACCGTAAACGGTATCTAAATCGGTAAAATGGTTTTGGAGAAAAACGGGAGAATTCATTTACAACAAAATATTGCAGTGCCAACCAGCGAGCTAACACCATAACGTCTATCTAAGAACCATCACCGATTAGTCCTCAATATTTTCCCGAAACCATATCTAAATCGGTCAAACCATTTTGATGATAAATGGGAACATTCGTTTGCAACAAAATGTTTATTGCGGCGACTCCTGCTGAGTAATCACCATAACACCTATCTAAGAACCATCACCATTAATCCCAAATATTTTGCAGGGAATCGTCTCTAAATTGGTTAAAGAGTTTTGGAGATAAATGGGAACTTTCGTTTGCCACAAAATGTTTATTGCGGTGCTCCCTGATGAGTAATCACCGTAACAACTATCTAAGAACCGTTGCCAATGAATCACAAAAATTTTACGGAAAACCATATCTTATCTCGTTTTGGAGATAATTAGAAACATTGGATTGCACAGACAGTCAAACAAACAACCTCTCACCCTAAATGCATATACCTCCTCTGTTCTGCCGTGGGTAAAAATTACACAATACAATTCAAAGCAGGGCTTCCAAAATTACGGATATCTAATTTTGGAAGCCTAACTAGTAAACAATTTATGGGTATACATTACGTAACTGACTTTGTATTTTTAAAAAATATATATTTGTAGTTTTAAATAAAGAATCAATAAAAATCAAATTATAATATAGGTGAATATGTAATATTTTTATTAAAGGAATAAATAAGGTTTATGAAATCAATAATAACAAATTATAATAAAAAAACAAATGTTGTTTTATAGATCATCTCTACTTTTTTGCTCCTGAAAATATGATCAAATAAATGATAGGCGTTGAATGTTTCATCATTTAAAGAGTATTTCGAAATAAAAGGTCGTCAGCTTCAACACTTGTAGGCGGTATAGATAATAAATAAATGTACACAGCTGTTAGGTAGCCTTCGCGTCCGCCGCCTGCAGCTCTGTTACAAATGCACATTCCGACTCGAATAATAGATTCTGCATCTGTGTTTTCTCTAGAGGAAACTTTGTTTTCTATTATAACTTTATGTATATCTTTTTCCGACTGCAACGTTAACTCCTTTTCCCTGTCGTCACTACTTGTGGTTAAAGCTTTCAATTTGCTTAAACTTCAACCTTTCTAATAATTTTACAATGAATGTTCTGATTTCATCCCATTATGATTTTTCGAATGTTTCCATAGGTGAAGTCGTGAAAATTATTCATTATTATACAAATATTGGAAGACACCAGATGCAATTGTTCATCTTTCTTTTACATTCTCTTTCCGAGTGATAAAGCAACTTGTTCACTGAGTTCGTTTGATTGAAGATCTAATTTATTAAGCATAAACCGTGATGCCGTGGCCACTTCTAATAAACTCGAATTACGACGACAAAGGCGTCATTGTTTTTATTACACATAAACTACGATGAATGTTATAAATGTTTTCATTTTCTTTATCTCTAAATTTTACTTTAGATTCCAATCTAGTAACGCCTTCGTAACGCATATTTCTAATTTACGGAATTAGTCACTCATATTTGACAAATAACTCTATCTCGTTTTACAGTCTAATATGAAATCCAGGTTTTTTTCAAGGGCGATTATGGACAGATTTAACCACTTCTCTCACTTCTTTAATATTATCTTTATATGATAAGTCTGGATCTGGAAATCTAGGTTCATCTATAAACAAATCCATCATCAGTTTTTCTTTTTCAGCATCAGTATATTCGAGTTCGGGTTCAGATTACAGACCTGAAGTTGTGGATTATATGCAATACATCAATCCCGCAAGTTGTATTTTATGGTCACAACACAATTGATCATAACACAACTGTGAAAGAAATAACGTCGTCGAGATTGAGCTCCAATGCACTCAAATGCTGTTCTAACAACTGAGTAACTACATCAGCTCTTATTAAACCATTTATCCTAAATAACCCCAAATGGTTGTACTTGCTTTAGTCTAAGACTTTACTGTGAATATTTATATTTAAAAATTCCGCTGGAGGTCTATTCGTCGAAAGTGTAGTGAATCTTTGACTTTGGCATATCATTTCTATAAATTGTTTAATTAATTTGGTTTATATTTGACCACTCTATTCTAGAACTATCTTGGTTATAGCTGTAGGAGATTTTGGTAGATCACAGCCAGACTGTTTAAATAGATACCTTAGATCTTTAAAAGTACAAAATTTGTTAAATGGAATTCCATTTAGTGCTGCCATTTTAGTGACACGAGCTTCCATAGGTAACACATTTGAATAGTAATTTATAAGTTTAGTTTTCTTTGTTGGAGGATATTCCGAGTATTTCTGACTTGATACTGAACATTTTTAACAGTAATCGAAGTAATGGCTCTTCCGGAGACTTGCTCTGGCATTTCACCAATAAGCTTAGGGCGCATCCAGCGCATATAGCTCCAGTTGAACCACCAGGAGTTTTTAATACTTTTTTGCAATGTTTATATTCGACACTTTATTCATTATCTTCTCTCAAGAAATGTTCACGAGTCGTAGATTGTAGACGTTTGTTTAAAAACTCTGTGTATATGGTTTTCTTTGTTGATGACCTTATAAAATTATTGATTATATTGAAGGGTGCAGATGTTAATCACTAAATTCAATTTAATTTAATAGTTTATAAATAAAACAATCGTTTATTTTATCGAAATCAATGGCATTGGGGAATCCCCCACAACATAGTTTCTTTATTGCAACATTTACAACATTCTCAAAATTTCCTTAATTAAAATTTGTAAGAAAAGTATTGTCTTTTGCATTTTAATACACTAAAATAAATGCAACTTCTATAGGTGTACATTCAATAATTTGTTTGGTTGGTACTTATAAAATTGCTATATGAAATAAACAAGTTATTTGGTAGATGAACGAAAAAAGTTTAAATACTCAGGTGGTTGTATCATGCATACATAATTTTTGATCCAGACGAACAGTCGAACATGTAATTCATCGATTTGTAATTTATTTATAATTTCGCGACAATGGCCAATAACTTCACATTCACACATCACAACATACACTAAAAGAAAACCTTTAACTGGACTAGAGCAAGTTGATTGAGTCAATGTGAATTGGAAAACTGACGATCGGACAATAAATAAAACTTCCTTTTAATTTTTAAAGCTGTACTCACGGACTTCCCTACAAGGATTTGTCTGCACTGCATCATACTTTTCGGGGGTTCCCTTAAGCAATGTCAGTAGAGAATATTGAACTCTATTCTTTATTTGAAAGGACTAATTCTCGCTCAATATTCGTGATATTGTGCGTAAACTCTCTGAATCTAAAATAAATTATGGGGAATTAGCGCGACACAACTAGTTAGTGCAGACAGTGCTGCCCACTATTTTCAAAAATGTTACATTACAACTTACATTGTAATGTAAATCGGTACTCAATCGGTAAATTATTTTTAATGTTTATGTCAAGATAGAAACTTATGAATTTAAGAATTTGTACCTTGGAGTTACGGATTTATGAAAAGTTAAAAATCAATCTGTAATTACGTAATTACATAATGGAAGCCTTAATCTGAAGTCAAAATAGAAGTCCATAATGTTTTCAATCCACTGAAAAGGGGGGAAAAGCCGCCGAAATAATTAACTTCAAATGGCTACCAAACAGTCGCAGTATTTTTGAGAGTTTGAGGAGATAATTTTCACTAATTAAACCAAAATATAATATAATGAAGAAATATTATTATATAGATCTTTTAGCGAAAGTTTGTTAAGCTGTTGTCGAAAAAAGAAACATATTTGTTAATTCATTTTTTGTCCTTAAGACGCCACATCAAGTCGTTGCAAAGCAAACCTAAAAAAGCGACTTTTGAAGAAATTAACCATCCTCTTAACCGGATATGGCTGTATTTGATTACTTTGTAAACAATTCTTCTAGCTAAAAGGATGTGAACCATAAACCTTAGCATATCATTTATGTGGAAATGTCCCTTATCCCCTTGCCTGCTCTGATGGTTGTGATAGAGTTTTGTAAGGAATAGGAGTATAATCCAATAGTCCTTATTTTAACCCCTTTTTGTTTTTCACTTTTTGTTCAAGCTTTGCGTTGGTTTCTTTCGTTTTACCCGATACAACAGAATATTTAATGTGGAAAACCTTTAGATAATTTATCTACTTCTCCGCGGGGGAAAATAGGTACCCTGATACAGTGCAAGGTGTGCACAGTACACGGAAGGCATGACGAAGGCACGGAAAATCGAGCGAGCATATTATGATGGAAGTCTTTCTTATACTACCTATGTGGCATTAAAAAAGTCACCGCAGAGAGAGAAAAAAGCGGCCGACGCTGCATTAATATTTTTCTTTTTTATTATATCGATAACAGCACCATCTGTTGTCGTCTATCGGACCTATGAAACGGTGCAAAATGTATGTCGGTAGATTGAATGCGCGGTGTGACGCGGCGGGTGTCGAAAGCAGAGATGCGGAAACACAGAATACACTATATAACAGGACTGGCATTTGGGGAATCCCCCACAACATAGTTTCCTTCTGAGTTTGTACTTGTTCGCATAATAATAGTACTATAGCACCTCATTAAATTGCAATATTTGAAATCGTTTTGTTACGTGTAAGTGCGATAAAATCGTAGTTATGGTTAGTAGGTACCTACTTCTTGTTTTCAAATTTTACGTAATACAATTGTGTTCTGAATTATCAATAGTTAAGCAAACTTACTATAATTATGATTGAAGAAAGTAATTGTTATGTTTTATTATTCACTTTACGCTAAAATATACAAGTAACCCTGTCAATGGCTTTCACTGTTAGGTTAGACCATATTTTTATTAAGAATTACTTTAAGCCCATAAATTAAAATCTATTTCATGCCGTATTGTAACTTTGTAGGGTCTTGAGGGCTAAAATATAACTAAAAGTCAGTAAATTAAAAAAATATTACATAAAAGTCAGTAAATTAAAAAATCAGCGAAAAGGTCATCCCCAAGGTTTAGGCTAACCAGAATTAAATTTTTGAACTGAACAAGTTTTTTTATTTTCATATATATAACAGAAATAACACTAGTTTTAAGTGGCTGCTGTATTTGGTGTGAATCATCAGCAAACTTATAAGTACTTGCATTTTACAAAAATTTCAGGAACCGCAGAAAAGGAAAAAGTTTTTAGGAGTGCAATTTCGGCACCTAAAACGAGAAAAGGAAATATAAAAACAAAAACAGGCGGATTCTTTAATTAAATTTTTAAGCATGCTAGAAAATTAGGAAACGGGATGTAAAGAAAATGATAACGTAGCTTCACAGCCTTAGATCTAGAAGGTATGGAGGTATCTGAAGAAAATTATGTACGTAGTAGTCCTTTTGTAGAAAGAGACTCCAATAATACAAGAGAAGGTACTGCTGTAGAATCTGTAAAAAATTCATCGTCATCAGTAGTATGTAGTAGTTTAGATTACGACGATCCTGGTTTGTGGCTTGCCAGTATTAGTAATGATCTTATTAATATTTTGGTTAGTTGTGGTCCTGTACAGGTGTTTAACTAGCATTTTCTCATTAATAATTGTTGATTACTCTATTGGTAAAGATTCAGTCTATTGTTTTTATTATAAAATATTTGGTAAAACTGTAAGTAGTTTATCTGCTTTGAACGGTTATTCTGATTGGCAGCATTTGTCATTAATATTGAAAAGAAATGAAACAAGCATTTCACACAATGAAAATGTGAAATAATGGGTACAACTGAATAAAATGTTAAAAAATAAAACTACTGTAAATGAAATGCAACTGAATCAGAAAAAAAACAATGGTGTGATGTATTAGAAAGGGTCATATCCGTCGTCAAGTTTTTATCTCATCAGTATCTGGCATTTCGGGGTTCATCAAAAGTGTTACATGAGCATGATAATGATAATTTTCTAAAAGCATTCGAAATGATAGCAACCTTTGATTCAGTCATGCGAGAGCATATTCACAGAATTCAATCCTCGAAATCTGATTCGCATCGTATGACTCACTATTTAGGAGATCAAATTGAGAATGAAATCACTGATTTACTTGGCACGTCGATAAACTAAATTATATACTGGACAAAGTTAGGGAATCAACATATTTCTCCATCATATTAGATTGGACACAAGATATGAGCCACATAGAACAAATGACAACTGTTTCAGATATGTTCTTTTAAATAATGATACGCGAAAATTTCATTGGTTTATTTCTACTAACTCTACAGGTGAAGGACTATGAAATTTTGTTTTGGATTTATTTTTACTATTAAATCTTAACATACAAAACTTACGCGGTCAAAGTTATGACAATGGTTCTAATATGCGTGGAAAACAAAACGGTTTGTAAAAAAAATTATGGAAATCAATAATCGCGTATTTTATGTCCCATGCTCGGCTCATTGTCTCACTTTGGTAGTCAGTAATACAGGAAATATTATACATGAGACTGTAAATTTTTTCAATATAATTCAAGAAATTAATTTTTTTTGTCGTCTACAAAAAGGTAGTCAATAGTTTGCCAACATTTACCGGATTTAAAATTAAAAGCAAGTGCCATGCGATGGTCTAGCAGAATCGATGCAGTCAAAGTATTATGGTTTGACTTCCACAAAATATTTGATGCTTTGCTAGAAATATCTGATAATTCGTCAGAATGGGATTGCACTATGTCTCACAAAGTTCATTCGCTTGCTTTATACATCCAAAATTATAAATTCAGTAAATTAAAAAATTAATAGCAGATTTTGCGAACATAAAAGCAAGATGAGTTCAATTTCTGTAAACCAGCATACTCATTACAGTTAATGGAACAAAAATTTGTTAATAAGAAATAAGAATAAATGTTTTTTCTATGTAAAGTATGTTTTTTTCACACCTTTATGTGACAAAATTAAAGAGCCTTCCTGGCAATCTCACCCTAGTAGTCGTAGTTAAACAGGAGGCGGCACAAGCAGTATTGTACACGGGCGTTTAAACAGCTGGCAAAGGTCCTGCCCTGAAAGAAATATTTCTCTGCCCATACTCACAATAATGCTTTCGGAACTCAGAATAAAAATTTGAGAAGTGATATTTTCTATGAAAAACTCTGGAAAATTTTGAAGAACTGTTGGTTATTCTAGAAAGGTCTGTCTAACAAAACTGTTAGTTATTCTAGAAAGGTCTGTATAACTTTATTAAGAAAATTAAGAGATTTTGAAGAGAACTTGCAAAAATCTCTTAATAACTCTAAATAACTGTTCTAGAAGAATCCGAAATCATTCGAGAAATTTGACTTTTAATGACTTATTAAAAGTTTTCCTAAATAACTAGCACATACATATAAGCGTGGTTATGTAAAAAACCGTCAGTTTCTTACATAAGAACGATTTTTAAAGTCATATGAACAAAAGAATAAAAACTGGAGCTTTTGAGATGCATAATATGTAATATACTAACTGGCTAAGGAATTATTAATGGTTGATTAAAAAATCAATGCTCCGCCAACTTTCTTATTTTTTTTAGTGCGGCTGACGAGACAGTCGATTAATGGATTAATGTTGGGCCAACTCGTCTGTTCTCTTGTGCGGCCGGCAACTGGTTCCAATACATTTTAAGCTACTTAATAAAACCTTAATTTAATGTTTCATAAAAAATAAATTGAAATTTATTCTGTAATAAGTTTAGTTAAAAAAATATAACGAACCTATTTCTTAATTATCGGTTATTGAAATAGACGAACACTATATAAATTTACTTACCTAATAACTGGCCACTATAAAATAAATGCTTTAAAAAATTAAAATTAAAAAAAATTAAAATTACAAATATTACTACTATATTGAATGTATTTGCTTTTATTTTTTATATCAGTTTTCCTCATATCTGTTCCAATAAAACCTTATAGTTGTTATTTAGTGAGTCTTACATGTTCCATTTTTGATAATTATAAATTTTAATGATCGATCCAATCCAATGTTTATAATTATAAATTTTAATAATAAATGTCATCATTAAAATCTCATTATAACCTCTAACTATCAACATTACGGAACAAGCTAATCTAAATGAATAATAATTATAAAGTTTCCAAAATATTGAACATCTCATACGACTCGGGTACGTTTGCTCGATTCGAGGTAAGCCACTGTTTACAATTGTAAGATTATTGTGAAAAATAATAACAAGATCATGTGACGTACTTAAATACCAAAATATGAAATTTCGGAAACCGGAAATTGCAAACAATACGTTTTTTCTATTATTAAATTTTAACAAAAAGTTTAATCCACATAATTTGAAGAAGGTTATAACAAATAACAATTTTTTTTTGATGTTTATTGGATGAATATACAGTTTAGAAATAACCTATAAAATTGGTGGGAATTCTCCTTTTTTAGTTTCATATAGGCTTTATGGAGTATAAATAATAACAACGACGCTAACAATGTATCCATTAACGCACAGAAAGTACTCGCACAAATTTATAGAGAAAATCTAGACAGTGAATCATCGGTAGAAACAGTAAAAAAGAAATTAGAAAATGTGGAAGTAACATATTGTTGAGAATTAAAAAAGATACGTTTTTTCTTAATATTTTATTAAGAAAAAACGTACTTTTAAAATTCTTTTTAATTCTAATTTATATTATGAAGTGTATTGATAAAATAAATCTAAAATAAACAATTATTACTGAAATTTTATGTTGCATGTAATTTTGAGCATAAAACTTATGTGCTGTTGTATGTACCTATTTATTTATGACTTCTATTATTATTATGTTTTACGTATGATCAGCTTTCTTTTTAAAAGAAACGCGACTTTGCCAATTAAAATTTTGAATAAACTTGTTTCGCACATCATTTCTTTCTTCATTTCACTTTTGTCCTCTAAGATTATCCAGTGGTTGCAATCGGTTAGTATAATTCCTCCAGTGATGAAATGTGGGAACTCGTGTTTTCTCAATGTCAATAATAGTCAAATATATGTTATTAGTCATATAGTTGCGAGTCTTTTTCTTAAGTAGTCAAAATAAGAGCTACTCTGAGTAGTCTAAAATGTTCAAAATAAGAGCTACTCTGAATAATCTAAAATGCTCAAAATAAGAGCTACTCTGAATAATCTAAAATGTGCGACAGATTTCCAAAGGCATTCCCAACAACTCCGCATGAATGAGACAGAATTTTGAAACCTAATTATTATTGGGAAAATTATGAAAATAAACAATATTTGGTTGTTGAAATATAAATTACTTCTCCGTAATAAAATAACTAATAAGCATCACTTCGTGTCACGTACCAGTTATCTAACAAAAACATAATGACAGCGTTGTTTCATTTTATTAAAGAAATGTCATATTTTGTGTAATGCCTCTAATTTTGAAAACTATAATATGCAGTTTTGTATAGTGCTATTTTCGTAAATTCTTATTGAACCTAAACTTTTATTTTAATTCGTACTAATGTATCCATAAGACATTCCTATTCAAATAGAAGGTTATCATTCACCGTCTTTTAATGAGGGTGATTTGTGTTTCTAGTTTATTGACATGGATCCTTCAAGAAATAAAGTTAGACGAATATTACAGTTAGCAATTCAAAATGCAGAAAACAATCAAAGTTTAGCACCTGAAAAACAACATCCGATTTACATACTTTGATAATAACTAGCAGATTCATATAACAAAGAAAACTTCTTCAACGATGATGATTATGGTGACTTTTCTCCCACTTCTGATGATGATAGATCCTATGTACTACCTAAGGAAACTTGCCGTAGATTAAGCTCAAATTCATGGTCATCTTTGTCTTCTTCAAACTCGTCTTCATCTTCTTCTTCGAGCAAATCATTTATTTCATCTCCAACTTCCTCTGCACCTAATTCATCGCATACTATTCAAGCAACCGCTAAAAGTATCACAAATAACAATAAATTAGAACTTGTTAATGACAACGTGGAAGTTATGAATACTAGTACAAATGATTTTTGTGATGATTCGAATAAACAAAGTGCTCTAAAATGGAGAAACCAAAGAAAAGGAAATGGAATCAAATGGCTGCGAAGATTGCTAAGACTTCAAAAGATTCCAGACAAGTTTGTTTCGAGCTCTAAACAAAAAAAAAAGGTTTCCGGGCTAAACTTCTAAAAACAACCTATGGGACAAGTTGCCGACTAAAATGCTTAAAAAAATCAGTAAGGATTGAGAAAACAAATTTCAATGTCTATTGGGGCATGGCATCCTTGATGCGGCAAAGAGAAAAGAAGAGATCCAACTAAAATATCAATACAAGAAACTTGATAAAAGTAGAAAGTTAAAAAATGCTTTCTATTTTGATGTGAACGAAACTAAAACTAAAGTATGTAAAACTTTTTTAAAGAAGACATGATTGATAGATGTATTAGAATTGTGAAAGAGAAAGAAATAGTACTACCGGTGTACTAGAAAGAGAACAACGAGGCAAGCGTGGGTACCATATAAAAGTGCCCCCTGATTTAATTGAAGGAGTAAAGAGACATATTAATGGTATTCCTCGCATTGAGGGTCATTATTTGCGGAAAGAAACTACAAAGGATTATATAAATGATGGGAAAACCTTTTCGAATATTTATTTTGATTATAAAAAGAACTGTACAAAACAAGAATCAACCCTACGTAATGATACATACCTAACAAAAATATTTAACGAAAAATTCAACATTAGTTTCTTCGTGCCAAAGAAGGATCAATGCGAGCAATGTATTAAATACAAGCTAGCTCTTCTTTCTTCCTTTTAAGTATCTTTTACATGACCTTCAGTCATGTGAAAGATACTCAAAAAGGAGACTGGATCAACTGAAAAGGGAAGTGATAAGGAAATGGTGTCGCGTACTTTTATTGTCGCATGTTATGATTTACAAATGTGATGTTTCAACTTTCTATTTTAAGTCTAAAATAAATTGCTTAAACTTTACTATATCACAACTGAATGCTTCTTTAACCCATTAATTCCCAAGGGTAAAAATAAAGAGATATTTATTGGTTTAATTGTTTATTACGTTTATAAATACATCCAAAAAGAGCAAATTATAGTAAAAAAAAATATTGATTACTTATTTTACATTCCGCAAAATGTTGCGTCTAAGGAACGTTGGGATTACTGAACTTCAATTTTACAGGCAAGTCTAACAACGCTAGAGTATTAGCGTGAGTGAAATATTTTAAAACCATCAGCATGAAGATGTACTTGACATTTTTTACAAATATAAATTGTTGTACTTCTACACTGTCGACATCTTCTTCGACGTTTACTTTCGTGCTCTTCTATGACATGACCAATATTATCGAAGCGAATATTGGAAGGTAACGCATTAATACATTTTTGTCTTCATCTTTTGACCAGTACAATTTCGCAGCAGGCAATGAATGATATCCAGTCAGTAATAATATACCAAACAATCTTTTGAGTTCTGCTACCGTGAGTATAAATAAATGACGGTTATGGTCACAAGCATATTTTTTTGAAAAACCTACAATCTGCTCCCTAACTTCATTACTAAAAAATAGGGAAAATACTTCAATAGGTGTTTTTCCACCTACACGTTCTTCAATATTCTGTGTCATTGCTGTTTCGTAACTTGTAGGAAAATGTGTATAAGTTGGATGTTCTTTTTTCCAGTCTGGAACACATTTTGGTGTCTTTTTCGGCAGTCTTGGCTTTTTCGAAGTTGAAGGACCGGGCTCACCTTGCGTATTTTCAGGCTCTGTGGGTAAATCGGTGTGGATATCATACGTTCCAGCGATATCAGTGGGCACAGTATTGTCATAATCACCTAGCGCGTCATCATCTAGGTTTTCCTCGTCTGTAAGATTGTCTATTGTCAACCGTCGGGGGGATGTACACAGCATCGATTTGATTGGCATCTTCTAAATCCTCTTCTTCTTCTAATATACTCATAATTTCTTGAGAAGATAGTACTTGTTGCCAGGCCATAATGTTTTAACTTATTATTTACTGATTTGTATACACTCACTTATAGTTTTTTGACGTCACTTTTTGTTTGTCGGTCAAAAGAAAAATAGGTATACCTACAATATTTTTTAGTAATCTAACTGACGGACTAAAAATATTTTTTTCTAAAAATTACTATGCGACACTGTTAGCTTCACGTTCTATAACCGACTAACTAATAAAACAAAAGTGCTTGTACTCTTTGAATACCGAGAACCCATTGTTTACAATAAATTTCAAACTTCAATGGCAAGCAGTGTAACAATAACAACTGACTATTATTTCTCCCAACGTTGCGCATACGCAACATTTCCTGGAAGTCTAAGATAAACAACAAGTGTAACTAGTTTTGTCCAGCAAAAGGGTTTATATCATAAATAAGATATTGCTTAAGCTTTATACAGTGTAAAAAGTATAGCTTTATTTCAATTTATATTTTTTATGATTGGATGAATCTGTCGATCTTGAGATGACTCAATAAGCAGTTTTTAAAAAATAAAACTACTATGTATTTGTATTTAAAAAAACATTGAAAAAAAATAGAATCCATTTTTTAGTTCTACTTCTCGAGACTGGCTTACATTTCATAGAATTAATTACTTATTTTAAAACAAAAAAAAATCACATTTGAAATGTTGCGCTAGCGCAAGGTTGGGTAAAGATGGGTTAAGGATGAATGTCAAGAAAATCGAGGAACATATAAAGCAGGTACTTGTATTCTGAAATACTTACAAAAGAAGTCTTCTTGTACTAATGAATATTTTGGTCTAGTTTTCTACTCCCATAATTGCCGCGGTCAGCACAAAAACCAATTTATTATTAGGATATATTTACGCAGTATTAAAATTAAATATTAAATCCATAACGCAAAAATTCTTAATATGTGGCCATACGCAAAACGAAGAAGATGGAGTGATCTCTGTGATTGAGAAGTAAGTTAAAAGGTGTCTTAAATCTGGACCCATTTATGTACTTTTATAATACGTTTCTACTGTCCGCAGTAGGAAAAAATGTGGGACACCTTTCACTGTTAATGGAATGAGTTATGGCGATTTCATAGATATAAAACAACTTCCCGTTCCTATGAATAAAAATAATGAATAAAAGTATAGGTGGCTGAATTGTAAAATTGTCGGATATAAAAGTTGAGAAAAACCAACATAATGAGACTCAAATATTAAATAAAACTTCATAATATGAGAATATTAAAGAGCTTGATTTCAATTAAAGAACAAATCGAAATTATCGTTCACAAGAACATAAGCCGCTTGTCAACGTAAATTGTATATATCGGAAAGAAAAAAAATGATATGAAGTTTGTTTAATTCCTAAATATTACGGCTCTTTTTATGAAAGTACATTTTAGTAAAATTTCATTTACCCGATGCTGACAGAAATAGAAGATTATTTTTTATTTTGATAATTTTATTTTTTAATATTCATTTCCATTTTAAAAACGGTTTACTTTGGTTGTCGTTAAACTAACACGAATATTTGATTTTACAGCTAAAAAGATACATTTAACTCATTTAAGCCTTTTAATGTTGTTTCTGGGTTGTACTGAAAATAACTTACCTGCTTATTTATGTCACATTAATAATGTTCTTTATAATTATCACAGAATTCTGTTCCATTTTTGTTTATTTTTCTTTCGTATCATGTCAATAGATTGACGTCAACTTTGGGTACTTATTTTAATAATGGATAGTTCTACGGAAATTAGAAGTGGTCTCCAGAACATTTTTTCTAGTCCAGAACATTTTTTAAAACTTTTTTCTAAAAATAACTTCATATTAATTTTTGGTGGGTATTTAAAGTAACATAACCAAATTGTTAAGTAAAGTTTATTGCAATGTTTCATATCAGTTCTTTTTTTAGATATTGATCACGTACCTTCATCAATAACTTTAAACGTTCATACTGAAAAATAAAATGACTGTTTTTTAAATCCCAAATAGCCGTGTGCATGACTGCTGCTCATTAAAATGCCGTTCCAAATAATTTTGTTACTTCGAATATTGTGAGAGATCGTCCGGGATGATTGATTAGCCACGTGCGAACTTCTTGCTCATAATATGTCGACAGAGGTGCCATTAATGACATGTACAATGGCTGCAATCGGTGTATATAATGCGGGGGGAAGCAGAGTAAAGTCACATTATTTTCTCTCACCAGATTGACAAGTTCAAGACCCTTGGTGTGTGAAGCATGGCCGTCAAGTAATAAAAGCACGAGTTCATCAGGCTTGGGGCCCGAAAACTCATTAAACTTCTTGAACCAGACAATGAATGACTCTTTTTGAAACCACACACTTTCATGATGAACCGCAAATGAGCCGGGGGGAAGTTACGTCCGTCAAAATCTTTTTCTGGGATTAATAAAATTCAATGCATGTTTCAATCGTCAATGCCCCTACCTGATGACAATGCCCCTACCTGTTTTTTCCCTCTTACAGCTAAAACTTTGGACGGTTTTGTAGGCACCATTGTAATGCCGGTTTCATCGACGTTAGAAGTATTAGGCGCAAGTATTTGAGATGCGGTCAAAATAGATTCAGGTCGAGTCCTTCTGCCCGTGCATGTGAGATTTTTTCCGGATTTCTTAATACGATGTTCTCGTGTCTTTTAACAGAAATTAATATAATAATTTTTTTATAATTTTTGTAATTTTTTTCCCGGTTATAAGAAATGTAATTTTTTTGAGCTACCTCGTAAGCAAGTTTACGCAAATATTTAGTTATCATAGTAAGATCAAAAAGCCTTTCTTTTAACTTTAATACAGGCTGCACAATTTCTTTTTCTTGAGCCTCTGAAAATACCGTTTTATATCGACCCAGTGGCGGTCTTAGGGGGTGGCGAACGGGGCAATAGCCCGGGGCCTCGCTCTTGCAGGGGCCTCGCGCAACAACCCAAGCAAATTTATACTATATTTTTTTTATTCAAAATTTTTTACCTTAATCCTTAATTATTTATTCAAGTTATAACATAGCGGTACATTTAAATAAAGTTAGTTAACTAATTCATTAATTCAAAACAGAATTGAATAAAACATTATGTAGTTCTTGAATATCGCGCCTCGAAACACTTGAAGATCGGTTTTTTAATCGCGTGATTAATGAATTAACTACATCAATTGAATGAATTAACTACATCATTGTCTCTTAGGTCACCGGTGCCGCCGTCAAGGATATCCAGTCAAGAACACGAATCTGAGTCAGAGTCTATGTCTACACCCATGACTGCTGTAATGGAAAATCTGAATCCTCAAAATGACCCCGGTTTGTGGCCCACAACAATTACTGATGTAGACCGAACTGAGATTATATTAAACGGTTCAATCCGGGTTAAAGTTGATTTATTTCCCGTAAATGACAATGAACGGCGATTTAGCGAATATCATTATAATAAGATATTAGTTAACGGTGAAAAGCTTGACGGGCGCTGGATGATTTATTCACAAACAAAGGATGCCGTTTACTGCTTTCCGTGTCGATTTTTCGGGCTAGAAAATACAAAGATTGGATCAAGTGAAGGAGTGTGTGATTGGAAACACTTGGGTGATTACCTAAAGTCTCATGAATCTACTCGACAGCACAAAGATTGTATGTTGAAATGGATTAATTTAGAGAATGGTTTAAAAAGCTGTTCCACTATTGACTCCTTGGCCCAGTCACAAATTGAACAAGAAAGGCAACGTTGGAGAGATATTTTAGAACGATTGCTCTTAATTGTAAATTTTTTAGCATCTCACAATTTGGCCTTCAGGGGTCATAGAGAGAAGTTAACATCTGACTCAGATTCGAGTGAGACAAGCGGCAACTTTATAGATTTAGTAAAGTTAATAGCCCGATACGATTCCGTGCTAAGACTTCACCTAAAACAAGTAAAGGATAAGACGATTAATGGCCACTATATCGGAAAACATATTTAATAATGAGCTCATACAATTAATGGCAAGTCACGTGAAGACTCGAATTGTTGAAAAAATAATAAATAATAAATATTACTCGATTATTCTTGATTGTACTCGTGACGTTTCTCGTGTTGAACAAATTTCAATTATTATAAGATTTTTCAATACAAATACAGCTGAAATTGAAGAACATTTTATTGGTTTCTTAGCCGTCGAAAAAACCACAGCTGAGAGTTGGACTAATTATATAATCACAGAATTAGAGCAGTTAGGTATATCATTGCAAAACTGCAGAGGCCAAGAATATGATAATGGTGCCAATATGCGTGGTGAATAAAGTGGTGTCCAAAAACGTATTCTTGAAATTAATCCACTTGCTTATTTTTTACCTTGTGGGAGTCATAACTGGAATCTCATCCTAGGAGATGCAGCGTCGTCTTGTGTCCAAGCAAAATCTTTTTTTGGATTGCTACAAAGGTTATACACTCTGTTTGCCGGCTCAAGTCAGAGGTGGGCTATTTTAAATGCTCATGTAAAATCGTTATCGCTAAAACCACTTTCTGAAACTAGATGGGAGTGCAGGGTAGCATCAGTGAAGGCCGTTAAATACCAACTAAGCGATATATGTGATGCTTTAAAGGATTCAGCAGAAAATACAACAGATTGTCAGTTGGTCAGCGAATGCCATTCTATAGAAAAGGAAATAACTACCTACGAGTTTGTAGTTTCACTTGTCACATGGTATGACATTCTTACAAAGATAAATGTTATAAGTAAAATGTGGCAAAGTGAAAACATGCACTTAGATGTAACTATTAAACACCTAGACGCATTCATAAATTGGTTAGATATTTATCGAAGAAACGGTTTTCAGTCATCCCTTGTAACAGCGAGAGAAATAACCGAGGAAAATGATATTGACAGACAGTTCAAAGAAGTCAGAAGACGACGTAAAAAAAGTATTTTGATTATGAAGGGGAAGATGAAGCTCATGAATTGAATGCGGAAGAGATTTTCAAAATAAACTATTTTTATGTCATTGTCGACAATGTGCGCGCAAGCTGCCATCCTAGGTTTGAGGCACTTAAACATCATGAGAGCATATTTGGTTTCATGTATAATATAAAAAGATTAAAGGAAATTAGTGATACTGAACTTTTGAAGCAATGCAGCGACTTACAAATATCTATGACAGTAGGAGAATCATGTGATATTGATGGACATGAATTGTACGAAGAACTGAATATGTTCATCCGTGTGTATGAAGGAAACGATGACATTATCTCGGTGCTGAAATACCTAATAGAAAAAAAATTAACTGAAGTTTACCCCACTATCGAAATAGTCCTGAGAATTATTGCCACCACACCTGTTACAGTTGCGTCTGCTGAAAGGAGTTTTTCGAGATTCAAAATTATTAAAACGTATTTAAGAAATTCAATGACTCAAGATCGGCTTTCAGCCCTTGCTATTCTATCAATAGAAAATAACGTAGCTCATTCCTTAGATTATTGTGATTTAATTAAAGATTTTAGTCTTAAGAAAAGCCGAAAACATCAATTTTAAAATTTATAATCTCTCTATTTGTTCAATTTAAATCATTAATAAATGTAAAATATTTGTAAACTAAAATTTTATTTATTTGTATAACTATAGCATTTCTCAAAAAAAAACAGACAAATACCTAAACCAGACCTACTTTCGCATCGCATACTTCTCACGAAAGACATAGGGCCTCGCAAAGACCTGCCGTCCGGAGCCCCGCAATAGGTAAGGCCGCCCCTGTATCGACCTAATAGTTTGCTTACAGCTGAGGATGGTGACAAATTTTGCAAACGAGCCTTTTTGACTATTCTCGATGGCGCTTTGTATTATGTGCCAAAGCCTCTCTCTTGTATTCCATATTATTGGACAGCGCCTCATTTATGGCTCCTGTCATATTTTCTTCTGACCAAGATTGCCTTTTGTCTTCCTTTTATTTTTTCTCATTCTATCAGCTGCAACATCAAAAATAAATTAACTAAAGGATAGGAATTGTACCTTTTATCCCCATATAATTATATTTTATATTATAGGTATGTTTATCTCTGTACCTACAAACTATTCCATTTTGTTGTTATAATTTACTATTACGTTATTTCTGTATTTATGAGTGCTTGCATATAATATATGTGTTTATTGTTATACTGTGTAATTGTTACTATACTAATGCATCTATCACTAATATCACTGTAAGACCCTGCGGTTAGCTGCTAGAGAATTCTATGGACATTAAGCTCGTATTGTCTAAATTATTTCATATTTTGTGCAATAAAGCTTAATAAATACAAAGGAGTTTAAAGAATTTAAAATTTTTGAAGTGTGTATTTATTTTTATGTGTCTTATTGTATCTATTTAGCATTTTAATTTAAGTTTGGGTATAAATGCGGTTTAGAACTAGGGAACTTTTTGACAATTTTTTTGATACCATATGAAAGAATATATATTAAAAACGACATATCTGAAAATATTTTTTTGTAATAAATTATCATCAGCTGCAGAATTGTTTTTTTTTTTAAATACGTCATTTTTAATGTATATTCTTTAACATGATTTCAAAAAAAATTGTCGAAATGTTCCCAGTTCTAAAGTATTTTTGCTCCTAAATTTGCACTTTAAAATAAAAATAATTCAAAAATAATCTTAATTGCTAAATAATAAGAGGTACAATCGGGTACCACTTGGTACAATCCCATAATATTTTGCCCCGCACAACAGAGTAGATAGTTCTGTGCCCCGAACTGACAATAATTCCAACAGAATGGCGTCACTCAGCTTTCACGCATTATAACAATTGTTAAAACCTTTGAAATGTTCTCTAAATAGAGCTTTATCTTTGACATACTCACCAGTACAAACTGTGTAAACATAAAGGTGATTTATTGTAGAGGAAATATTTTTAAAAATTGATAATATTTCCCAGATTTTGAATAAAACATAGTTTTTTTGGCGGTATTTTATTAAATCGATTAATTTATTTAAACATTTTAAATTGAATTATATACGTTGCTTATTGAGAAATGTATTTTTGGTGATTTAGATTTAGGTTTACACGTGGTTAGTTATATTGTTCTTTTGATTTTATTAATTTTGTAAGTAAAATTCTATTGAATTAGTTAATTTATGTAAACATTTTAATTTTATTTTATTCCGCAACAGGTCGCTTGCTTGATCGATCGAATCTTCACACTCGATCATTTAGTCAGTGGGTCGTGATCGACCCGGGTCTCGTGATTCGATCGGGTCGTCTAAAATGATTGATTAACCAGCTCTAGTTCGCGCCCTATATCTGTTTGTCACACTGTCATCGCGTCAGGAACTACGTAATTTACTATGAGATTGTTAGATGACACCAGTAGACTCAGAAATATTGAGGTTTGAGTCGCCTACCCGATTTTGACCGAACTCCTCTACGTATAAATTCATATATTAATCCCAAATTTTTCGAAAGTATTACTCATAATAGGAAACGCAATGGAATCTGCTGAAATCGCTTGTCCCAATTGAATCTGTTGAAATTTTGTCTGGAGAAAGTTAGTTAATAATTAAATTTTAATATAATTATAATGAGATTAAATTTTCTTTCATTTTTTGACCTTTCTGTGGTTAGGTAATTTTCTTTTTAATTTGTAAGGAGATGCAAAATAACTATACGCTTTGTCCAGGTCTGTGAACTTTTCTCATTTAATAAACCAAAAGTAGATTCAATATTACGAGTCAGATAGGCGGTAGAAAAAATATTGGAGTGGGGGTGATTAGAGGAATGGCTATGTGGTGCGCTGAATGACCTTGTGTATGAGACTAATCACACCTGTGAACCACACATACTAGAGATGTGTAACTCATGAGTGAGAGATATAAAAGATGTAGCTCACATGTTACCATCATATCTATCACTCACTCGAAATCAAAGTGTATCAGTATATCACTAGCTCAGGAGTGATCGGCGTCTTTTTCGTTTCACCAAATCAATCATTTCACTCATTCGTCGCGTCGTGAAGATAGATATAAAAGTATATATATTTTGACGTTACATGAAAGAGAAAGCAAACGATCGAACTGTTTAGTCAAATATGCAACTGGTCACGATCGAATGTGAACGCTGTGATAAAGTATACTTTAGTTCGCTCAAAATATTTGCGTAAACACTTTTTTTGTTTCATTTCAAAATTCTAATTTATAATTGTATTAATACACCAATCTATTCCAATTTAATTATAATCATTAGTTATTTTATGTATAATTTGAATCTAGGTTGATAGTCCTAAATCCTAAACCTGCAAAGTATTAAGCAAAGCGGATACTCTCGTAGAATTTATATTTATTTTCAAAAAATAGTGCGTAATGTTCAGACATTACTATTTATCACCATATTGTATGACTATTGTTCAACGGTTCAACATTCAATATGCTTAATAAATAATTTTGTTAAGAACCCGGAGTTCTGAGATACTGAGCTAGAGATATAATTGAGTGATATATATCTTTCCAGTCAAATGATATATATCACTTTTTTCTTTTCAATGATACATTTTACGCCCCTCTTACACATACACTTAATATAAATACAGTCCGTTTCCGATAGCTATAGGACTATCACTGATCATTCCGCAATTCCCAAATACATATCGTATCAACTTTATGCAAGTACGTTTCGCAAAGGATTTTTGAAACAGTGATGAATTTTTTCTCACTAAAAAAAAACTGCACTACTGAAGTAACTAAATACACTTTCAAGTTGTAATATTGGTTAAGATCCAGGTATTATTCTGATCATCATCAGACCCTCTAGTTTGCGCGCGTAAGAACTGTTCAACAAAAGTGAATATTATAACCCAAATTAAAGTTTCTAACTGTAATATTAGCTTAGATTCAGGTGTTATAATATTGGTCATCACACCGTTGAATTTGTAGATGTGACATTTCAGCTCAAACTCGTAGTTCCTAACGGTAATAAAGGCTAAGACACAGGTATAATTATCCTGGTCATCATCACATCCTTCAATTTGTGGGTGGGACAATCGCTCATTAAAACCGAACACTTGAGCTTAAACGCGAAGTTTCTAGTTGTAATAGTGGCTAAGATCCAGATATTATTTTCCTAGTTATAATCATAACCTTGAGTTTGCGTGTGTAAGAACTATTCAACAAAGCTAAGTATTAGGGCTGAAACTCAAAGCTTCTGAATATAATAGTGGCTTAGATCCAGATGTTATAGTCTTCGCCATTATCAGACCCTAAAATTTGTGGGTGCGGGGATTGCCCATTGAAAATGAACATTTGAGCTGAAACTCAAAGTTTCTAGTTGTAATGGTGGCTAAGATTCTGGAATATTGTGGCTTAGATACAAATGTTAGAATCTTCTTAACTCAACGGATGTGAAAACTGCTTTATAAGATTCTCAAATCAGCGGATGTGAAAACTGCCCATTAAAACCGAACTTTTGAGCTTAAACCTGAAATTTCTAGCTGTGACAGGGGCTAAGATCCAGGTATAATTATCTGCGAATTTGTGAGTGCGAGAACTCCCCATTATAATTTGAATTGAAACGCAACGTTTCTAGTTGTAATAGTGCCATTTATAATATAGTCTATTTTTCTTATTATTTTGTCAGGAGAAAAATCAATAACCAGTATGTGTTATTATTTCAAATATAAAATGTTCATTTTAGGACATTACGGAATCTTAATGGTTATGAAAAAATGTTTTCCAAGAGTTATCAACTCAGTCATGTAAATGAAATATTCCTGTATTTAGCATATAGTAGCTAAAGTTGCATCTCGAAAGTCTGTTACAATAATTCGCGAGAAATCCAGCTTTGAAGGCACTCAATAAGGAACATAGAAATAATATAGCAGTTACTGTTTGGTTGAATTCTTCTTAGATTAGGCAAAGAAAAAAAGGGCTTTCAAGGTTTTTACAAATGGTAATATTCAAGTTGTTTTTTTTTAATTTTTGTCGTAATACTTTATCTCAACAAGCATTGATTTGTACTTTTTTTATTTTATATTAAATTTGTGAAGTCGTAACTAAATATAAAAGTGTTAGTAATATTCAGTAAAACTCGCAGCAAATGTTTGTAAATTTTTATTTAAGAAAAACTTGTATTGAGCTAAGCCAGTATTAATCAATCATTTAATTTGTTACAATAAAAATTACACTATTTGAATGCATGATGACACATCAGAAAGGAACTGTTGTAGACGCGAGAGATGTCTATATTTATTATGTTTAAATTCATATGGTCTATAACTTTACATAATCATTTATTTACATTTATTGTTTATTATATAAATAAAGACAAAATCACCAGAACACAATGTTACACATTTGCTCATAGGCCGAATTCAACTTTAAACAAGTTAACTATGCAATTGAATCACTAGAAACAAAACTTATTAAAAACCTAAAATTTGATTATCATAGTAATTTTTTTATAGAAAACTGCAACAAATTGCATCATCTTTTCACATTCATTTTAATGCAACACACCGTTGCAAATGTTACCTAGTTTCTATCCGCATGTGAGAAACGGACTGATTAAGCTATTTAGTGTTAATAGTCAATACTTCTTATCATTCATTTATAATTTGAATCTGTTTTTGCACAACAATTTGTTTAGAAAATGATAAAGTTTGAAAATAAATGAAGGTTTGATACACTCATGCTAATCTCAAAAGAGCAAACTTTTCAGCCTCAAGTTGCAAAATGTCAGATAGACACAGCTGATCTTAAATTATATAACTTGTACAATGTTGCATTTTGAGCTAGCTTCAAGGCGTATATTTTTCAGCAAATATAAATTATACACAATTCAGATATTTTAAAACAATGAATCATACATAAAATTTTATTCCAGTTGACCAGAATAATAAGATACGGAAAGATCTAAGGATGGAAGGCTTTTAGAGAATACAGTTAAAATCGAGACACTATTTTCTCATTTACAAACTTTGAAGTCCCATTCCTCATATTAAGATTATTCTAGTTTCCAGTGCAATATTTTTACTTTGTAAAAATAGTGTTTTTGAAATGTACTTACAGATGAACATACACCTTCCCGCAATCTCCCATTTAATGTTTAACAAATTTCTATTCGGCTAACGAGTTTTGCAATGGGCTACCCACTTACGAAACACGACTGTGTCTATATTTATAGATTTACAATTGTAATTATATTACAAACCGTATTACAATATTATATAGTTTACAATAATTTGCGATACACACACTTCACTTAAAAACGAGTTACATAGTATTAGGTTACACGTAACATTTACAAATTGCTTGCATCTACTATGTGATATATCTATTTACCGACAACGCTAGTCCAATTTAAATAGATCTTTATTATTACTTACAATATTTATTCAAACTAATTATCATTTAAACTAACTACGGCAGTCTTCGTATGGATGTATTATATCGTGTCATTATTATTGTGAACGTACTGGTTGCGCCAGCGTAATTAACAACACTGCACCATATTCACAGACTGCTTTGCGATCCCAGTTGCAAAGTGCTTAACTGTGCCATCAAAAACTAAAGCAGAGCACAAGGAAGGGTAGTGGTGTAACCCAATACTCAGAATACCAATTTCTTAGGTTAACGACGGATATGTAGTCTTTGCGATTACTGTCAGTAGCGTTGGCTCACGTTTCACAAACTCTTTAGGTACAAATATTTTACAGTTCAACTCTGAATGAGAACAGCTACACATATTTAATTTAAATATAATAAAGTATTAAAGTGTCGACTACTTTGATGAAATGTTTTTATTTCAAAAAGATTAGTTGCACCAGTGTATTGCATTTATAAAATTCAATATACGGAAGCATTTCAAACACAACTGATAAATTTGCTTCATAATAACGTAGGTAAATCGTAATGGTTTACATTTATTCGAGAAAATTATTAATCTTGGATAGAAAATATATCAGGCACTTCAAATTTTCATTTCTCAGTCCCAATTTTAAATTTTTTGATGGTTTTCAAATATCTTTAATCACATTAAGATGTCTGGGAGGTGAAATAAATTAAAAATACAATAAAAAAAGATATTCCACATAACTAGATTCTTTCCAGGAGTTGTGGCGGCAGTGGTGGCATCAGTCAGTTTTTAAACTTACTAAAAGTTGTACTAGAACCTTTTGTCTGCAGACTTAATTTTAATGCGAGCAATCATTATAAAATAAATCATCTACATTTAATGTTTTATTATTTCTGAGTGTTGGTATTTTTCATTTATTACAGAAAAACAAATCTTTTGGCTTATTTTACTGTAGTGCTATGATGCAAAATTTCTACCTGTACTTATTCTTTTAGATTCTTATTATCAGTGGTATAAAAAGGGAATAGGTATATTCAGACTACAATTTGTGTGGAGGATAGACAGACAATGACATTGGTATGTTGAAGTCATTATAACCAATAAACTACTATTTTTTTATGGTTTATAGGGACCATGCAGGATATTATCAGTGTCATCTGGGGATAATGTTACTAAACTTTTCGTTACACGGTTGTAATGTGTGGATTTCCCATAACATATAACGTAATTAATCAATATAATTTATAATGCCTACATATAGTGTAGTGTGTTTTATAAAAACATTTTAATAACTCGTAAAAACAACAGTGTTCAGTTTTCCAGAAAACGAATCTCCTTCATTTTTAACATAAATCTCTTTACATTCAATGACGTTTATTATTTTGTATCGACAAATTAAATGTCATCAAAAAGTTCTATTTCTATCATTTTAAAGCGACTTTTATGTTTCTTGCATGGTCCCTATAGACAGGGTACTCAAATCAATTTAATAATCTCCATTACGTAAATCTGCAATTGTTTTTAGGAGTAATGAAAAGTATAATTAATGTAAGCAGAGAGAATCAGCGAATATGTTATCGAGATTTGTTTACCATGTATTAAGAATATAAGTGAAAATTCTAACCAATTAAATGTTAGAATATTTAATTGAAAAACATTTTTCCATAATGTAGCTATTGTGAATCGTGATTTAAAAGAAATGACGTTTATCTGAAATGGGAACATTAAGATGATGTTAATGAGTGATATATTGTTGAAGAAAAGCTAAATATACTCTTACTTCAAAGACTTTCATATCATCCGTAAAACGTGTTACATATAATTATAACTGATACATTCATATATAAAAAATACCCGCTCAAATTTACAAACAGAAATTGTTAAATACAAATGTCACACTGAAAATAAACTATTTCGAATACATTGGCTTGCAGAACTGTTCCTGCCGTTTCTTTTCATCGTGAACAAAAATATGCCTTTTCTCAAATAACAATCTAGTTATTATAGTTGAACGTGCACTTTGAATATTTCCAATATATTTTGTAAGCAGATTTTCAGAATATGCAATTGTCAGGTTGTACGACTGAAATTTGCCCAGATGCAATTTCTAATCTCTTAACAGATTACAAAAATATGTCTAACAAAAAACACAGTTTGGTATTTTAATAGCAAAATATTTCAGAGAGGGCAAATGTAATCGTGGTATTCTTTTCCACTTTTCTCGTTATTAAGGCCAAAGCGCTATGAAAGTAATTTCGATTAGAAATAAATAGACTAGTGAAACTGATGATTTTAATTATAATATGTACAGAAATAAATTTTTTTTCCAAAACTGACACATTGCCTCTGCGAAACAAATACCAGTCTACCATCAAGACTGCTTATTTTTGATTCCTGCGAGGCGCACCTAACACCGTCATTGGAAAACACGTGAATACTGGCTACGCTGGTGATGTGTCCTCCCACAGCCACTACGTCACGTCAAGCAGCAAGTAAGCTTCCATAAATCCGCTCATTCGCTACAATGAATAACTGTATGATTTATAAATAATGAGATATTATATCCTATGAAATATGCTAAAATTATTATTAAGTCTAATGCGTATATATTTGGCTTTATAATTGTGTAAACCTTAACATAAAATAAACGTCGACAAAATGCGGGCGACAGGCGTTCCTCGTGCTTAAAACATAAGTCCAATATTTACAAAACGATCCCACGGAGGGCGTCTCACTCCCGGGGTAGGGTGCCTTAAATTTTCGCTAGCAATTCAATTCCACTACCAAAATGTAGATATGTTTTACACTTCCGTGTACACTTGTAAGCAGGTAAAATATCTAAAGCGCAACATTTGCCTATTTCGGGCAGAGTTGCCACGGTCTGCTCCTTCCGGTGATAGATTGTAGAATCGTATATTCATATAACATTTTCCTATTTTAATTTTCAAACATAATACTTTTCATCACCATAGATGTAACAAAGAAAAACCAGCCTCTAACATTCTTAATAGCTTTAAAACAAACGGACACTATACAATGTAAAAGGAGTGGCATATGTTCGTAAAATTAGATTAAACTATGTATCAGTGAGGTTCTAACCGTAGTACGCATTCAAATTAAGTAAACAGAAACGGCAGCCCCTCCTTCAAAACTGATACATATTGTTATCAACATCTACCTTCCATGTTTGACAAACAAAAAAAAATAAAACCCTCTGCGTCTGTCGATTGTCGCGCTCGTGAGCCGGCTGCGACGTGTGGAACGCACTACGTGATGGTGGCCCTCAAGTATCACTGTTTATTGTTTTTGGCCATATTATGTGAGGCCCAGTTCAAGGATGTTTTCCACGAGTTGCTCAATGCTTCATCGAATTTTGAGCGGAAGTGGCTGAGGGCATCTTGCTCGCAGAGGTCCAGAACCTGTAATGTGGTTCGTTCTCATCAAATTTAGGTGATAAGTTATATAAAAGAAATATGAAAAGCGATGATAGGTTTTAACAATATTTATTTTTACATAAAATAAACAAATCACACTTCGGTGAGAATTAGTGGCATTGTAAAAAAATGATCACTCCAATACAGTAATGTTTCCAATGATATTGGTGATTCTCAGCAATCGTTAAAAAAGAAAATTCACAATAACCATTTTTTCTAGACAATAGTGAGTTTATTTAATCAGCTTGAAATTGTAAAATTTCACTTTTAACACTTAGTGCATATGAATTGAAATAAATAATTACGTCAAACATACAAATGAGTCATAAAGAAGCCAAGTCAGCACCATCTAATTCGATTAAAATGTGAATAAACCATTTTTCCTTTTTAGGACACATACTGAATTAACTAACCATGTTATGTGTATTTACCGTTAAACAACTATATAAATATTATGATAAGTAGAAAATAATAAATTTTCCAAAAAGTAGAAATTTGTTTTGGATAATGATGTTATTGCATTCAGCATGTGGTGTCTTTCAGAGAATAAAATGCAATAATAAATCTTTATTGCTTATGATTTGTTTAGTAAATAAATAAAATTTCTTAAAATCAGCTTGTAATTTCTTAAAATCAGCTTGTAATTTCTTAAAATCAGCTTGCAATTTCTTAAAATCAGCTTGCAATTTCTTAAAATCAGCTTGTAATTTCTTAAAATCAGCTTGTAATTTCTTAAAATCAGCTTGTAATTTCTTAAAATCAGCTTGTAATTTCTTAAAATCAGCTTGCAATTTCATAAAATTAGCTTGTAATTTCTTAAAATCAGCTTGCAATTTCTTAAAATCAGCTTGCAATTTTTAAAATAAGCTTGTAATTTCTTAAAATCAGCTTGCAATTTCTTAAAATCAGCTTGCAATTTCTTAAAATCAGCTTGTAATTTCTTAAAATCGGCTTGCAATTTCTTAAAAAATGATTATTCTTCCTCTTGCTGCCAATTATTTCGCCAATGGCAGTTTAGTAATACTACGTAACTTATGGCAGTTTAGTAATGCTATGTGACCACGTGAATTGAAATAACAATTGATGGAATTATCGTATAGCTTAATTTTTTTCTTATTCACATTTTTTCAAACTTCATCCATTATCTGTTCTGTAGTGAAGACATCTTTGAATTAAAACATTTCCAGCTTATTTTGAACACTTTAGAGTATAATGTTTACAAAGTTTAAACTGGAAATGCCAGTTGCCAAGAGGTTTAAACACCTGTTATTTAGGCAATATAACAAGTTTTAACTATTTATATATATTTTTATATATTTATATACATATATATATATATATATATATATATATATATATATATATATATATATATATATATATATATATGTATTTGTCAACCAAAGTTTGAAATGGTTATTTTAAGTGGATGTATCTAGTTATGTTAAGATCTGAATATTCAAATATTTAAAAATGATGTAACACAGACAGACTGATTTAAAGTTGCAAACAAAAATTGGATGTCGCTGTCTTTGCTTTTATACGACACAAAAATATCTATATTTTTTTGTAAAACATGTTATATTTTAAAACAAAAAGTCATTTTTAATATGTAATGTAATTTTTAATATGTAAATGGTTTTTTGTTCTTATATGCAAGCAAATGAGATAATAATTATAAAAAGTCAATTAACAAAATAAGTGAATCCTGATGAGGTCATAATAAAAATAACAAATATTCTTCTCAAAGTGATCTTACTATTGGTATATGTCTTATTGCTTTTGAAGAGTGGGGCAGATCTGCCCATTTTCCTTTACTATAATAATAGATAAAATAAAAAATTAACTCACCAAGGTTTCTCTCAAATACGCGAGATCCTTCTCCGAACTTAATTCGGGTAAACCAGTAGAGATCATCATTGCAAACAGTGATATGAAGAGATGACCGTGCTTCCTTAAAATCATGAAGGCCTGGAACAATGATAATATTTTTTTAGTCAGACGGGCTTATCTCTATGGAAGCAATTCTTTCTTAAAAACTGGAACACTTGGAATCAGTGAGATATCTATTTGTGGTTCTACAGAATTCGAAACAAATTGATATTGAACAATATATGGGTTTTTCTTTCTAGGTGAAATTAAAGCAATACTGTCATGCCAGGCAGTGGGGACGAAGGAAGTCTTCAAAATTTAGTACGTGCACTTTTCCATAAGCTTACAATTCGCATTTGATGCAGAAAAATGTCTCATTTTTCCGATATAATGGACAAAGAATCTCATTAATGAGACCAAACTGACCCGAGTGCTTCTTCCTCAATCGAAGTTTCGTGTGATAACTTCCATAATCAATTAACTTGATCTCTGCATAAATTTAACAGTTACACGTAAATATTTATGCTGTAAATTGAGGAGCCCTTGCATGTCCCATGCCTTCGGTCCTTGGAAAATTAATCAATTGCTTTTTCAGTTCGTGTACGTATGACGTATGCTTTATTATAGCAATTAATATAAAGCTTGATAAATCTATTCTATAAATCACAAAGTAGATGAATTATTACTTTAATTAACGTACAAATAAAAGAAGTTAAGAAGAAAATGTCACTGCAAAACCGAGAGGTGTATATATGGAAGAATCTCGGATGCCATGCACATGAGTGAAGAATGGAAAGAAATGTATTTCCTTTTACTACTTACTCTGGATATACTTTCAGATAGATACATATTTTTTTTAGCTCTAATATAATTTTGTATATTAATTTCCTCTTTCCAATTTAAATTCATACAAAAATATAGTTAAAGGGTAAATAGCCAAAGAATAAATCATAAAAAAAATGATACGGGAACTCACAGTTTCACAATGCCTTTGAAAAATTTGAAATTCTAGCGCTTCCTTTTTAGCATCCTTCTGTCCTTTATTGATTACGTTTACGAAGTCGTGCGTTAACACAAACGGCACTCGCTCACGCCTGAAGCCAAACTTCTCTTTAAAGTGCCCCAGTATGTGGCCAAAGTCTATATGGAATAGCTGAAAATGGAAAAGTATAATATATAATTTGAACATATAACAAAATTGTAGAATTGGCATGTCAATATTGAAGGTATTTATGAAAAAATGATTTAGTGGAACATTAGTAATAAAACATAAAAAAATTATTTTTTGAATTTACGGGCTTTGCCATTATAATACTAGCAAAGCCCTTAGAACGTAAGCTGAGCGCTATCCAAATTGGTATCAACCGAATAAAGGCCAAGTAATTATCAATGCTATCACGAGAATACAATAGGCCCATCATTGTAGTGAAATCAGGTGGGACTTCTCCAACAATATCAATAAATATAGAAGAAAATGTGCTAAGTCATTTCAGAACAAACCCAATTCGAGTACGCTATGGTAGATTATGTAATTTAAGTGAAAATAATTATTGTCGGCTGCAAAAGTGTGTTGACGTACGGGGAAGACACTTTGAACATAAAATTTAGGTAAGTGTAAATACATTCTAAAAAAAATTTGTATTTTAATTACTATGTATGTGTGTTTTCTAGTTTTTTTAAAACAGATAAATGACATTTTATTTTGACACTTGACAGTTTACGATAGGCGTGCCACGTTAGCAAACTGATGTTTTGCGTTATTGTTACAGGATGTTAATTTACACATAATTATGATTTCATACAAAATATAAACTCTAATTATTTTATAAACTAGGTGACAATTTAAAAGAACAACATCACGCCGGATTACACATGATTAATTTGTACGAATGGTTGAAATGGAGTCTTTTAGTTAATTTACATATTGTATATAGTGTTTATTATTTTGGAAACCTGCAGCTTATTTGGTGTTAAGTGAATGCTATGCCATTTAAGGGAACACCACCAACAAAATAGATATAAATCAGAACAAACAGGTTTTCTTGCCAAAATAGTGTAAAAGGTTAAACTGCATGATTTTATTTAAAGGTAAATATAATAACGAAACATTCTGTCGAGGGTGATTTTTAAGTTGAAAATATACATTTTTACCTTATAGATGAATAGTTTTTCTAGTAAAATTTTAAAAAGTCAAGAAATTTAATGTTTTCTTTTTTATTATTTAACTCATGCCTAAATATTATATTAATTTAAATTTAAAACAGTTCTGTTGATTTATAATATTTATAGCTTATAACAAATTTAAAATAATATTCCCTTAATGAAGATAACTAGCAGCACGTTTCTCTCATATTACTCTTATTTTAACAATTTATGATTCCTGTTCGCTCATTTTAAATAATAGTTAATGACTAGTGTTGAAATGGTCTTGGTTATTTTTAGAGTCAAATCATCTGAAACACCATTTAAAAATTAATGTTGATTAGTAAAACTAACTTATTCACAACAAGATAAGGGGAACTTTCTTAATATTTCAATTATAAACTGTCTTTAAATCACTTCGTTCTATTACATAGCAGACGTGTAGGAGTGAACTTATTACTTTATCTATCGTAACTCTTCTTTGTTGACCATAACTCAATAGGTGCTTCTGAAGGTACTTATGCTTGTGAAATGAACTGCAAATACCTGTCCCGTTTTCTTGACCATGATGTTGTCTGAATGACGGTCAGCCACACCCAACACGTAGGTTGCTACGCAGTATCCCGCACAGCTCAATGTGAACTCTTCTATAGCCTTGTTTAATGCTTCTTCTGTAGAGTTGTGTTCTCTTAGCCAACCTGGTGAATTATTCGAAAAAAATTGTCACAGTATTTGATTTCAACTAAATTTAGGACTCCGAATTCAAATTTCATAATGTTTATTACATTCAACATGGCGGCCTCTCTCATTCGCAACAAATTGCTGCCATATCAGTTTTCGTCTAATTTTAGGGTCCTGAATTTGAATTCCACAATATTCTTGATATTCAAGATGGCGGCTACCGTCATTCTCCAAAAATCATTACATTACCCGTTTTTTTCTAATTGTAAGGTCCCAAATTCGAATTTCATACTGTTTTTAACATTCAAGATATTGACCTCTGTCATTGCAACATATAGCTGCTATATCTGTTTATGACTAGTTTTAGCGTCTTGAATTCAATTTCATAATATTTCTGATATCTGAGATGGCAACCTATGTCACTTCATTCCATTTAAATCAATGCAGTAGTTTTTGTGTTACTCAACAAAGAGACAGAGACAGACAAAAACTGTAAAATAACTGTTTTTGGTTTGGAGAAGTCTAAATAGGTAGGAAGTCTAAATATAGTCTTAAATCTCTCCCTCTAATCCCTCTAATTTTTATAAAAATATCTCCAATCTACAAACACACTTCTGTTACACTCCTATAACAGTATAGATTATGTTACATCGCAAGTACACATTTAAGATCAACTGATGCTGCCAGAGGGAGTCAAAGAGGAGTGCTATGGAGAGGTATCAGTATTTGTACTAATAAATGCTGTGGCTTTGGCAGCTGTTAATGAGTTTCAGAAATCGGATTTCATTTTAAATATAACAATTATACCTAATTATTGAAAACCCGTGTGTTAGAAAAAACAAAGTTCCTTAAATTTACTGTGAATGCTTATGTATACTACGCAGTAAATAGATACACAAATTACGCATATATAATATGTAGAATATATTACACACATAAACGTATACTTGATATATAGATTATATTATTTTAGTAGATTATACTAATATTTCAAAGTTAATTTACAAAAATGCTTTCGGCGTACTTGGATTCTGTTCACCTAAAGAGTAATTGTCCGTTAGCCACATATTTTTAAAGATGTTTTATGTCTTTCTGGACTCTGTAAGTTCAATTGACGAAGCCATTTTTGTTTCATTCTTAAAAAATAAAAAGAAATTCCCTCTAAAAAACTAGAATGATTGTTGTTCGAATAAAATCATTATACATTGTTTGTTAAAACTGTATTTAAATTTATACTTATTTGTACTGACCTAGAAGGGCTCCTTTTTTAAATGGTGAAGTTGCTGAAAATTTGCTATTGTCCTTCTGTATATTAGCTATTGTCTCTGCCTTCAAAACAACCTCTATCATACCCACTCTGTACTCCATGGATATACAGCCGTAAGGGTTCATCCTGTGAATATAAATTTGTAACAATGAATCCTAGCTGCAAACAAACTCCACTCTTTCCAGTAACGATGTTGGCAATGAGCTCTGTACATTTATAAAAATAATTTTATTGTGGGTGAAGTAATTACCACGTAAGTTTTTTTTATAAAGATGTCTTAGGCACAATAACAACATATTTTTTACTGATCAGCCCAGCCATTTAAAATTTAAGATTTTTTTTTCATTCAATAATATTACTCGGAAACGGTTGAATATTATTAGGTAAAATTTTACTTAGTAATAGCAACTACTATTGATAGCAACTCAAATAACAAAAATTATCAAAATCAGAGCAAAAGTCAATTGCCCATATCTATTCAGCTATAGCCTTTAATGTGATTTAATACAAATACATATTGTACGTTTTCTATAATAATTCCAAAATCAAATAAATAAGTATAAAATTTTAATAAAAATCCAGGGCCGTGTGGTCCATACAGCAATAACAAATTAAAATATCACCCATGTGAAATAAAATTTTCACACTTTATATTTTTCCCATTTTCTGGGAAGGAGCTACCTGTCTATGGTCTATGCGCTCCTGTCAATATACGTTATGGATGTTAACATATAGATACTTTTTAAAATGTTATTTTAATAATGTGGAGCGGAACAAATCACATTTTATATTCACATGGTAATTTTCTGAAATGCATTAGACCTATTTCATTCTTGATTTTTAAACTTGACCTTAACCTTTTAAGCTTAAAATAATATATCATTTTTCTATTACCTGAAGTCGTAACCTTCATTTTTCCATAGTTTATCCATTATCCTAAGCATCTGCAGAGTGAGCATATCCTGACGGAGATCGTCTCCGTTTTTGAGGATTATTGATATATCACTACCGTAAGCATCTGCATTCTCAAACACCAGCCACAGTGGACGCATCTTGCTGTCCATTACACGGCACATTCGCTCCCTGAGATGTTATGAATTAATTAGCAATTGAAGGAAAAAGAAATATTGCTTTTTAGATGCATCGATGTATTATTAAAAATTATAGTGATTTATCAGAAATATATAAAATTTTCAAAAATACAATGAGCAGTTTTTTTATATGCAATGTCTTACAGTTGAAATACTATCCCATTTTATGTTTCAAACAATAAGCTATACAAAAATATCTATAATGATAATTTTACACTACTATTGCATTAGGAGTATTTCACACAAAGATTCTTAGAAATAGATGGAAATATGTCACTATAATATTTTTTCTGTAACTTTAGCTGCCTTTTTTATTAATCGTTTGAGTGCCGACGAGCGCTATCGTGCTCATGCGCGTACTAACTAAATTTGCCACGAGCGCGATGGCACTCGCGAAATCAGTTGCTGTTTAGCCATAATGTCGGAATACGAAAATAATTCAAGTGAAAATGATCGGTTTTCAAGTTGTGAAGAATGTGATAGTGGAAGTGACATTGTGGTGCGCACACAATTTGTGAGCGCAATGCAAATTTTGAGTGAAAGTGATAATAGTGACGATAACAATTATTTTGCTGATGCTGGATGACTGCGAAAATACGATGTGACCTTGATTTCATTTTCTTTGTATTTTATTTTCCTTCTACAAGTTTTTATTAAGAAAACACCGAAAAAATTATTAAAATTGGAAAATTTTTGGAAGAGATACAGTTTTTTTTCGAGACAAGGGTAAATGATATTAAAAACAAAAGATTTCTTTGGCATTTTTAAGTATATATGAGTAAAAAACTATGGCACTAAGACGGTTAAATTAATTTCCTTTAAGTTATTTCTTTAGTAATTTGAGACCTTTTTTGGAATCATTTATTTCACTATTCCCATGGGAACACAAAATTTATACATTTTTCGATTCAACATTTTCGAAACATTTTTCGAATCAACGGTTATATCCCAAACCGATATGCAGATTTTATTATGGAAAATAGTATCTATCCTTTTGTATCCTAGATTTTTTGGTAATGCAGAGTATTGCAGTGAAATTACATACATTGCGCTAAACGGTTCAAAATTTCTAACGTTGCGATAAGCAGCTAATATTCTGCTGTCAACTTTTAGATAACTACAGAAATATTGATATAAAATTTGAACGTCTTACTGATATACAGTCCTATATTATTCTACCAGTAATCTGTAACCTAATTTATAATAAACGGACAAAACTTACTTTATTCTCTTACACTTAAACCGAGGATTGAGAGGACTAGCTACATGGGACAAGGCTTCTTGGCAATGAGACTCAGCCAAGTACTCAGTAAGAAACGAGCGTGCCTTGATAATGTCCCTTTTCTGTCGGACCATTTCGCTTGTTCCTGAAAAAGAGTAACAATCATTTTTCAAGGTGTTAAAACAATCTTATGTCACTGATAATAAATACAGCTAAATGGAAAAAAAATTAATAGTAAAATTACAAATAAGTGTAGTTTATAATATCCTTTACATGCATATGTTTGAAATGATCAAATTTATTAAAGTTTTATAATGCTTTACAGAGGACTATTCCTCTACCTTTTTGGTAGAGGACCAACAACTCGACAAGCGAACACAAAAATTATTCATTACAAGAAAATATTCATGAATACACCTAGTTTGCTTGTCAGATGAATGTATGTTTATGAATGTGTGTTGTGAAGGATTATGTACTCGAGTGTAAGACTCTCAGTCACCAGATGTATATAACAATATCTGTTATATTTATTTAAAATGTGCATAAATTTCCAACCATTAGACGGAAGACATGAAAGTCGATAAAACTAAGGAACACTTGATTATACACTCTTTTGCATAAAAAATGGGCGGTTTTGATTTTATCATATTATTAACAAAATATTATTTATAAAGAGGTTGTATTAATTGTAATTGTTACTGGCGGGTATAGTGTATTCTGGCACATAAAAACAAACGTTCTAAATTTTAAATTTATTCTTTTTGAATGAAAATTCTCTTTCACTGGCAAAAACATATTTTTTGGCGGTAAATGAAATCCACCTCTTATTAAGTTCTTTTTCATTTGTTACGTTTTTTATTTTAATGAATAAATTTTAAATAAATTTCTGCTGTTTGCTGCATTAGTTCACTTCTGTTTGCTGTTCTCAGTATGGTTGAAAAAACGATAAGAGCTAGTAAAATTATTGCGCTGCTTGAAGAAGGCTGTAGCCAATGTTTATGTGTCTCAGCTGTATAATGTGAGCCGTTCCACTATCCAAAGGACCTGGAAACGATACCAAGAAACGGGCTCCATTAGTAGAAGGCCCGGTTCTGCAAGAAAACAGTGCACTGACCCACGGGACGACCGCTTCATAGTTAGTCAAGCGCTACGAAATTGGCAAGTTACGTACGTCGATCTCAAACAGAACCTCGAGGACGTCAGAGATATACAAGTAAGCCTATGGACAGTCAGAAGGAGACTTCAGGCCGTCAGTATACATAGCTATCGCCCAGCTCGGGGCCCTACATTGCTCCGTGAGCATCAAGTTGCCAGATTGAGATTCGCTCAAAATTTTTCGTGAGGGACTCAACAAGACTTGAATAGTGTTTTATTCTCCGATGAAGCTCGTATATCGATTAATGGTGAGGATCGACATCGGCGAGTCTTATGAAGACCTGGAGAACGCTTCGCAGAAGTGTGCTTTGAGGAAATCACCCCTTACGGTGGAGGTTCCATATTGTTTTGGGCTGTAATTAACTCAGATGACCGTACCGAGTTAGTTTTTATTGAAAATGGCACACTTAATATGCAAAGGTATATAACAGTGGTTCTTATTCCTGATGCCCAACCCGCATTAACAGTAGTTGGAGGCGAGTCCATTTTTATGGATGACAACGCTTGCGCCCACCGCTCTAGATACGTTGATGCGTATAGGCCGGAATTCGTCAGTTAGACTGGCTAGCTAGAAGTCCCGACCTCAATCCGATAGAACACATATGGGATAACCTCAAACCGTAAAACCAGCTCCAGAAAACATTAAGGCCCTTAAAAATGTGATCGTCGCTGAATGGGAACGTATTCCTCAGGAAATGATAAAAAAACGTTGTCGAAAGCATGCCTAGCAGATTAAGCGCATTGATTTTAGCTAGAGGAGGCCATACTCGTTACTAAAATTTCAAATTTTATGTTAAATTAATAAAAAATATTCAAAAATAAACTTTAGCCATTTTTAATGTACCAGTATGAAAATGCTTGTCTGTGGACTTTTCATCGTTTTTTTATTTATTCGCATTTTTAATGACTGAAGTAGGTAAAAACAATATCACAATAATAAATAACAATATTCTCATCATATCGCCATATAAAATGCATCAAATAATAATAAAATAACTCTGATATTGTTTATTCCTATAAGTGCCCGTTTTTTTTGCAAAAGAGTATATATTATGTAATATACATAGGTGACATTTCAATTATTATTGAAGGATTCAAAGATGTCTTTTTAGAACTAAGAAAAATGAAAGAAAAAACACATTAACAAACAACTGGAATGTTTGAGCAAGAGTTCATATTTGGTGAAGAATGCACCTAAAATATATTTTCTTACAAAAAGAAGCTTTCCATGCTGTCCAGGCATTTTTAAATTAAGGGAATATTAGATAGAGTGGTGTTCAAACTACACCATGGCATATGTTATTCATTAGTCAATACGATGGATGTATACAGAAACATTCTACAGTCACAACTTCTGTATTATCAAAACAGAAATTTATTAAAATTCATCATGGCCAGTCTTGAAATTTCGACAGTGTAACAATTTACTATTATAAATTTCATTTAATTTTTTTAACATTTATTATATTAAATATGGTGAACATGTAAAACGGCCTTTGATTTATTAATATTTGTCTTTTTTAGTTTATCTACTTACGTTGAGATCAATATTTGGCTTACCTTTTAATTTCTCTAAACAATCTGCTTGTCTGGTCAATACTGGTAAATGTTCTTGACATCCTCTGAGATATGCTTCCAGTATTAAGCCAAACCTTATGGACACCGAAGCCACCTGCATTTCCGACCTGGGAATCATTAGGAAAACACAAATTAAATCCAATGCATTAGTAAAGTGTAAAGATTTTTTGTTTTTCTGTTTTTTTTTCACACACAATGAATGGCATCAGTTTAAAGTTGCAAAATTGATAATTTTTATTGTTTTGTTTTCATTTGATTGTTAAGGTAGCAATTGAAGAACTGTATTATAGCTGTAATTATTTGAAAGGATATTAGTTTCAAGGAATGTTGTTTGAACAAATTTTACATGTTTCATTTAAGCTCGCTGTAGCCAAAAATAGGTAAAATATGAATGTCAGTTGTTTTACTTATTTATAACTAATGCTTTCAGCCAGTAAATTTAACCATCTTGTTTTTATTCCATATCACATATTCCGCAATATGTAGATGAAACTTGTTGAGAGAATTTAATAAGAGAAAAATATATCATGTGCAATTTCCTGTTTTGGAAGATTCCATTACATAAAAAACAGGTTGAATGATCTCTGATTATATTATATATCCCTCTTATATATTGTCTCTTAATAAATGTGAAAAATTATATTTTTATTTACTCAAATTTTTTCTATATTATGCAGATGAAATTTGTTATTGTAAAAAAAGTCAACAAATGAATAAGGTCACACTCTTTTTTACTAAAAGAAGGCTACCATATGTTCTCCTGCTATGGAGATGTCATGTATGACAGTTTGCATTAAGAGTTTTGTTATTGTAATGATTGTTTTTTAGTATCATGTTTTAGTTTCGTTCAATAAATTTTTTTAATGTTATTTTTAAAAAGTATAGTCATTATATAAGAGTTGTGTTAAAGCAAAATATTTTGAATCTACAGAATAGGTACAGTCAAAATATCATCAAAAACAAACTTCCAAAATTTATAATATTAGTCTTTAGTCATTTTTTTGCAAAGTCATTGTAATATTGTGTTTTTCAAGCGTTTTTTTTTAAATTCTCATATTGGTATTCCTCACATCAGCCATCATTGTTTTGATAAGAGCTTACTTTTTAAGATTTTTAAATATTTCCTTGAAGAAATTGATTAACTATATGCTTTTTTGTTCGGCGTAAATCTTTATTTCTGCTATCCCATTCACACATACAATTTTTTGAACTTAGCCGTTTTCCAAATTGAAAAAGCCAAGTAATTTCGCATAAAAAACAAATAACATGCTATTTGTATGTACTATTTAATTTTTTACACTTTTTATTTTTGAAGGCAAAAAATGTAAATAAGGTAAGAATTTTCAGTTTTTTAAATAATTTCGATAACTTTAGTCTTTTATCAACAATATTTCATCAAGAACTTTATCATCTAACAAACCCGAAAAAACATAATACTGCTAATTTTAGTTAAAGTAAAAACTAGTAGAGGTTAAAAACTACGTCAAAAGCAAAAGAAAATAGCTCCTATGGTAATAATGTTTAAAAATAAGTCAATTTCGAGAGAAACACAGCACATAATTTGGAACAGGCATTTGTGACATCAACATTTTTGTGTAAAATGGCCATGATAATCAATGCTAAATGTAAAAAGTAGATGAGTTCCACTTTCTTGACTCTATAAAAGTACGATAGTACTTCATCTGTTGATTGAGAATGTCAGTACCAGCCATGTGTTGGTTATACTGTTTAACTACCTTCAGAACAAATACTCTGGTATAAAATTACACTGAGTATATTTTTTCAAAACATATCAAATTAATATAATAATATAATGGAAGTTTTACTATGGCACAAATACTTTTGATACGACACTGGGTTTCCATAGTGGCGCGGGTATTCTCCTTTCATAGTTATTTTCTATATAACAATATTATTTGAAATAAAAGAATAAATCCACAAGAACAATCAAAGCTGGAATATCTTAGGCAAGTAAAAAAATTGTTTTCTATTGTTCTACTATCTAAAAATTGATCGTTGGTACTCACTAAATTATATGTAATTTCAAAATTACCCGTGAATACATAGGTACAGATTCTTAATGCAGGAGCCAAATTCACACTTAAAAGATTCATGTTTTTGAACCGTTTTCTAACTATTTAAAATTTTTTTGTCAAATCTAAATTGTATGTATACAACCAGAGTATCTGTTTAAACATTTCCTTGATTCTATTTGCGTTTCCTTTTAATTTCCTCAAAGTTGTACTTATTTATATATATCCTGTTAATAAAGCTGATTTCTACATAGTAATGCATATTAACATATTTAATGGAAGTATTACCTTAAATGCCAAAACAAATAGTGTCCAATGTTCATGTTATTGAGGGCACGTTTCAGAAGGAACTTGACAAGATCACACATCAGATAAGATTCGTGCTTCAGGGCCTGAACAAGTTGGAGTAGGTAGAGAGACAGGTCCTCATCGCTGTAGTAAAAAAGTTAGTACAGTTGTATATTTTATATAAACGAAATTTGCTCAAATTTGCCTAACATTTGATTATTATTTATCTTTCAAATAATATAGCAAGCTAATGTTTTCTATTCTTGACATATGCAATGTCTAAAGTGTAAGCATAAAATTTATGAGCTGACCGTACTCTCCGTAAAGTAATGTAGGTATAATTACAAAAATCACCTAATATGTATAATATGATTTTCTAAACAGATGAAACCTATGTGACCAATAACTAGATCATAATAAAAAAAATAATTTCTACGAGTTTCTTAGATATAGAAAAATGATTTCATTGAAATCTATGAAACGATACTTATTTCATGTAATTTACAAATTTTTTATAAATTGACCAGGATGCAATTGCTGGAGTAAACACATTGCCTTAAAAATTGATTAACTGTATGCAATAAGGTGTACATACTCTTCAAATTGCCATATTGGCCTCTGTATTATATTGTTGTTGATTAATTTTTTATATTTATATTTGCATATGTCTTACAACTAAAATGACCATTCAAAAGTTAGCAAGGTCCTATCTTTGTTTAACATTAATTTCATGTGTCCAGATCAACGGATTTCAAACTTTTTTTTCATTTACTACTCTTGTGAAACAGATCTGTCATATACCACTGAACTATTACATACGTTATTAGGATCGAATTATATCTCAGAATGGTAAAGCAATACAATTACAATTTTAAAATTACAAATTACAAACTGTAAAAACTTTTATTTACTTTTAGAAATGTTCTCTAAACCTAAAAATTCAGTAACAAGGATGCGGCTGCATGAAATAAATAAAGAGATGCTGGTTCAGTTGTGCTTTATTTTAAATGCTAATTTGGGTCAAGATTCCGTTTATTATGAAAATTAATTTTTACTGTCATAGCAGATGGGTCGCTTTCGCAAAGATAAATTCACATAACTATACTTTAGTAAAATTAATTTTATTTTGATATACAAAAGTTGCGAGAAGAGAAAGAAGTTCATCGCTAAATATATTATATTATATAGTTTCGTCAAAGATTTTTTTTCCGTTGTTTTGAAATATTTTTGGAAAGTTTTTGCGAGCATTTTTTTAATTATTTTTGCAATTTCACTTCAGTTTTGTGTACTGTCACAGAACTTACTCACTCAAGGAAAGGCTACAGATTTTCATAGAAAATACTATTATACAACACTTAACATTTTTTCATTGAATCATTGTTATTACTTCAAAAATTTAATTAAGTAGTTAAGGTAAGTGAAAATATCTTATAAATATGCCAGTGTTGTGATTCATAGCTCGTCTGTGAATCAATTGTGCAGTTCAAAATTAGTATCCATTAGGAACACTTGTAACATTTCAGAACATGGTTTCAAATATAAACAACAGTTTAAAGCCGGAGATTTAATGCAATTATCTTCTTCAGGGCCTCCCGAAGAACATGTTTAAATCATTCAGGTATCCGTTCTACTGCTAAAGTTTTTTTGAGGTACTGTAATTACTGTGAGTGTAATTTTCTATAATTAATTTTACTTTGCTTGCAACACCTGCATATTTTCCTGTCGTAATTAGTCCATGTTCTATGAAGAAATCAGTAATTTGTGTTGATTGATATACTTATTCTTGCTATACACAAATGAGTTTCTAAAATTGAGGGAAAATGATTTGTATGGTAATAGGATAGTATACATTTGTATTATAAACGTACAACATTTTCGTACACTTTGTATTATATGTTGTGTCTGTACTAACTTCAAAAACTCTGCGTACCACCAATGGTACACAACACAGTTTAAGAACCTTTGGTCTAAATAACATTTTTGGGACAAATGGACAGAAAAATGTAACTTTAAAATTCGATAAAATCCAGACGCAATCTCAAAAACTGAATTATTTAAGACTGATAAGAAGTAGTAATAAAGAAGATAAATTAATTTCTAAGTATTGATTGATACTTACCTGATTTCTTCGAGACACTTGACAGCAAAGCTGCGCACAGTCGAATCTGCGTAGGCATAGTCGAGTAGCTCGAGGGCTTGCTCAGCTCGCAATGTGGGCCACTGGCATAATAATGCCACTGCTCCTGCCACGTCTCCCCGTTCGCCCCACTCCACACACTGTAGCAGCTTGGGCAAGAGGCCTGGTGCCGTTGTGCGGAAGTACTCCCTAATACACAAGGAATTTATTGTGAGATGCAATGTAATGTATTTATAATATAATGTTTATAAGTCTTAAAAGGTATTTGAAATGATTACTCAGTATTGAGTTGAAGTCGCCGAGATTTAGCTAAAGTCATAAAAATTACAATACAAGAGATGTTAAAAAATTTTATCCATTATGTAGAATATATTTAAAAACCTGCTTTTGCATTTATGTCCATTTTTATAAAATTGCAGATTCTCTTCCAAGACAAAAGCGGTCTTAAAAGTATCAGTCAATAAAAATTTATAAAACTTACTTCAATTATCAGACTTAGAAATTAAAAAACAGTTATTTTTGTTGCAACTCTTATTTTAAAGTCTATCTTAACTTGGTTTTGAAATGACAACAAACTTCGAATACATTATTTTTTACACCATTATGTATGTTATATAGTAATTAATAGTTGCCAACAGTGTCTTTGTTCGTATGGAATTAAAAATAAACCACATTTACAGAGGCCCTCGGTTATAACAAGAAAAAATATTAGTTTGGTTCCTTTAGCATCAGAACCATATAATAGTATAGACAACTTCCGTTCGTCAGTTTTAAGCCCATGCTTATAAACATTAAGTCCGAGCCTTAACGTTTGTGTGCTGATAATTGAATTTCAAGATCCATATAGAATATATGAGTTAAAAAGTTTTAGAGTCAAAGATTACTCCAGTGAAAGTATGATTCAAATCGGCCCAGTAATTTTTACTTGGTGCTCAAACAAATCGATAGACAGATGAGAATTCTAAAAAAGTTCCTTTGGCTTTAGAAAGGATTAAATAGCAAATTTCATTAATTTTTTTAAAAACACCTTAAATAACATACCTCATTGATCTAAATATCAAGATACGGTCAAAGGAACAGTAAACCAAAAAAAAATGACAACACCAATTCATTTGCGCCATCTATTGCAATTAAACGAAACTACTTTCTCAGTTACATGGCTGACTGTATGCAACCGTAGATATAAATTTGATATGGCGTTATTGTATTTTATTATTTTTTAAGCAAATTAATAAAAAATGGTAATCAATTTGTATGCATGTATATTGATATGACAATGCTTGGACAGCTTGGAATTTGTGTAAAGTAATGAAAAAAGTTATTTTGCACTATACTACATAGATATGTCAGTAATGATTCAAAATCAAGATGGCTTAATTATCTGATCTTCATTCTGTGCCAATCAGTTTTAATTTATTCCCTGTATCGGGAGGTTGCGTACTTATGATTGTCGGCGTTGGTAAGATGATTATACAAAAACTGATATATACTTCATCAGTGATGAAAAGGATGAAAAAAATAAAATTTACCTCAAAGAAATTATAATGTTATATACTCTCTGCCTACATACAGATGCATATCATGTTTTCTCCTACATACAGATGCATATCATGTTTAAAATATTTGTTTATTACTTTGGTGCAAAATTGGTATAATATGTAAGGTATGTAGAAAGACACCAACTCATTCAAGATCATATTTAAATTTTATATGACCACATAAGAAAATGCAAATTTTCGACACCTCTGTCACAATACAATTCATAGGTTGTACCGAATATTATTAAATCATCTTCTGTTACGTTATACTTTCCTGTTTTATTTACCTTTACAAGCAATTCCTTTTCTAAGTGCTCTTCCCTACTTTAAAAATTAATCAAACTATTGACACAATCAATTTAAATTGGTTTTAGAGAGAGTGATAATGCAATGTGGAATTGTTTGCAAATATTTCAAAGTAGCTGCGTCTATGACATCGTTCGTGTGAAATTCGAAATAGGAAAAGTTATTAAAATTTTTTTTCTCTCATTTGTTGCTCTTGGGTATAAGCTATTACCGTACCAAATTTCATCAAAATTCGTCCCGTAGATTTTGCATAATTGACGCAGAAAATAACAGACAGACAATAATCCAAAAAAAAAATTTTCTGACTTCTGTTATCATTCTATACGCTAAATCAACCACTGTTTTTAAAATATTTTCCATGTACAGAATTCGCTCTGTTAGAATTTTATTACATGTATAGATAATTATTATTTGGTAGGGTAACTATCTAGAAGATTATTCGATTCTGTTTTCTAACGAAAGCAGTGATTTCAAAATTTAATTGTATTAACGCTCTTCGGGTACACATGCACACATATACACACACATAAAACAGCATAATAATAAAATTTTAAGTGTGAAAAGGAAAGAGAAATCAAGATAACAAATAATTGTTTGTCCACAATTAAATGAAACTACGTGATGTACTATTATTTCTACTTTCTTTAAGTTCTTTACCACAACCTAGGTTTCGTTGTATTACAACATCTTCAGGTGGGCTATTAGCAAAGATTCATGGTAAAGAAATTAAAGAAAGTAGAAATAATACTACATCACGTAGTTTTATTCAATTGTGAATAATGGAATTTCTACAAAATTAACGCCAAATATATTCAATGTTTGTTTGTCTTCAGAAACACACAAATAGTAAATTTTTCAAGTAATAATTTGTATTTTAAGACAAGACTGCTTAAAGAAATAATTTTAAAGTTGATATTCATTAGGGGAAAAAACAAATTGTTCAGTTAAGGTCGACAACCTCGAAAATAATTGCTTTATTAAATTTAAGGAGTATCTTTTGAAATTGATATTCATTAGGGGAAAAAACAAATTTTTGAAATTGATATTCATTAGGGGAAAAAACAAATTGTTCAGTTAAGGTCGACAACCTCGAAAATAATTGCTTTATTAAATTTAAGGAGTATCTTTTTTGACAATGGTTATTTATTGAACTAAATATTAATATATTTATTGAATAAAATAAAAAGGCAAATAATAAAATTCCATAGTTAATTATAATTAAAGATATAAGAAGGGACACGGTCAAAATTGTCTCCAGTTCAGACAAGATTAAGTATGATATTGAAACTCGATACATTTATTACGAATTTTTATCAAAAAATTCATTTTCACGTAGAACTTCTCCAAATTCTTATTCTTAATCTAAAAAAAATTCTTAATCTATTTCTAACTCCAATTATATATTTTCTATTTCGTCCGCTAAGACAGCAAACCTGCTAACTCCACATTCTGCATAACACAATATTTACATATCATTTGAAAGAAAATGACATTGTCTAAAAAAACCAACCCTTAATTAAATCATTAATAGGCAAAAACATGTGATGCATAAAAATAGTCAATACCATGTTGTTCAAATCATGAAACAAGATAGAAAAGGTATGTTTGGGGAACGGTATGAAAACACATGTCGCCAATTTCCCCTATGCAAAATCATCATGGAGCCGATAAATTTGTTTTTGTTTCCGCACACTTGAGTCCCATATACTTATCTCGCTTGTAACAAATGTTCTAAAATTTTAGTGTTGTTTGCACGTTTATCGACCACCCACCACGATATCGAACTAAAGCGGTGTATTAAGATTAACTGATGTTTTTGAATTTAATTTTAATTATGAAAAATTGTAATATTTATTATCTGTGTTTTACACAACAAAGTAATAATATGCACATATTCGTATGGTCATAAATCCTCTAAGAGGAATAGATAATAGAAGATGAAGGGATAAAGTGTATATAAAAAAATAGCATTTAGTTAAATACAACACCCAAAGTTTGTCAGTTTTCAAGGCGATTTTGAAACAAGTTAAGGTTTATATTGAGTAAAATTATTTTAATTTGTTGTTTGTGATGTTGACAAAATATTTAACTTGTGACACGCGGATCATATTCGTGGCACGTGTACCATGGCTACTTACCAACCCATTATATTTTATGCTTTGTGGCTCAAATAGAGCGGCTAACTCAACAATTGCCACCATTTTGTAGAATGTTTTTACTACCTGTACTTTTTTATGAAATAAAGAACAGTTTCAAGTGGTTTTTGCAAATATTCGAACAACTAATTGCCTAAACATGGCAAACGTATGTATATTGATTGTTATTTACTAATGATTTTATATCTAAATAAGCTAATATGCATTTCTTCTTTAAAAGACTTTTGCAAACCAATTTCAAAAGACTTATAACCCATTATAAAATCTATATTACTACTGAGCATCAACCGAAAAAAAATATTTTTAACAGAGTAGACCTTCGAAAAATCTAAAAGTTTCATGTAAAAATTTGATTCAAAACATGTCTGTCTAGCCTCTTTCTGTACTATTAGACATTTAGGACAATATTCCACTAAAAAAGATTAGTGCAACAGATTGCTTAGAACAGTAAACAAGAACACAGGAAACCAGGGCAGGAAAAAAGGTATTGTTTTTACAATAGACCTTTGTACCAATTAATTATTGACCATACATAATGGTTGGTCAGAAAATAAAAATAATTAGTTTTTATTAAGTTATAGACTTTTGTGAACATGTATAGACAAGCTGTTAAAATATTTAATTATGTTTATGTTGACACAATTGTGCTCAACACTACACATTACATCTCAATTGAAGCAATTGCCCTCTTGTTAAGGGAAACTGCAAGCACACAGGCCTTATGCACTTGTCTGCCAATAATTGTGTTAAGGAAATAATATTTTGAATATAGAAACACACACAATTAAGTTGATCACAAGGCATACGCAGTTAAACGCCGTATGCCTTGTGATCAACTTAACACACCACGTTAGCGACTTAAAATAAGATTAAACCCTAAAAGGATTTTATGTACGTTATGGATGTGCCCTTATAGTTCTTAAACTACTTGCCAGATTTTTACAAATGGGGTGCCTTTGATTCGTATTAACTGCTAGTGTTGTATTAGCTGTAAATTTAAAATCAATATTGCGGCCGATAAAGAGATTACTTAAATATGGGGAGCAAAGTCAGTCCGTCGTTTTAGCTCTAGGTGTATCGAAATAAATTGCAAAATGAGAACCAGTGCAAGTATAAAGAGCAATCGTAGAAGCTTCTGCACAAGTACAAGGAAGCGGAGGAAACTTTGGCCAACAAGTTTTGCTGTTCAAAGTACCCTTCTCAGTCATCGCTAAACAAAGAAATAAAAGTTAATTAGTATAATTTAAGTGGTTTGCAACTTATTAACAAATATCAAAAATGTATTTATTTAATTTTTTTTTAAATGAGTACATTCTAACAAACTCTATGAGATTTTCACTCTAGGTAACTTTTAATAGACAAAATTTTTTTCAGGTAGTAAAATTGATAACATCTTTCATGAATTCATGACTTATAGAATTATTTTGTTAGAAAAACTTGAGGATTGGAAAAGCCAAAATTCCATAGAGGCAACTAAAAAAGAGTATGACAAAAGAAGGCGGAAAACCATTTTTTAGAATCTTTGTCTGTATGATGTTATTTTGTGCGTCAATCATGCAAAATGTACTAGATGGATTTTGATGAAATTTGGTATGGTAATAGTTTATAACCGAAAATGAAATGACCGAAATGAGCAATAAAAAAAATTTCTTATTCTGAATTTCACATGAATGAAACTTGCAAGTAGGCGTACAGCTAGTAAATAATTAAATGTTCTTATGAAAAAATTTTCTAGCCTTATGAGGCAATATCTTCGAACACATGACCCAGTATTATACACGGACGGTTAAGAAAAGGCATAGCTCTTTTTGCTTGCGTCCAGTCTAATATTTTAGTACATTCTTCTCTGTTCTTTTTAAAAAATTATTAAAGGTTATAGAACGGAATTAACTATGTCTATGGCCTAAAATCATTTAAAAACTCTTTGTCTATTTAAATCCAATATTTAACATATGAAAAGACACATATATCAAGATTGTATATCTTGATATATGTGTCTTTTCATTTCTTTGTATACGAATATAATAGCTGAGGAATTTGAATGTATCAAACTTTTATTTAGACCTTTAAAAATTTAAATGGATGGTTAGATTTAAAATCAACTTCAAATAAATTTATTTAAATAGCAACCCTTATTCTTTTCTGGGCTTAAGTTAGTCTTTTTGGTTTTATATCAAGTCTTTAAATATCTTTTATGTAACTGTAATAATTAATAACCAATTTTATTAATTTGTCATTAGGTGTTTTCAGATAAGTGTACATACTATTTTGCACATCTTACTTTCCAGAAAGTGGATGAATATGTGTGCTTCATGTGGTGGAATAAGACATTTGTATGTGTAACTTGGTAGGCTAGCAATTATGGCGAAGCCATCGGAGCTTGTATTCCCGTAGGTAAAGATACATGACAACAACACTGGGTTGACTGTTTCATCACATATATTATCACCTATATATCTATTTCTTAGCTATATTATAAATGAAAACTATTCCAGAATAAAATTATTACTTTAGACATGAAAAATGGGGTGAGCACTGAAAAACTGTATTAAAAAAACCTTTTATATTTTATCTCTCATTACTAATATTATATTCTTTAGTGTACTTGGAATTAACTGATTATTTTGTTGGTATCTCTCTCCGTGTTTCCCTCATTATTGTGAGTAACAATTCTAGTATTATTTTCAGACATAGTAATTTTTTTCAATTTACCTATCCCACATCTATGGATGCAAGATGAGATGAAACGACCATATCGTAAAGTAGTTGACGTTTTTAAAATTTCATTTATCATCGTTTTTTTAGAATTTAATATAAGATAGTTGTTGCCATATTACTGAAAATGTCTAAAATAAACAAGTTCTTCAAAAAAAAATTATGAAAGAAACAGCTAAAGTTTACCGAAAAACTATAGTTATGGTTCTAAATCTCAGTCTTTGAAAAATTCACAATATTTTATACACCTGGAAAGATGATAAGATAATATTTAGAGAGACAAGATAATACCAAATTGTTGCTTCATTTATCACAGGTTTGGATGATGGGAGTTCGTATTTATGCACATTGATATTAAAAAGAAGGAATATTTGTTTGAGCTAATCTCAGAAACACCCAGAAAATATTAGACCGATTCTAAAAATTTTTCATTAATTGAAAGGTCATAGTTTCCTATTAGATGCGGTCTACATTTTAATTCATACAAAAATGTGTGTTACTTAGAACCTTTGAAGGGATCTGATACATATGTATTGTGTATGTGTGTATATTATGGTGTTAAAATATTAGATTTGATTACCTCAAGGCCCAAATATCCTTCCTATCCTGCTCATGCATTTCATAGATTGGGTCCTTCTCAGCCATGGACTTGAGCTGTGCGAGGTGCTCCGCAGTAGCTGTATCCAAAGTTAGCCGCCCCATGGACGTGACCTCGCAGTCATTCTCTTCTGCATACGAGCGCACCACATCGTCCGATGGGTACACCACACTTTGGTTGCCTCTGCTGCTTTGAGATAAAAACATTTAAGATTATACATGTACCCCAAAAGTTTAAGACTATTTATATATATATATATATATATATATACATATATATTTCATTACAGTCATTACAATTTTAAATTTATATAATTACATTAGTAGGTAACGTTGATAGGGTTCAAGAGAATGTGATCCATTTATGTATGCATCAGATCAAAATTCATTTAGCAAGTGAATATGTATAAAGGTAAAAATACAAGTTTTATAAGTTTAAAACATCTGAAGTTGTAGAAAAAACGGAAGCAGCATTGAATTTGTGAATCAAGGTAAAAAAATCAAAGGATTTCAATTAATTGTACGAAAAAATGCGAAGAAACCTTATACATTTTCATCAGTCAGATATAGTGGCAGTGATTAAGCAGTAAACTTCCAAGTTTCTGATGATTGGTTTATTATATTTAAAGTGCAATATTATAAAACTTAAAAATTATAGATGAAGCTGCATTGGCAAACACGGTGGCTGTTCACAATTATCGTCAAGAGTTTTTAAAGGAAGGAGCCTGGGGAGCAACCGTAATCAGGGCTACTCGTAAATATCAATGGATAATAATGAAAATGCGAATATTAAGACTATAACACACATTCTAAACCACGAATACATTAATAACCTTGTAGGGTGTGAGATAAGTATAATATTTAATAATAAAATCACGCATACAAATACAAAGGATACAATGATTTTGATTATTAAACCATAGTTTTCAATATTTTTTAGACTTGTAACCCAGATTTTTGACCATACATCCATAATTAATTATAATTTCAACACACAAAAAGAAGCACTATTAGATAAATAATATTAGATTTTTGTAATAAAAGTAGTTGTATATTAAGTAATGGTATTATAAAGAAATAGTAGAAAGGATCAAATATCATTTATTGATTAAAAATCAATTAAGGATAAATATTACTTATCATATGGCAATTCTGAGGTGAAAAGCCATGTTTTCGATGCATTTATAATGCAGTTATTGCATGAAATGTCAGCTTTTTAGAAATTATTTTATAAATATCTTCATTTATGCCATAAGTATTAATATGATTTAAAAAATCTGTCAAGCACAAGTAGAACTCGCACTACGAAGGTTCCGTACACATTTAGATATATTAACATTTAAACGTATATAGTATTTCTAATTAAACTATTTACAATTATGAATTTTTATAACGTGAATATATTGCCCACTATATCTTTCACAGTCGTAAAAACACACTAATAATAAATATGTATAATTCTACATAAAATTAGAAATGATTGATTTTTGGATTTTACCCTTTGTGTTATGCAAGCTTTCAACATCGTAGGTTGACCGGAAATACCCTATTGGTTTGAATGATCAATGAATAAAACTGTTACATGAATAACAAAATGTATGCATTACATCTTTGTGTTGCGTAAACCAAATAATGTAAGGCTATTTTCAACTCAATATCTCAAGCCGTTTCTGAGAAGAAGGACTTTAAAAGACAGACATTGTCTTACATTAAAAGACAGACATAGTCTCTAGTGATCCTATAAGGGTTCTATTTTTCATCTTAAGGGATAAAACCCCAAAAATTAGCATTTTCGGTGTGTAAATCAATTCCATCTACTCAGGTGTAAAAAGTGGACCTATTTTGGTTGGTATTTGCACAGTTTGTATAAAAATGTACAAACTTGCACAATTTGTATAAAAATAAATATTATTTAGAAACATATATATGAAATTGAATGCACTACATACAGTACACAAAACACAATAATACATTTTGGTGTTTTATTTTGCAAGCTTAATATCGACGAACCTCTCAAAAGATATGGTGAGTGCTGCGCATCGCTCGACATGTGGATTGGAGACCACTGTGCCCAGCGGATGTAGAAGATCATGCAGTAGGTCATCGTTTTGCATGTCCTCTGCGTACGTCCACATGTACAAAGTGAACGCACCTGATTTGAGTTGCTCCTTATAGTCGAAGATAGTTGTGTTCACCCATGCTAATGGGTTTATGTATAACTCCTGTGGAAATGGAATGTGTGGTTAGATGGGAAATTTTTTTTTCAAAGATTCACCATATTTTATTGAGTATTAGACAAACTTATGTGAGAGACACGCAAATAATTTTCACTTTTTTACACTTAATAGCACTTTGTTACTAAATAATATAATAATTTAATAAAGGCTCTGGATATGGAAAAAAATTATGGATTATATTTTTACATTTTTCTATGCTTTTAAAATTAGTTTCTACATTTTAGATAATTATATAATCTGAGGTTAGATCAGACTTTTCTTCTTTGGAAATTACTTTATATTTCTCTGTCTTCAATAGTAATGATATATTTTCAAATAACTTTTTTTGAGTTTACATATATTTTTGACAGAATGACAATGAGATTATTTTACATGAGAAAGTCAACAGTAATTTGCATTACCTTATTGGAGTCCTTCACTTTCCTGCTTTTCAGACCTTTGGCTGTCTTTGTTATTTCATAAATGACAAAGCAAAGTCTTGCCATGCGCGGAATGTTGTACACCTTGATGGGAAAGACTAGGGTTTCCCCCCAGTTGGCTTCACCATCCTTCGTCACTTGGCTCTCAGACGTCTTCTGGCCCTCACAGAGACTCTTACCACCGTGAAATATGCCTGCTTGAATACCCACCTGAATTGTTTAAGTCATTATTATACCATAATTGTTATTATCACATAATAAAAGCAAGCATTGCTACAAAGTTATTATTACCATTTTAAAAACCAGTATACTTATTAATGCATTCTATTAAACTTTTTTTTGATCATAATGATATATACAATAATGAGGTAGCAAGTACTGGATGAGCAGTGTGTATTGCTTTTTAAATGTTTAAATTCTTCGCTGTGGTGAAACCTACTTTGGCCATACCCCTTTAAACTTGTACTATTTTATATGGAAAGTTTCATCTCAATCAAAAGAATGTAAACATACAAATATATATGTATGTATATGTGTGTGTGTATACTGTTCACTCGGTACTCGCTACTTCACTATTTGTGAATTTGATTATTCACTAATTCATATTTAGTCATCGATATTCAGTATCTGCGAACAGATGACTCGCTTATTCACGACAGGAAATTTCCATAAGTGTTGGGCAATAGAGTGTCAGAATAGTGTGAGAGTCACTCAGTATCATTAAATCATGACTCCATTGTTTTTACTAGGTGCATGAAAAAAGTATTGGAGTTAGAAACACAGTTAAAATATTATGCCATGCCTTGAATCTGTAATTGCATCATCTCTAGTCGGTAATACAACATTAATGACTTTATTGTGCGAAATATAAAGACTCAGAAAGAAAATATAATCTATTTGACAGTGTACTTCAGCTTCTATGAAGATCACTAAAAAACTTTTAACCGGATAATTGAAAAGTTAGAGAAACTTGTTTTAGAATGGACAGAAGACAACAATCAAAAGTGAATTGGTATCTATTCCGTAACTATTTGAACAAAAGTACAACTTTTGCATGCCCACATGAACGAGGATGCGGTCATTACAGAACAAATAAATAAGGGCTGGTTTAACACGTTTAAACATGTGTGTAAAGAAATAAATTACACAACATAAAATTCACAGGCAGTTCTGATGATAACACAACTAAATTTTTGGTACATTTAAAGAAACCCTATATTCACAAGGCTCCACTCTAGATAAGATAATAAATGTTGATGAGACCAGTATCTACTGGAAATATATGCCTTTTTGAACATTTGAGTTGCAAGAATAGCAACAAGCTTCTGGATTCAAAGCTATCAAAGACTGATAAACTCTTTTTTATCAGCAGCAACACCAATGGAGACTTCAGGTACAAACTTTACCTTATATGCCTTTCAGAAAACTGTGCATTTAAAAACATTGACAAAACTGATTGGAGATTAAGAGATTCAACAAGAAGGTTTGGATGATGGCTGTACTGTTTCAAGACTGGTTTGAGAACTGCTTTTGTCCTTTGAAGATACATATACATGGTCCTAAAATAGACTAAAAATCTTACTAAAAAAGCCCTATTTCTTGTGGACAATGTCCCAATGTGATGACGGTTCTTGCATAGAATACCACCTCTCTAATCCAGCCATGTGACTATAGAATAATATCTACAATTAAATGTTACTAACTTCACTTAACTTTGAGACAGATGCCTGATTAAAGTCAAAGAAGTATGTGCACTAACACTGTTTGTGCATTCTGGAAATCTTATAATACTCTGAATGCAGTAGAAAATATAGAATCTGTGTGGAATGAAGTGAGGAATACATTAAATGCTGCCTGGAACAAATTCTGGTCCAAATGCTGTTCTTTATCATCAACATTGTCCTCAACATTTTCTGCACAGGTTAATAGGCAACAGGATATGTACTGAGCACTGGGGTATGTACTGTAACTGGGCAGGTTATTGGACGAAGATGGTTTCGTAGGCTTGAATTTACAAGACTTAGAAGAAGTAATTAATGCACACAATGTCTGCTATGCTGAGCTGTCAATTGAAGAATTGTGTTTATAATATGAAGAAACTGGCAAAGCAAGAGGAATCAGAGGAGGCCAAAGTTAGCTATAAAGGCAGATTGACAATAAAAAACATTTCCACAGTTCTAAAATTACAGACCAAGTAGCTGAAGAGATTTGTGGAATGGACGATAACTTAGAACAAACTTCAATGAGCCTTGGAATGTTCGCTTGCTGCATATAAGCTAGCTCGAAGAAAAGCGAAAAGAAGTTAAACAACTTAAGATTTCACATTTCTTCGAGCCAAAAAAAACATCAATTAAGAATTTGTACGTAGGCGAATGAAATTAATATTGTAAAATGATATTAAAATGTAAGTTTGATTTTTTTCTGAATGTATTTTATTTTTGTAAAGTATTAGAACTGAACCCTTGTACGGAGCTAAAACCTCGGTATTCACAAGTTTAATATTTGCGACCAACTGCTGGAGCGTACATCTTGTGAATACCGAGGGAGTAGTTAGTTATTGAAAAGTTTCTTCAAATTATAATCTTTTTATTGAACTTCACCGAAACTAAAATAAAAAATTCTTTTAAAAACTGATTTCCCACTTCATCATTCATATTTATTTACAAATAGTGTGTTTCAATCACTTTGGTGAATGGGAAGAAAATGCGTAATGGATAGTGGGCATTCTTCGGGTGATTTTCATGATTTGTTTGATATGCGCTTAGTATAGTTTTAAAATATAAATATTGACACAAATGATTATACTGATAAAAATTATGAAATCTATTTATTTACTTATATTCAAATAAAATTTAAGGAACCTTCTAGAATCTTCAAAATAAACCATTAAATTTGTTTACTTTATCATACACCCAACTACTACGTACAAGAAAATTCTCATATGTTATGAGAATTTTCATGTATGTACCAAGACAGCTGCCTGCATATACTAACTGCACTAAAGCTCCCTTGAACAACATCTTCTATAAGGAAAGTTTGATGTCATTAGCTTCATTAAGCTTAAAATGATGGAAGCAAAAATATCACCATGTCTGGGTTGTCATTGAATTTATTGAAACTGGAACAAAGTGTCGTCTTAACTTCGTTGTAAAAAAAGAAGAAAAATGTGACAAATATTTTTAAAATTATAGAGACACCAGCTTCCAAGAAATCAGCCGCCCACCCCGCAGTGCAGATTTGGCTCCCAGCAATTACTTCCTTATTATTAATTAAAAAAACATGGCTAAATATTTGAGGATGAAGACCAATCGTAGGCTTATCGAACACTTGGCAATCGAACACTTAGAGGACAAAGATAAGAAACAATTTTTTCAGTGGAACACAAGCTTTTCTAAAAGATATGAAAAATGTATTGAACTTGAAGGGCACTATACAGAAAAATAAATTTTTTTAAGATACTTTCTTGACTTTTAGTACCACAGCAGTGCCACAAGGATCGGATCCTTTCAGCCACCTTTATATATTTATAATGTATGCAAATATAACAAGTATTTATAGCTGTCAATTTATATATTAAATAAATTATTGTTATGTATATAAAATAAACGTATGTAACTATTAAAGATTCTAGAAGTCTCAAACTTAGTATAAATAGCGAGGTCTCTGCAAGTGTAAGTCAATTTTATTTTGAACATCGAAACAATCACACTGGATCTTTATCAATCAGCTACTTCAATGGACTTTATTTTCATCTTTTGAAGACTTGCTCAATTTTTTTTTTCATTAACAATCCTCATATTGTCTCACCCAAGTAATCGAATCTGTTATCTGTTCTAATTTAAAAAGTATATACAAAAGATATTAACTCGATACACAATATATTCATATACTCCATGCTTTGCACCAAGTCAGTATAAGTTTGCGCCAATAGTTTCTCCGATTCGGAGGTGGGGTTTGCGCAGATTGTCAATGTGTGTGCATGCTCGTAACTATATGCAGAGATATGTGAGATGAGATGTGTAACAATGCCCCATGTACACGAGTACAGCGGCACAAAACATAATTAAGTTTACATATATTGCAATTATAAATTATATCGAAATTATCAAAATGAAAAATACACTATTTTCATTTTATGTAGTCATAATATTTGTAAGACAATTTACATATCAATCTCAGATAAAATTTTATTGTTGAATGTTAAAACTTGATACAAATTGAAAGTTATGAGCTTAAAGTGATAAAAACAATAGTAAACATAAAATGAAAGAGGTAAAATAAAATTGAAGGATAAAAAATATTTACAATATTTTGATACCGATTTTAATTTAGTAAATCATTTAGAATCAACAGATGAATGTGATCATAGCCTATACGGTAGTGTAAGTTCCGATAGCTGTAGTGAATAATATAGAATGCCTTAGTGTACATTATTACTACCTATGATTTATTGTTTTATATTATAAGAAGCTTTATGCGTAAATGCCTCGTTAAGTTAAAATCCTAATTTTAAAATGTATAAGTTTTTATATATTACGAGTGTGCACACACATTGACAATTTGTGCCAGCTTCACCTTTGGATAAGACAAAGTGATTGGGAATGATTTGCACTTGTGCAAAAGAAATATGCATTAATTACTGACTCATTCGTCAACCTGCTAAAAAAACATTTGTAAGGAAATGTGTATTTCAATGTTGTTTATCAATTCATTGCTTATAATTGTTATGTAAGTCCAAAAAATATTACTAAAAACCTTCTTTGGTAAAAGAAGGTACTTCGCTACAAATTGTGACAGCTAGAAATTTAATTAAGATAATTTAAATGTAATATTTCTTTATATTGGTGTTGATCAAGAAAGAGTTATTGGTTTACAGATTCCACTCAAAAAAAAAAGTCCTGAAAAACGCCCCAAATTTTTATATTTTACTTGTTTTTTTGTGTATTATAGGTTTATTTCTGTATTCGATGAAATGAGATTTATATTGGTTTTGTCAGAAACTAATACATCTTTCCACTATGAATAAGTCTAATGTCTATATTTCTTAGCAAATGTCAACTGTGCTACACAATGTCCCCTTTTCATTAAAGGAAATGTTCGAGCAACTCTTCCAAATATATTTGGCGTTCATTTTGCAGAAATTAATTACTCACAATTAAATGAAACTATGTGATGTAGTATTATTTCTGCTTTCTTTAAGTTTTTTACCACAACCTATACCTTTGCTAATAGCCCACCTCAAGATATCATAATAAAACGAAACCTAAGTTGTGGTAAAGAACTCAAAGAAATTAGAAATAATACTACTTTTCCAAATAGCTTTGCCGCGTAGTCGTCGATAAAAGTCCTTGGTGATGAACTGACATTTAGATATGGTCCAAATATTCCCTCTTAATTAATATGGAACCTTTAAAGTGGTCTCTCTTGGGAATAGCGACCATGCCACAATCTTTTTGTAGGGTTGTTTTTCCTCGTCTCTTTTTTCTGGGAACACTTACAGTTGTATTTTGAAACATTGCACTACGTTACAAACCGTATTTTTGGAACAATTTAGATGATCTGCTATTTTGTAGTATGGCCATCCACACACACAGAATATTGTCAGACATTATTGATAAAAAAAAGAGATGGTCTCGTCTCAACAAAGAATGTGCCACATAAATAAATTTTAACTATAAAGTAGACTAACATACCTCAACGGTTCGTGTAGTGTCTATATTGAGTCTGCAGATAGCTAATACTGTACAAGAGAACATTTCATCTATACTCCACGACGATATTGTCTTGCCTTTCTTGCGCAGCGTCGATGTTTGGTACGAGGGACGATTTTGTTTACACTCCATAGGCACCTGGTAGAAGTTTTCCCGTTCGACTAAACAATCACAAAAATACATTTTGGAAATTATCATATGCACGTTAATAAAAGTGACTGACATATAAATAATATTTATGGACGTGTTTAAAAAAATGACCTAAAAATTGTTTAAGTCGTTCTCAAGTGAATATATTAATAAAAGCCATACAAATTGTTTGTAGATGGGGTTTCATCCTTTATAAATGTCAAGTTCAGACAACAATTAAGCTATAAGTTTAGAAATTTCAAATTTTCCTTTAATATATACAGTGTCCAGGAATAAGTGTCGGACAAAGAAAGATCTTATTCATTGACTGAAAAACAGTTGATTTTCTCTAAAATAAAATTGGAAAGATGACTTTTTTTAAAAAAATTTAAAATAATATTTATAATTGTCATCTTTTTCATACACATGATACATTGCACACATTGTTCAGCATTGCTTGGGGGAATAACCTGCGAATAGCTGCAAAGACATCGCCAATGCGGGTGTGTTAAAAAGAATTATGTGTAATATTTTTTTGCACTAAATTAGAAAAAGGGCGAGCGATTAAAAGACGTTTTATTTCAATGAGAATTTATTCCTTTATAGCCAACGAATAGCGTCTTACTTTGTCCGACATCTGTTCCCGGATACTGTGTATATTAACTTAAGTCTCACACTTTTTCTCAAGTAAACGTTAAGTGAGACTGCCCATGTTGATCGTAAGAATCGACTGATCTCTAAATGAACAGATAAGTCCTAACTTAATTTGGTTGAAACTCCTGTTCCATTGAGTGTTCTTTTTTTCTAACAAATCTAATAGTTTATTCTATACTAGAAAAAAAAGAACAGTCATTTGAACAGCAGTGTGGATGAAATTGACCAGCAGTTTTTGAATATAAATTTGAGAGACTTACAATTTTAAAATAGCCTTTAATGGTGGTGAATAATACAGGTTAATTAAAGTTCCCCATTTTAGTGATATTGAAACTAAATTTAATCCCAAAAAATTTGAATCCCTAAACTATTGAAGTAAACCCTAAACTACTAAATATTTTTTAAGTTTTAAAAAAAATTTGAACATGCATCTTTTCAGTCAAGAACTGAGTGCCAATAGGATACAATAATAGACCTTTTCGTCCTATATTTTTGACAGCTGTTTCGGCTTGATATCATTTAATTAAAATCCAAATTGTGGAAAAAAATTGAATTTAAACCTGATTATTTCTTCAAATATAAAAAAAAATTATTATTAAATTGGCACGCCAAAAAGATAAAACTAATAATTGCATTATATGAAAATTATAAATAAACTATATCTTCATGGTACTTCTATGGGTTTTGGACAGTGTAATAAAATTAAAGAATGAATCATAGATAAATGAAAACAAATTGAAATAAAATCAACAAAGTAAAACTACGACATACTTTAAATTTAAAATTATATGAATAATAAAGTATCTGATAAGAAGATGCGTGGAATATCTCATAAAAGATGGGTTGATAAAATATTAGAGGAAAGATTAGAAATTCACAAAAAAAGCAAGCAAAGATGACACAGTATTTCATCATCACTGGCTATCCCACACCAGTAGGAGATGGAATAATGAAATAAAACAGAACAGAATAAAAAACAGAGTGACTAATGAAAAAAATGTTAAAAGACCAAAAGATATTACTATTCGCAGAAATGATAACATAGTTTTCTTCCACCCTCTTTATAGCTCTCAAGTCATTGATTATTTATCAGTAATGATATCAGTTTCTAAGTATTGTTTTTAAAAAATAAACCGCTGTGAGATAAACGAAGGCATCAAACGCCTTCATCAGATTGTCGCCTACTGTGCTCCAAGAAAAATTCACGGAACTTTTGTATAAAATGTGCAAAATTGGTGTCTTAGGAGCCAAGCCCTTTATAAGATAGGGGGTTTTTTCTTATAATAATTGATGATGCTTCTATAAACAATATCCAACTGCCAAAAGCCCACAAAAGAAAATTAATAATCAGTCCCCTGTGTCCCCACCTCGACTTGTCACTATTCCACGTTACTATTGCTCTTTCAAGGTACTGTTGCTTATGAAATTAGATTCGGAAAATATTTTTCTTTAACTAATAAATTGGAAAAATTTATTTTTTAGGTAAAAAATATTTCATCCAAATAAACACATTTAGATCAAATAAGCATATTGGGTGAACAATGCTTATAGAAGTCCTTCCTATTATTATATACATATATAAAAATCATCCGTTTTGTAAAGTGCGACATCTAAAACTATGGGACATCAATTTTGTCATGGGTCTACGGATACTTTTATTGGAGAAGCCAAAGCTATTATCACATTGGGCAAATAATTCAGGTATACAAATATTCAAGTATACACATAATTCTAAATCCAAATAATTTTTGTGTCAGTTTTTCTCTTACTCATACATGTAAAAATAGAATGATCAAGAGCGAAACAGATGATTATCTTTTCAGCTCCCTACTAACATTACCTCCCCTTTGAGATGCGATTGTGCTACCCATTTAAATTCTTACTAATGGCGTCTCCAGTAAGCCCTCTTCTTAAATGATAGTCCAAGATTTCATTTTATTCTTGTATCAAATTTCCTAGTTATTTTGCTCTTTTTAAATGAATTGTGATAAAATTGTCACCTGGGTCAGATTAAAAAAGTATTTGTTAGATGCATTTTATTATCAATTAACCGATTTGTAAAAATAAGTGACCAAGAGTGATTCACGTTTATGTTTTTGATACAAGAATAATTTTGAAATGGAAAATGAGTTAAATCTGCAGTGCAATGGTTATGTAGTCTTCAATAAATCGATATTTGTAATTAATATAATAAAACGTAACTTACTAGGAACACTGTCTATACTGAGAGTGACAACAGTAGGCACGCCATCCCTAGACAGGGTCTCCTGGATGTAAAGGTACTGAACTATGGGGTAATCGCCGACTAGGTACTCTTCTTGACCGCAAACCTTCAGTACAAAGTCATTTGCATATTCTCCCCTCGTATTTAGTGTGTTTGCCTTTTTGCTCAGAATTTTTTTGAGCAGTTGATGCGAAGTGATTTTATATGACACATTTAATGTGAAGCTCGTCTGTAAAGAGAATATGTGTAATAAATTAGAGTGTTATTAAAACTCCAAGTTGTCAAAAGTGTTGTCAAAAACAAGGTGTAATAAAAATGAAGCAATAGAATAATAATGGTTTTATAACACATATTTCCTAAAGCTTTGGATTTAAAAATAAAATTTAAAATCATATATTCATGAATGTAAAAGCTGCTTTAAGGATTTAAAAACTGCTACAAAAAAATAAGCAATGCCACTTATCATACACAACCTACCTGCATATCAGTCACACAATGTTACTCGAAAATTAATGAATTACAATTTTTATTCCAATGTGAAATGGGCTTGGGATAAATGTGAACGTTGAAAATTTTTTTTTTTAATCTATGTACAATATCAAATAATGTTATATCGATAAAAATGTTTTGGCTTTGTAAACAATTTTACATAGGGATATTTAAAAAATTATCAATAAAAATATGGCCATGTAATTTGGGAAAAATTACATAGCTTTCATTTACCTAAAAGTAAATTGATTCTAAATTCAAAACAAAATCAATGTCACTAGACAGCAGTTTTTTGTGACAATTCCAATCAGCAAAAACATAATTATACCTGGCAAATAAGCAGACATGCAGGGGGAATACTTAGGAGAGGCATTTGGTGAAGAATCGAACACTGAAACACCACAACATGTCGTTTTTTCTGAAGAACCTCCACTAAAGGAAGTAACGTTAAAGAAAGAAATTGCACGAGCACATCTACAAATGCTGGGACAAACATTTGAGGGCGACAAGTGAGTTGAAAATAATTCACACCGTTTACTTTATCAACGATAAAGTAGGTTTTTGAAATTTAGCGACAGTGAAAATTTCTCAATATAAAATGTTGGAAAAAACTATTTGTATTATGTGTTAATGCACTTTTCATCTCTATCCAGATACTTGTAATTCATACTTCATTAAATCTTGTCATAAATTGCACTTACTCGAAATAACAGAATTTATTGATACAATATAACCCAAAGGTTAAAAATTAAAAAGAATAGGTATATAAAAACATACTAAACAAAAAAGTTAAGAAAGCATCATCTACTTTATTTATAATTTCTTAAAAATTATTTATCAGTTAATAACAAATCAAGAAAAAGACTAAATTATTTCAATCTATAATAAAATTACCTAAGAAATGCATTTCTATACATATATACGATGGACAAACGTCTCATTTCCAGATACGCCTACCTTAAAATAGTTGTGACTGGTATGAAATTAACTAACATAGATGTCATACCGTCATTCCAATATTTGATGTATGTCAATGTTTCGGACAATAAGCTGACCCAACCTCGTCTGAATGTACTAAGTAAAATGCCACATTTGGTGTTAATACATGCTGACAAAAATCTCCTTATTTCTGCAAAATTATCACCAATGGAATATCTTCAAGTGTTAATACTCAACAATAATAGAATACATTCCTGTGAAGACATTTACCAGACACAACTTACCTGCTTAGAGTTGGGATACAATAACATAAAGAAAGTTCAATTTGATATATATCCACAGAATCTGTTACATCTGGATTTAATACACAATAATCTCACAAGTGTTGATGGTATCCAGTTTTCGAAACTGGATAGCCTTTACTTGGCAGGAAATCAAATTAAAACCCTAAATGGCATAGACAGATTGACTAATTTAAGGTTTCTACATGTCCGATCTAATCCTCTTAAAAAACTAGATGGATTTTCTGAAGAAATGGGAAAATTGAAATATCTCAACATTAGAAGTTGTAAAGTCAAAACGATGAAGGATATAGAGAAGTTGAAGGTGAAAGTATTATATTAATGATAAGACGTCAACAATGAATGTAATTTTTATAGATATAAAATTAGTAGTTTGTCATTTTTCTTAAATATTTATATACCTTTTTTATAAATATCATTCTAGAAATTTCCACTTTATTATTTGTTTTCTCTAGCATTAAAAAGAGGCATTGTCTTATACTTGAAATTGTTTAGTTACATATTTGAAATAATTAATTTTCATTTAGGTACTACCGAATTTAGAAGTTTTAATTATTAAGGGATGTCCTTTACTAGAAGCTGAAGACGGAGCTGATGAAGAAGACTCAGAAATTAGGATAGAGATTCTAGCTCGCCTTCGGACATTAAAAAGACTTAATAAGAGACCAGTTATTGAAGAAGAGAGGTATATTAATTTTTCAACTTTGTAAACTAATAGAACAGAAATAGGAAGTAAATTTTAATTAATATTTGGCTATAATGATAAATGAAAATATTTGTTCAAATGTCATTTCATAATATGTTGGCGATATTCATCTTTTAAGCACATATATTTAAATTATTTCCACTGACAAAAGGCACATCGAAGCTTTTTTCACCGATGTCTGTTCAAAGCCCTGATGAACTGTTTGACCTATAATCAAAAGGTCACGGCACTCAAATACTAATATTATCAACAAACAGCTCTTACACAGGTTTAGGCATACTATTGTCTTTGTTGTACACTGCTGATGGAGTAAGCAGCTTTAAAGATACCTACTACTCCATGAATAGTGGTTATATTATACGGTAATCTTACAAATTTACCGACAATGACTCTTGAAATGTGATAGAAATTATAATTAAGTACCGAGTGTGTTAAATTATTTCCAACTTCAATATGGTAATGAAATTAGAAATTACTGCAAACAGGACTTATTTCGCTGGTTTTAAATAGGATATGAAGTTATATCTACATATATACACACATGTATTTAATGACTCACGATTGACATAATCAAATATTTTGATGGTGTAATGTAAATAAATTGATGACTGCACATAATATATACGTTACTATTAAGGAAACTTAAACTTTTAATCAGCTTATGGACCACAAAGTAAAAATGGTCTGTATTGTTGAAGACTGCAGTAGATTGAATGTATAAGGGAAAAAAAATACAATTTAAAAAAACACAAAAAAAGGGGTAGTACAAGAGATAAAAATAATAAGGGCATACATATAAGGAATTAAAACCATAAACATGTTTTAAAGACAACTTGAATGTATGTGTTGTTAAAAACTAGTTCATCTCAAAATTTATCAGTGCATACAGTGAATTAAATTTCATAATAACTGTTACTTTATTAGGAAATAAGGTTAATAGAGGTGTTTTCCGAGCTTAATTTAAAGGTGTGAGGTTAGTTAAGCCAAAAACAGAAGGTAAGCCAAAAATCAGAAGAGACTAGATGCAAACCAAGTATGCCCAAACGTAACAAGAAGACAAATGTGTGAAATAAATATTTCAGGTCATATGTTTACGATATTAACAGTAATAAACCCACATTAAAATGCAAAACTAGATTAAAGGATTTGCTAAGGCATTTGATTGTGTTAAATGTAAAAAAGAATAAACGGAGAAGATAGGCTTAAATTTTTGGTAGGAAAAATATTATTATTCACTTTAAAGTGGTAATCGGTAATCATTAACTTTAACATAAATTAATAAGTAAGTGACTGTTCCAGACTTGAAGCTGCTGAAATTATGGCTAATTTGTTGCAAAATGAAAACGAAGAAAATGAAGAATTGGGAGATGACATATAACGAATACAATGGCTAGGAAGTCACCTAGACGGATATCCTTATTAAAGAATTTTAACCTGAGAAGTGATACCATTTACCAAACATGACATATTATGTAACTATATAAATTATGATAAAAATAATCTTTCAATGATATGACCATATTAATTTAATAAAGAAGCTTTCCACATTTTTTTTCATATTTTTTCAATTAATAGTTATTAACACGTCTTGCACAAAATGGAAAAACAGAAAATAGTAAAAAAAAACTTGAAGTGAAACTTCTTTACCCTGAATGCTCTTTACCCTAAATGCAATATTACTTAATATAATTCTAAATGAGAAGATGAAGAAAAAAGACAATTTTAAATGCCATTAAAATAATGCATTCATATGATTTTATAATTGAGATTTTAAATATTTCGTATAAATAAAGCTATAGTATTTTAAATTATCATTGTTTTAGAATATTTGTGATCTATAGATTAAAATTAATTTGAATTAAGGTAGTAGCATCAAATAATTATATTGTGCTAATAATAAAATGCTTTAGTCAACCAATGAATAAACTATTCAAAAAGTAGACATCACTCATATTTGTTTCAGCAGTATGTATACAAAAATTGAAACATATTTGATTAGTTGGCTATTGTGTGGACATCATAAATATTATTTCATTTAACAAGAATGGCAGCTATAATAATGAATTTTCACAATTTCTAATGCTTGACTGGAGCATGATGCACTACTCCTACTTTTGCTTATTACTTTGATTTGACTCACAAAAAGAAGTTTCACTACAAGGACTGGATGATGAGCAATAGTAAAAATGGTACCTCTGTATTTTCGAGTTTGGTGACAAGTACAAAATGATCATTTCGCAAACGAGCGGCAAGCGTTGGTGGCAAAGTGGAAGAATTGGCTAATCGAGGAGGATAGCGATGTCGTAGACGTTCAAGCCAAGATGCTCTTTGTCGTGCCAACGCTCTTTCTTCACCCAGCAACCGCATTTTCAGCCGAAAATCATTGACTTCGGAACTTTTTAAAGCATCAAATTCATTCAGCCCTAGAAAAGAAAGAACAATGATAAAATAAATTCAGGCCATACTAAAGATTGTTTTTTTACAATTTCATAATTAACATGGTTTAATGAAATTTTCTTCTTTGGCCTTATTATATGCAATTTGTTATAGATTATAGATATCAATATACACTTAGTCACATTTTCTCTAAAAGTTTCTATTCAAAAAATATCAAACAAGGAATTTCTTAACCTGTTTACATTATATAAATATATCGGGGGTAACAAAAAGCTTTTTGTTTTTACTGTTAGTGCAATATTAGTTGCCACTTGTTTGCTTAATTGTACTTAAATATCTGATTATTGTTTTTACTTCATTTTGAAATATTTAAATGGTGTTAGAGTTTCCATCAAAACATCTTTTATGCTGTTTAGTATTTTATAATTATTATACATTTGCAATGTTTCTAATAAATTAAGTGCCCACACTTAATTTAATAGAAACATAGCAATGTTTTTGTAAATTTTTTAAATAAAAAAAATTTAAGTAAGGAAATTTATGCGCAGGTAATAAAATCCAATGTGGAAGGCCCATAAAATTTGATGCAGTGTAGGTAGATAGTGATTCTAATCTAGAACTAACAATTTAAATGTTATCTGATAGACTTCAGTACACCTGGTCAACAGAAAAAGAACATATGAAAAATCTTGGAGAGATCGGGACAGAAGATGTTTGGGTACCGTATAATCTTACAGAAAAAGTATAGTGGTGTGGATAAACACATGTGCATCACTCCAGATAACATTTTCGACTGATACTTGTTGAAAACGAATCATTACGAGTGACAAGAAACGGATAGTATATGATAACGAGAAATGTAATAAAGCATGGTGACAACCAAATAAAAGAGACAAACTATTAATTTGGATTTCTAACATAAACAACAGGATACTTTAAAACTGAATTTAATTAGAAAGCAGTCAGGAATTTTTTTTCAACATGATAATACTGACTCAAAAATTTTGAAGCATGATTGGGAGGTTCTACCACATCCACTCTACTCAGCAGACATTGCTCCCTCCAACTAAGACTTATTTAGGTCATTGGGATTTTTTTAAGAAACAAAAAACTTAGAAAACATGGTAAAGTGTCATAGATGATGGTGAAAACAATATTAGTCAATAATGTACAAATTTTTCTTGTAATTTGTTTTTATTTTAAACAAAAAAAAATTTAAAACCTTTCTGGTATCCGTAATTCACAAAAAATTATACTACATGGGATCATAAACAATGGAAATAAAATGTTTTAAAAAAAATAAATAATTACAAAGCAAGATAAAACTAATTACAAAATTTAAATGTACTAGATGTAAACGTGGGTGTTTTATACTAATTTCATCAAAGTAAACTATGAAAAAAGGTTTATATTACAATTTGTTTGGCATTTATTCTATTTACCAGGTCACTTCGTGGCGGGATTTAGCTTGCCTTCCTTTAGGAAAAATATAATACGGAGCTTTATAATACTGTCTCTTAATCTTTTTGACTGCAGTATATCTGTCAGATCTTATTATTTTTGAAACGGTATTGTTGAACAAACAATATGCATTTAAATAGTTAAAGGACTACATCAAAATTTATTAAACGGAACAAAACAGTAAAATCTTTAGTGATTTATTTTATCGGCGTATCTGGGACAATATCAGCACTTACAAAATTTGAACGGATGGGTTTTATGATATATTTCCACAGATGCTCACAAACGTAGATACGCACGCATGCATGGGTTGATGTTTGCTTTGGAATCCTATAGTTCAATGTTTTGTTCTTTATTTATTCTAAGAGCTTACTGTTATAAGTAAAGATTAATATAAAAGAGGAACAGTCATAGTGAAACAATATTCAAGGAGTTGTGATATCACAAGAATATATATATATACTTTCACTATACATTTTATTAGTTTAACTGAAAACAGAACGTTGCTGTCATATTTGCAAATATTAAGAGCGATAATTTATAATATAAGCAATATGCAAATAACAAATGTGAATTTAATAAAAAGTGAAATGACAGTGATGATCAAATTTCATTATTTCGATTTGCTAATAATTTCCATTATTTAAACAAATATGGAAATATTTAAATGTATTCTCATTACCGTCAAACTAATTTATTGATTCGAAGAGCATATCAAATTGCAGTTAACTGATAATGATATTTATTTACCCAATACTGAATCATTTAAATTCTGCATATTACACAGAATGGTGTAATATTGCAAAATGAAAATTATGCAATATCAGATAAATAAATATTTGTATGTTATGAACATCATTCTATCCACAAACAAAACACCCACTTTTCCCTAAATGTTTCATATTTATATTTCTCATTACAGTTTTCCTTATTCGTATCTTTCGTATATATATATATATATATATATATATATATATAATAAACAACATTGGAAAGTCCTATTGACACGTCACCAGATGTGAATTAAGCATGTGTAGTAATCATGGATACGACAAATATTCATATTTTCGGGCAAAAATATGTTTACGCACATACCTTTACTAATCAAATGGCTTATTTGTGTGTTTAATACTTTGTCCCCAGCTTTGTCACCTCGTCTCTCAATTAACCTTAGAACGCCACATACTGGTTTCAAATCGCGCAGTCTTTTGTTTTCATCTTCAACTTCCTCTAGGGCAGCCAAGGAATTAATAAATTGAAATACATACACGGACATGTCATGCAACATTCCGTGCAATGGATATTTGGCTGCCAGCTCCCACAAGTCCTAAAATGTAACAGATACCTTGAAAAGTAAACATCTAGTTCTAAGCAACTACAACGTATGGTATCATTTCGGAAAAGTTTGTTCACCTCTTTAACATCGTGTAGTGTAGCATCCCTATTGGCTATAAGTGGAATATATGTAGAATTTGGCATGAGACATGTTAGCTCCACATAATCGGGAGGGGACGCAGTCCAATATTCCCATGTAAAAGGCGTACTTGGTGCAGGCACCATGGTTTCTAGTATAAATTGATTTAAAAATTAATGTCCCCCCACATCTTAACCGATTACGTTTATATCACATCCCCGTACTCTTTTTGACATCAACCTGCGGAAATGGAAGAAAATGTGGTTTATTTGTAGTATTATTAAATTGAGTTACTGTTGAATCATAGCATTTCCTGGTTATGAATAGAACTACCACGATAGTTCGAAACGAACTGTCAAAAATAAAAACGTAAACACCATGATATTTCAAGATAATCAATTCATCTTATTTTTACCTATAACTTGCACATGTCTGCTAACTCCTGAATGAGTTGTTTTGAACGGATAGATCAATTCTTTAATGTCTTTTTTAAATTGTAAATAAAGATTACGTGCAACGACCAAAGTATGAGTAGTACAGTGTATATTATATCTGTATATACTATGGCTATGAGTGAGTGTACAGTTAAGTATTTTGTAGTGCAAGTAGTCTAGACCATAAACTATAAGAATATAATCTATGGACTCGACGTTGTGAAATTGTAAATAAGAGTATGTGGTTGTCAAATATTTTTATTTTTTCCATTTTTATTATGTAGATGTTAACATTTATTTCTTTAAAATTGTGCATTATAAAATACTCACAATCAGTTTTAATTAATTGTTAAATTATATTTTAATCCAATAACAAATGAAAACCAGTGAAATATTAACAGGGTAACTCAGGGTAAGATGGCCATGAAGTTGGTAGCAATTTTAGAAAGAAGATATATTGAAGCTTTAATTTTTAATTAAAGTCACCTTTGGAAACTGAGACCTTTGGTAACCGTAAACTTAATTATTTTTTATATAAATATTAAGCAATTAAACCTTGCTTTTGGCCATTTTATCAAAGATGAGATTATAAGACATTCAATGAACTAAGAATATGCTATCAGTACAGTAGCCACTTGTTTAATTCTTTTTTTAATTGTACTAAACTGTTATGGCTCTAAACACACATGAGTCAAGGAGCCAAGAGTAAATATTCCTTTAGATATTTTGTTTTGCTCATAGTTTATTCTGACTTACGCCAACAGCGAGGGAGATGCGATGAACGACTATGTTTTCATACTGTGAGGAGAATAAATTAATTTTTCATAGTTATGTAAAGACACGCACACACTATTGTATCAAAAGACTTAATTACATATGGTCATATATCGCCCTAAAAGAAAATGGCTATCTTGTCCAATCGTATTAATGTATGGCTACATATTTAAATGTGGCGTTACTTACTAAATTGCGATTTATGTTGATATCACATTGTCAGAAAAAGCATTTCCATACATAACACTCATTGCGGATTTTCAGTAGTTTTAATTTCGTTTCGTAAGTATGGGAGGCGAGGGGAAGGCAGTATTTAAATTGAGTAGAGTGCTTTATTCATTATTCTACATAGGGTCCACTATGCTCGCCAAGCGGCAAGCTTCGCCCATTAAGTACAGTCTACCTTATGTGGTTGTCAGTGGCGTGGCGTCCTGCTGCTTTCGTGTTATTGTAGTATGACATACTACAAGGATATAGTGTATGTGGTTGCCGGACTCAAAACCCGCCATATTTTAAAAATAGATCGAGGAACGCAGGACTTTTGTGTATTAGTCTTCTAGTTGCTCCGCTGACTTCATAGAAGACAGTAATGGGGAACTTAAGAGAACTCGACGTAGGCGTTTGTCGTTCGTGTTTTTGAAAATGGAAGACGAAAATAATCTCGACAGTGTTCCTTCAATTGAAAAAGAACATTTAAAGAATTTTTTATTGGAAGGTTTAATGAAATTTGAACCCAAAGCAAAAGCTTCATCTGCCACAAATATATAAAGAAATGTTTGTCTTGTCCGGAAAATTTGTAGCATTAGATAAGTTAAGTAGATCTTGGTCGTAAAACTGACATAATTTTGAATAGAATAGGAATCCACCGTCAGATATTCAACCGTTTATTCCGACATCGGCTATTATAAATTCTTTGCAAGTATTTATTAACGCTAGTAATATAACACTATGGAATCCTCTATAAAAGAAATATCGTGAATTTTAATATAACGATCTGATAATTGCAATATGCTTTCCATCCAGTGTACCTTAACATGTGGGAAATTTATATATGCATCAGTCATTTTTTTTCACTGTTACTGTTTTGACGACAATATATTTTATATTCAAATCTCTACATGTCAACATAGAAAATAACGAATATATTGAGATACAAGACCAACATAAGTATTCATTGTCCTTGATGGATCTAGCTTCAGCTCTATTAGATCGATCATTTTAGAAAAGAGGATCAATAATAGCTCCGAAGACAATCAAGAGTATTACTCGACGAAAGTACGGGCCACGAAACTTAAGAAAATGGAGTCTATACAGTAATTCTGTGGAAAAGGTAAGTGAGGATATTTGTGCTGGACGACAGGCAGCAGACAGAGTCCCGCATTTGACTGTTGCTGGATTGGAAGATTCGAGTTCCTCAGATCTCTGTCGCATGAAATCTGGAGATAGCTCGCTGGGCCGATTACCAATGAATACTCCTCGTCAAATATAATACGATATTTTTATTGTTTAAAATACTATTTACAATGTGAAACTACCGTTTGCTAGTGCTGTGTACTCAAGTGAGCTGACCGAACTCTGAACTGAACTGAGTTTCACAGTGTAATCTGCTTCGGTCTGGGAGATGGCGCCTCTGCAGTGCCATGTCGCGCACAATCTTCGTTGTTTTCCTTAGTCGTTCCCAGGCCCCACCCATGAACGTGGCCCCAGATAGAATGAAAGGGAGTTGATGCTGAATGAGATGATCAGTTCCAAGTGTGTAGCGAGTGTCGTTAGGCATGTAAACATGGCTACATATATTTTCTGCGTCGAAAGTTCGACAGTCATTGTCAATGGACCAAAGTAATCTACCCCCATATACTTGCGGTGGCGTCGCTTTTCTCATGCTGCATAGTACCAGTAGTGTTGGCGATATTCATTTAGTGTAGTTTCGACTATGGCATGAACTAAATGTCTGTGTGTGTATTCCATTCAGGATTTTATAGGGATTTTTTCCGGAGGGTTTTTCTAGCTATTTGTGACTTCATTCGTCGCAAAACTTTCTTAATATTTCTCGCGTCCCCTGCTTTCGCATTCCGGTGGTTCAGGTTTGAGCATAGTCGTTTTGCGACGTTGCTTCCAATCGGGATAATTGTCTATGTTGTTTGCTGTACATATGTAGTGAGTTCTGTGTTTCTGTGAGCGGCAAAGTTGTATGAACTACAATACTCTCGCCCTTGCGCGAAACATCTTTTTCTATTTTGAAAACCGGCTGACGGCGGGAATACTGTTTTTTAGTCGAAGTTTTGTCTTATTTTCATCAATATATGTTTTTCTTCCCAGGCACTTTCATTCTTCGTGAATTTCTGTAGCCCAGGTAGTGGGGTTTTAGCGTAGAAAATCGAGTTCCTAGACCTTTACGGATTGCGTCGAACATCGAGGGTACGTCTTTGGTCACATCATAGGCTATGTTGAGCTTGGTCGGCACCCGCTGCGATTCGCTAACTGTACTGTTTTCTTCTATATTCGCGACGCGGTGTGCGACGAACTGTTGATGCGACCTTGATCCCGCCTTCAGACAAGTAAAAATTATTTTACTATCTGTCCAGAAGGTCTTTGACTCCAGTTTGAGTTGGTGTTCTTTTAGCCTTTCGAAAGTCATGCGACTTCCCATAATTGTGGTCCGTAGGTCTAGCCGCGTTATGGAAGTTTCAGTGTAATTATTCTTACCTTCAAAAGTATGAGTAACACGTTCGCCTATGCTTGGTGATCAGCAATTTTGTCCTTGATGGAGTACCGGGGAATGTGAGAGGGTCTTTGCCGGATTGTGATGGATTACTTCTGCTAATGAGTTGTCTATTTGCAGGTCGGAGATACAGAAAACGTTGATCAGGGGTTGCCCGTAGGGGTCGGCTCTCGGTCCTATCCTGTTTAATGTCGTGTTCAATGGTGTACTCGTTATACCCCTTCAGTGATGCAGTATCAACGGGTATGCGGATGATGCTCTGCTCATAGTCGGGAGAGCGAGCCGTAGGGAAATAGGGAGTCGGACCGCGGACTCCCTCGCTAGGTTACATGATTGAGACACTAAGACAAGCTCAGCTTTGCCCCACAAAACTCCGAACCTGTCCTCTTCAAGGGCAGGCTGGTGAGGGAGTCGTCTGCGGTGATGGCCGGTTGCAATAAGACCTTGATGAGTCAGGGTCAAGTAAATTAAGCGAATTGTACTAAAGTCGCAGCGCACGTCGTTGTTGCCGGTTTTATGCCGATCGTTTGCCGGCCGTGATTGTGAAATGCGCGGCAAATTTCGTTTTGGTATGTGGCAAGAGTTTCTATGCGGGTCCGTTATACTTTGAATTTTTTTGCTGAGGAATCCCTTATTGATAGAAATAGACATATTTTAGAAATCTTCTGTGCTCATTGGCAGCCTAGGTGGTCTTCCCCCGACTTTAAGGGGAAACAACTAGATCTTTCTTTCCCGATGTGTCCGAATGGTTAGGTAAGAACTGTTTTATCGGTCATTATTATACTTCGCAGTTTTTATAGGGACATGGCACTTTCCATGTCAGCTTGTTTAGATTAGCTCATAGAGACAGCCCGGCGTGTTCCTGCGACTTTGAAATGCAGGGTATGAACCAGGTACTATTCCACTGAATAAACACGATGATGCGCGTAGAGTTTTTGTTGGAGAACATGCGTCCAAATATTAGAGTTAGATCAGGCGGAGCTTTAGAACATGGTATCTTTAGTCATCGCGCCTTGGTTGAGAATGGACGGATTTTTTAGTCATTTAAAGCGTTCGCTAAATGCATCCTCGAGACACTAAATGACTCACTGCGAAGGGGAAATCCTTAACCTAGTTCGGTGGAAGCGCTCGATTGTAGATACGGAAAACTATTAGGAGACCTGCGAAGGTCCCTTCTTTTGTATGACGGAAGATATTACGGGTCTAGGAGAGGTCCTGAGACAACCCGGGTGGAAGGCGGGAATAGTATGAATAACACTTCGGTGCGACCTTTGGGAGTGACAGCATGCTCGTGAGTGCGGCGGCATACGCAGTTTCTCTTGTATCCACGAAGTCATGAAGCTGGAGTGACGCTTGGATGGAGTAGCTCACGTAACATTTCAGTATGGTGACGTCCCGCAAGTTTCCGAGATGCCTCATACAGTCTTTCTATTGTGCTGCAAGGTCTATTTTTTGTTCCCACTCTATACCTCATCGCCATATCCTCCGCGGTATTTGTTTGGCTCAGATCGTGACAAGTTAAACTAATCCGAGCGGAACGAACAGTGCCATAACATTTTCAACGATTAACGCTTTCGTACTTATGCCAACTCCAGATTGAACACGAACTCGTTTGTAACGGGTTTCCAAATGAGGCCAAACACTTGTCTGTCTTTGCTCCATCGCTTAGGTTGAACGTCAGTTTTAGTAACATTTATGACTTAGCTCTCGAAGCACTTCATACGAGTTTGAAGTCCATTGCATCAGTTCGAACTTACCGAGTAGGTGTATGTCAACTATTTCTTTTGCCGTCTTGATAGCTTCCTCTATAGTTTTGTATGTGTTTAGTTAGTCGTCGACATAATTTTTTGTTGTTATTATGGTTGTTTATTACGACGGAAACGGTTTCGGAGTGTGTCTTGCTAAATTTCGATGCGTACAGGTTGTTCACAAATTTGGTTGTCGAACACAGGGCACCGAAGTTGAGATGGGTCACCAGTATTCTCGAGATTGGCTTCCATCAGGTTGGCTTCCCCGCCGCAGGTACCTGTGCGAGTTACGAATTGATTTACGAGAAGTTAGTTTTTAAAAATGGTAATTGTTACAATTATTACAAAAATAGATTATAAACTTTATTTACAGTTTTTTATTTGTATTTGAAACGTCCGTCATCCAGTGTCACGTTTTCTCGCTCGTTTGTGGAATTGTTGCTAAGTTTTGTATGATCAGCAATGTAGCCGATTGTTGTCCTTAGGCATATATCATAACGTGAGTTCTGCCAACTCGTTCGATTTTATATTATCTTCTGGTCTGTTGTGGTAGCTTGCTTGTGGGAATTTGTGGGTTGTTGCTGGATTTTGTATGATCAGCAGTGCAGGTAACAGTTGTTGTTAAGCATAACTCATACCGTGAGGTATTCTAATTTCTCCCTCTACTAGCTTAAAAGATGTGCGAAGACGAGGAATGGTCTTAAGGATTGTTTGCAACTCTGACATTGACGGTTGCGTTGGGGGTTTTTTCTTTATTACAGGATTTAAGTATCCCGTACAGGATCCAAGATATAGTAACGATGAATAATAGCATTGTACTGGAGTTTCCGATTAGTAAAATTTTTCCATTTGCTGGTATTTAGTTCTGTAATATATTCTCTTTAATACTTCCCAGTTCTTTAATATGTGGCTGCATGTTGTATTCTTGAACTTGTTCATCATTGTTTGCAACTCTGACATTGACGGTTGCGTTGGGGTTTTTTTCTTTATTACAGGATTTAAGTATCCCGTATAGGATCCAAGATATAGTAACTATGAATAACAGCATTGTACTAGAGTTTCCGATTAATAATATTTTTCCATATGCTGGTATTTAGTTCTGTAATATATTCTCTTTAATTCTTCCCAGTTCTTTAATATGTGGCTGCATGTTGTATTCTTGAACTTGTTCATCATTATTGATTAGCAATTGCCTCCGCTTCAAATTATATCCGAGAATTTTAAATTTCCCTGTGTCCGTATTGTAAGTCTGCTTTTAGTGTTTCATTTTTATCGACAGTTGCATGTCATAGTAACGATATTAAATATGATCCACGAAGTTTCAGGTTATCATCTGCTCAGCACAGGTACTGATTACTTCGGTGTTAACATTCAGGCTGATAATCTATTTTTTTGTTTCTTTTATTTGTTGTTTCCATAACCCTTGCCAAGTTATTGGTATCGTTGTGCAGTTATCTGGGTCTTCGTCGTCTGTTATAATTATTATTTGGCAGGGCGTATTTGTTTCATATTTTACTATCGAAGCATCTTGACAATAAAATTGGTTTTGTGTGATTTATGTACATAGTTCATAGGCCATATTTTTCTGATTGTAAGTACGTGAAAAGATTTGTTTTTTGGAATGGGAATTAAATAAATGTGGAAATAACGGAATTTATTAACTTGTACCATAGACAGTCTCTTTAGTTACATATACTCTAACTTTAACTAAAATTTCCGAAAAGTGATAGGCCTGTTTGCATAAATTCATTATTACTTCTTATAAATTCATTTTTACTTCTGTTAAATATTTGCTGAATGAATTCATGCAATGCGTCTAAATTCATTAAATTAGTTTGCGTCTTATGTGACCCAGCAAAATCATAGCATTTTCCAATCTATCTAATATATTAGTAAAAAGTTCTACATTAACTAATAAATTAATACAATTATCTCTATACCGGGATTCCTCTACTTGCTGTTTCATTATACTTTTTATCAAAATTTCATTTCATTTTCTAAGTGTATCTAGTGCGCTGATTCTGTTATTGGTATCTGCTTGTGTATATTAGGTAATTTTTATATTGTTAATTCCCTTTTCAAAATATTCAGCGTATGCATAATCTAAACAGTTCTACACTTCTTGTGAATACTTTCAAGCTATTATTGGCTTGTTTTAATGGTCTCTTCACTTGTTCTATATACATTTAAAATTTGATTGTGTTATTTGATCTCATTAATTCATTTTCTAAGTGAAAGCTACTGGTCGGCAATTGGGAATTTATTCCAAAAATATTAGAACAATTGAGGGTATGAATAAAAATCTAGTGCGTTGTTATAAGTTTAGTTCTTCCTGTTTCCTGGTCGAAAATCCCTGGGCCTGTGGCTGTTTTTTCTAATTAATTTCGGCGTCTAGCACGATCGAAGATCTGGAATGAATTCTTTCAATTGATTAAAATCAGCCTTGAATTTTCTAAGGGTATATGTATTTAATTCGAATATATTTTGTATCTTCGAAGAGCAATTATTCAAATTCTTCCCTTTTATTTCCCATCTATTTGTATCTCTACAAACTAAATCGTCTACTTTATATGTTGTAGGTTTGATAACTTTATTACACTTATGAATTACTCCGTTTCCTCTGTTATTTATTTTGTTAAAAGCTAATTTATGTAACGTTCTTAATCTATGTCTATGCCCAATTATTATCTCTCTGGATATGTAATATATCCGTATAACTTGTATGTCCAAAATGAATTTCGTTAGGTGCCCACAGCTAATTTTTGAATGGTCATAAGCTAAAATCGCTAATTGTATTATTTATATGACAGAGCATTTTGATAATCCATTTTTAGAATACAGGCCATTTCTCCTGGTATCGAGTATAATCTTTCTACAGGATGTGTAAATTAACTTTGTGTATAACAAAAGCTCTTTTACAAGGGGCTTATCTATTTTATTACCATCTGGTATTCCTATAAGTGACATATTCATAATTAAAGTTTCTGTAATATGTATCAAAATTGTACTTTCCAGGCGTATAGACGGCGAAAATTTAGAAAATATGCCTATAATGGTTAAAAATGCCTATAATAGTTAAAAATGCCTCATAGTTAGTTTTATATGCAACAGTATGCCAAAGCTGCATCGGTGCAATTGTGGTCTCTGTGATATTTATTAGTACGGATACTGGGTGTCATTGGTATTTTGATTCATTACAAATATCACAACGTTGTACGTATTCCGAAACAGTTTTCTTTGATTTTGGCCAAAAACAATTTCTTGAAATGGCTTTACAAGTTTCCTTAATACCGCGATGAGCTGTTTCATAGCAATGAAAAGTTTTCAATACTTGCCGTTTTTGTCCGTCGTCTACCAAAATTTTGTAAATTCCCGTCTCATAAAAACAACAGTTGTTTTCTTTATTAACGAAAACTTTTATGTCAAAATTTTTTCCTAATTTTATTTTGTCCTGGGGGCTTAATCAAAGGAAAATTGTATTTTTTATCACTAATAATTTCATCTAACTTATTAGGTTTTATATTATCCTCCGGTCTGTTGGTTTAGCTTGCTTGTGGGAATTGTCGTTAGATGTTGTGTGACAAAAGTTTGCCAAATTGCTGAACAATTTGGCAAACTTTTGTCGTTAAGCATAACTCATACCGTGAGATATACTGACTAGCGCATTCCTGTCTTACGGTCGTATCTGGATTCACATAAACATCTCGGCTATGTCGGTTGAGATAGCAACGGACGCAAATAACCTCCGGTAAAAACTGCAGAAGGTTCGGCCCAGTTAGAAGATGGTCGTTGAGCGAGAGGTTTTTGTCCTTTCGTTTTCGCTGCGACATTGTGGACGATTATTATCTGTTCCAGCTTCATGGGTACGGTACGGTGAAATGCGGTAGGTAGCACATATTTTCTGCTTTTTTTCTAGGGCGAGCTCGGGACATCTTTTTTTGTGAGAGCGTCCCTCTCTTGGCCGTACTTTTCCTTTAGGACTGGATATCCATTGAGCTTCTTTTTTAGAGATTAACCGCTTACAACCGATTCACGCAGTATCATAGCTTCACGCAGTATCATACTTAATAGTAACTCGATGTTTTCTGGTTTCCATATCAACGGTACTTAGTAACCCACTTCTTCCATCTCTCACAAATTTATTCAGTATTTTAATTGCTCACTTTGCGGGATCACTTTGCGGTCTCTTTGGAGTTATTGTGAGAGCTTCTAGTGCAAAGTGATATTCAGCCCTTTGTTTATGTTTTTTTATACTAATGTTGTATGGTGCACGAAGTTTAAAAAGTGACTCAGCGAGCATTTGTAAGCACTGTGAAAAACTCTGCGGAGCGGTGTGAGAGGGATTATCAGTTTAGTTACTTTCTTTTTCGCATTTTGATCACGAGCAATATATGCTGATTATCTTGCCCGAAGAGAATCTTGGGTTTAATATTTTTATATTGAAGGTTGTCTTGAACATCGAGTAGGTCTTCGCAACCAGTTATATATTTTTCTATCACTTCTTGGGCTGAGAGTTACAGATTTAGTTGGTGCCGGCGTAAATATGACTTTATGGTAGATATGACTTGTCATGACGTTCAAGCGGAGATTTTTGTGTCCAAGATGACTATGATGGGTGATGGATCGATGAAGCCTCTAGTGTCGACATGATTAGCCAAATCGGCGTTAATAAGTGCTACTGCTGATCCGTCGTCGGGTCTGTGCACCTGTACTGGAACAATTTTTAGGTAGAATCACATTTTCTGAGGTCCGTTTCCGTCTCATTCTTCCAGCCTTATCGTACGATATGCAGTGATCTGTTGTGAAGATATTTGCACCAGTCGGCATTACGTGTGCCGCATTTTCGAATTCTAGTAGGAAACATAGGAGAAGCATAGGCGATGCGTCCGTGCCAGGTCCAATCTTGCGTCGGAATCAGATTCGTTAAACCACTTACACTCGGACGTAGTATATCCCGCCTTTGAATAAACCAGGAATTAAGTCTTGTTTTTGTGTGTTACGGTAAACATTCTCCGTGTCCGTCGCTGTTCTAGTTCGGTATGCCATCATGACGTCTTGTGGATTTGAGTTGTTGATTAGGAGACTGTTTACAGCTTCTCTCACATTCCCTCTGACGCTGTCATGTAGTCTTGCTATGTTTAAGTGAGAGTAACAAACTATTACGTAATAAGTGGCTTTGAAAGTAGCCGCGCCGTTGAAGATAGGTAGTTTCACGCAGCGTAGTGCATGCGACTTTTTCGCTGCCTTGACGATGAGAGTGATTGAAGATGTCAGTTTGGAGAAGTCGGTTTGTAGTTAGCGCGTTGCGATAACATTGGCTTTTCTCTAATAGAGGTTGCAGCGGCTAGGTGATGATAATATGATCTTCGTTCTATGGATGCTGGTTGATGTGGGTCGGCTCTGTATTCTACTCAGGCGGTTGAGTTTTTCCTTTAGATACCGGGTTGCAGATTATTAATCTGTAGTTGTGCTCACTGTTTCTGCCATTTGTTGTTGATGTGACACATTCACGATAATCAATAAATGTGTCTGACTTTCGCTTAACCACGTGTCGATTCGGTGCGCTGTTTCTGCTTCCGTAATCATCGAGTCGTTATTTCGGCTTCTATTACGGCAAGGCGAGAGGCGGCGAGTTCGACTTGCAGGCGTACTCTTCCCTTACTAAAGTAAGACTGTGAACTTTCTGTGGCTTTGCAGTCTCACTCCTGCCGTGTTGCGATGATACTTTGTTTCGGTCGATGTTTTTTGTTGTAGGCGGAGCAACAGTCTTTGCAGATGATACGGTCCCGTTGCTAACACCTGTGCCCGTGTCTGTATCTAACAAGTCTTTAAATATTATCGATGTCGTAATCAACGCCCGCGGCAGTATCGTTTTTTAGATTTGGTGATGCCCATAATGCTGTTTCCTTTAGATCCAGCTCTAAGGTTCACGATGTGCCAGACGACAAGTCCCGCACTTGACTGTTGCTAGATTGAAAGATTCGTCGTTCACCAAATCTCTGTCGTTATTGACTGTAAAATCTGGGAAGAGCTCGCTGAGTCGATTACCAATAAATACACAAATGTAAGAAAATTCTATTATTAATTACAAGATCGACAATAACTGTTAAACTACCGATTGTTCAAATTGTATACTCCACTGACCTGACTAAACGGCGAACTAACATGTAACTGAATTGAACTGATTTTTGCACTGTCGTAACCTCTCTTATATGCCGCCATGTGATCCCTTTATGCGGCCGCCGGAGGTGATGCCAGAGGTTAAGAACCAGCCGCCGCCCGATCGTTGCGTTATTGCTGTTATCCGGAACTATTTTCCATTTGAAGCACAATTTGACAAAAATTTGTCAAATTGTGCTTCAAGTTCAATAGAAAGTCTGTAAAAAATAACAATTTGACAATAATTTGTCAAATTGTGCTTCAAGTTCAGCTGAAAGTGTCTAAAATTCATGAGCACGTTCCATTATATACTTCCTAGAGTGTGACACTATATACTACCTAGAGTGTGACACTATATACTTCCTAGAGTGTGACACTATATACTTCCTAGAGTATTACGTTGCATAGAGTGTCACTACATCATTCAAGTGTGTATTATGTTCCATAACTAAGCTCTCAAGATTCTCTTCTCACTTACAGCTCAATCCCTCACCACAATCCAAATTCATATTGGTTCATGCTAATTTCTCTAATAAACTGCCCTACTGAAGTATATGATTCTCTGGAACCACCAAACTTCCCCAAACTTTCTAGTCATCACCAACCAATAACAACTACTGGTGTTCTATCTCGAATAGTATTAAGGTCTACTACAAGCTAATTCCTACATTTCTTTAATAGAATATCTCAATAAATTGCATAACAAGCATTCTGCTGTTATCACAACCACAATAGCTGATATCCTTATGATATCAACATGATGAAAATATCGACATTTTTTTGAGACATAAGTAGGTTATTTAGGTCATTTTTACCTTTTTTAAATTTTTACCTTTTTTCCTAAATAATTTTCTTCCGAGTCTCCGCCATATTATTACCTTCAAATAAAATTCAATTCAATATTCTTTCACATTCAATATTTAATCCATCGTTTCTTTTATTATTTTTTACGATAGTTCTTTTCTGTACTTCGTTTCCTGACGATTTTTTTCTTCGTTTCCATTTTAAAGAACTTTCGCATGAATCAACCTGCGGCGCGTTACCGCATCTGTTACTTTTTCGACAATGGACAATAATATTGTTTAGTATAATATATTATTCACTACTACTATCGTCAATAATCATAAATAAAGAAATGGTTAATAATATTTTGTGTATGGATTGATAGTTTTGAGTCAGAAATGACAAATAAAAAATTAGCATGCCAAAACTTTGCACCCGTTTTCCCGGATTTATTATGAAATTACTTTGGTTGTTATTATCATATAGATAGATACAGGACGGATCGAAGTTCAGAAAAGAGGAACAATTTTCAAAATTTAAGAAGAAAAGCGAATAATAAATTATTTAGATGGAACTTGTCATTGTCAATGAATATCACACAAGAAGTATAGCATGATACTTTCTCCCATTCATTGCGGCAGGCCTTTACATGCCTAAAGGTACCTTAAAAAACAGCTAATCGATGATCACAGTAGTAACGAAGAAGGGTTTAAATGGAAGATGGAGAACTCATTTGAAGAAAATTAATATTATTTACCACTCGAAATATTCATTCATTGTGATGCGATTGTTGCACCGTGGTGTATTTTTTTCTGCGAAATATTAATATATATTGCGTTTTTTATATATTAATGTGTATTTTGTGTCTTGAGTTCATTGTGATGTAATTGTTGCATTCTAATGCATTGTTGTAAATATAAGAAAAAGGTTAACAATATCTGAACTGTCAAATTGGTTCGTTTACATTATTTTTCCAAATGAAATGGAGTATAGTTGCATAAATACTTAGCGATCTCTCTCAGAATGTCTCATGTATCATTGTGATTTTCTTAGAGGTAGCAGTTCCTAGTTCCGAATTCCTATTCCTCAACTTCAGACTTTTTGATAATACGCTTTTATGAAAATTAAATAAAAACATTATTTCATAGCTTGGTTTATAGTTGCATAGATATCGGTAAGTAACGGTTATTTTCTCTAATTTCACGCACATTGTAATATCAAAACGTTATGTAAATATTGGTAATAAATGTCACATTTAATTGAAGGGATCCTTCGTGATCGGACGAAGTAATTTTGTACTGACGTAATTGTTTACTTTTGCTTTGTTTATGAAAAACTATTATGTTTTAAGTTGAGCTGGAAAACGATATAAACAATAGAATAAGGAATAACTTTTCAACACGATGCAATGACTGTACATTTCGGATGTCAATTGTCAATGAATTATATAATTCACAATTGGGAGTTTTTGAAAGCTTACAGAACGTAAGTAGCATCAGCGACTGCCTGACGGAATAGATCTGGAGCTAAGATAAATTTATTTATTTATTGCGGTGCCGCGCCATCAAATTCCGTATGTCTTGTAATCAATCACAGCACGGCGACGACGTATAATAACTAGATATAATGAACTGCGAGATTATTTAATAGATTAAAGGGCAATAAAGGAACAGAAAGAACTATGAAGAATTTTTATAACAATAGTACTTCAAAAGGCGGAAGATTTTATATCTGATTTTTTTTGTGATTTAGAAAGTACTTTTACTGCTTTTAGATTATTCGCGCACTTCGTGATGTTGTTGATATTATAAAAACCTTACCACGATATACTTAAGTCCAAATTATACAATTCCTGTTTTGTACATAACCAATGACGAAAGTGTAATTAGTTTTTAATGAATATCTTATTTCAAATATATATAATTAGGAAATCTAGTGAAGGTTGGAGAAGTTGTTCTTACAATAGTTTTCCCAATCTCAAACGAAAAATACAGGCATACTCTCTGTCAGCATATTGTGATTACATGATTATTTATTCAGTTACTTATTATTTTTCATAATCTGCCTGTGTATAGGTTAATTAACAAATATTTATAAGCCGATGAAGGAACTATGTTTTCATCACTAGGAAGTATTATAAAGTGCGCGGACGCTATATTATAGTCAAGTGTATGTTGTCTATTGAAAAAAAATAAGATAAATATTTTAAAATTTTGTATACAATTACTGTTACGACATTGACATGAAATATGAAAATGTGTGATGGTACCCCTATTACACATTTTTTGCTAAAGATTATGTAAAGTAATCATGAGATATAAAACAAAAAATTGTTTGTGGAAAACTATACATACAATTTTTTCGAATAAAATAACAAATAAATTATATTCACCACAAGGCTACTTGTATACAACGATCTTGTCAACTAAAGAATTGTTCGTTGTAGTTCACATTACTCTAAATAGATGGCATTGATTATCCATATGTAAATTACCTTTAGAGAAATGTTCCTAAGACCGTATCTAATAGTTTATATCGATAGTACTAGCTCAAATTTAAGATTAGATGGCATTTATTGTCTCTAAATCATCGACTACTGCAATAATTTACAGCCAGGTTTAGATCAGATTTTATGTATGGCCTAAATAGGTATATTAAATTCAAATACATATTTTCCATCCTCTCTCGTTACTAATATGTTAGTCAAATAAGGAAATAATGTCTTTGTCTGTTCTGTCAAATGTCTATGCGAAACCAGAGATTATAAAATGTTCATAATGTAAGAGACCTCGTGATTTTGTTTGACAGCTTTAAATATATATATATTAGGTTTTACTAAGAGAAGACAAGAGTAAAGAATATTATTTTAGTATATGATTTGTGAATGGTATTTAAGAAACTTATTTTAAAAAATTAACTGTTTCAAGTTTTATTAATAAATAAAAAACAACGAATTAAAAGAAAATTCTGGCTGGAATTATGAACTGAACATGTTTGAACATTCAGTTAAAGTTCCCAGACATTTTAAAGTAGCGTCTACGATTTTGCAAAAAGTGATTAAGGATAGCTGTAGCTTAAAGACTTTACTCTTTGCTGATAACAAATATAAACATTTCGTGAGTATTACAATACGTAATTTAATTCTCATCTCGTTTCACAAACGCATGCATTTTAGTACGTATCATTTTCATAATAATCTTGCAAAGTATATCAAAGTTTCACTAACCAAAATAACTAAAGTAACACATTTTATGTTATGTATATTTCAGTATTCCGGCAACAACGGTTTAGCTAAAATGCGAATTTTCCATTTTTTTTGTTTAAATGAAAGAATGTAGATAAAAAATGAAGTACCTGGTAATTTTATAGCTCGCTTGCGATTATTTTATTAAGAAAAGGGGTTTGAAAAAATGTCCCATACAAAAGTATGGTTTTCCAAAGAAGTTTCCAACTTTTCGACTAAATTATTTTAATTAATTTGCCATTTCTAAAAACAATAATGATTTGCACATACAAAGAGAAATTGATATAAAAAAACAAACCTCAAAAATAAAAAATGAAAATGCACAAAAAATATCACATAAAGAAAGGTTATAAAATTTATGTTTGACTGCTCTGAAACTGACAGATGTTTCTCCATAGAAAGTGAATATTACAAATAAATTTTTTATAATGAAGTCATCCAAACTCAAATTTTTTAATTGATCTTTTTTATGTATATTCTTTTATTTAAAACAAAAAACTGGGAAATTCTCATTTTTGTGAAACCAGACTTATACCGCATTCCGATATTGTTATCATTTTGCTAATGGGAATGAATATAAGAATTTAAATCTATTAAAATTTGATCTATTACAGCGAGTTGACGTGCTTTATGCACTTATTTCTGAAGCAGTAAAACACAATACAGATTTGGATGAAATATTTACTAAAACAAACATATTGACTTTGAATCCTCGTCTCGATCCCTGGTTAGCCAAGATCCTTGCAGTAGAACTTATTTATGGCAAAAAAACTTTGCCAGGAAAAAGCAAACCCGAGCTCACTGTACAATCTTATAAGGATGAATTCCTCAAACACATTGACATCCCAACTTATAAAACTGAAGAAGAAACTTTGAAAAAAGGTAAATTAATTTTTAATATTAATCATTATTTTTTCAGGGTTGAATTAACACGGAACACCACATATATTCACAATGAATTCAGATAACAACGAAGGACCGGTCATCCCTCGTGCTTCAAAGTTGGCTGCGCTAGCATTGGCCAGCCTTTTTCTTTATAGTGTGGCTATGTTTACATTGCCATTTATTGCTTTTTTTGGAACCCAACATTTAATGAAAGAATATTTTCACGTTGATAGCTTTGCAAATACAATTTGGTCAGTTGTTGCCTCTGTTATAACTGTTAATTTGATAATAGCAGCATATGCATACAAAGCATATCATGAAAAGGAATATGATGCAGAGGGCAATGAGATTGATCAGCATGCTTATCCTAGTGAAGAAACTAAAAGTAAAAGTGCATTGAATGTGAAAGAGGATTAGTTACTTATGTTATTTAAGAATAAACAGTTACCTTATTTTAATTGGACTATATATTTAATAAATGAAATGATTAAAAACAAATTACTCAGTTGGTATTTTTAATTTATCCTTTTCTTAGCGTTTTTTTTGATATATATAAGTTATTACGGACTACATATGACTGACATACTGCTTCTTATTCTATTACCTAATATGTAAAGGAAATTTATCGCAAAATAACTTAAAATGTTATATATTGATTTTTGAACAATTTTCCGTGTGTCGCTAATGATGAGACCTTACATACCAGAACTTCTATAAAACAATTTTGTTTTAAAAATCCATTTTGTGAAATAAAATCATATGTACTAACCTGATTTTTGCTAATAAACTGACTAGTCGTCATCAGTTTTGATTTTTAACAGTGTTGGAGCTAATTTTTTACAAATAAAGCAAACAGCTAAGATTGTTGATACAGAAATAATTAATTTTATAATATAAAGATCCTATCTTTACCATACACTAGAGCAACTGATATGCCCATGAATGGACCATGCATACTTCCTTGGACACCATTTTGTGTTTATTTCATTGTGAAAATAAGATGCTTCCTGAAAAGGACTACCTTTGTTCCCTCCTGTTTTGGTCAAGTGTGTTGTTGGAAATATTTGGAAAATGATAGATGATTCCAAATTATGTTTTATAAGTATTTAAAACCACAAAGGTTCTTTACCAAGTCTAAAAACTGTTCCAAGTTATTGTCGAATAAAGCATAAAATAAAAAATATTTTTAGCTCGTCCACGATTTATACGCGTGAACACAAATCTGCTCACTACATCTGATGCAATAAGGCAATTTCAAGATGATGGATATAGATTTGTCAGGTGTACATCAAAATCATACAGCGAATACCTAAAACAGCTTGAAAATTTGGATCAATACGAATTTATACAAGATTTTCATGTGAAGTCAGTATTTGCCTTTTCACCAAGGACAAAGTTTTTTAACCATCCGTTTTATTTGGAGAATAAAATAGTACTTCAAAATAAGGTTAGTAAATGTTAACATATACACTAGACATAAGTTCTAAGTAGCATTAAATAAATATAAACACCTTAATCAAATCAATATGTTGTTTTTTAGTTGCCAAACAGGACAGAAATAGAATCCTTATGGTGAGGCTCTGTTGTCATGTCTATCTAGACTTCCACAGACCTATGTCTTGACTTAAATTTAAAAGTAAAATTTTAAGGGTGGAATAGAAATTGTCTTTTGTTGATGTTGATATCAAATGATGAAAAACATGCTCCTAATATATGTTAGTGTCTACTCCAGTTTCCAAACTGAATATTATAAATTTAATTTTTTGTGATAATTTTTTGAAATTAATAATTTTTGGCTGTTTAGAATACTTATTATTCACTGGAATTAAAAAAGTTTCCTTATAAATAATTGGCTGATAAATTGAATAAGACACTGAAATTTAAAAAGGAATTAAATGTATTACTGGTTAACAGCGTATTACTAGTTCTTATTGCATGCAGTTTGGAATAAAATAATATTTATTAATAGGCAACAACATTGGCCGTGCATTTATTGGCTCCACCACCGGGCAGTGTTGTACTTGATATGTGTGCTGCCCCTGGAATGAAAGCAACACATGTGGCAGCTTTTATGAGAAACCAGGTAATGGTCTGATATTTATGGTTCCTATTTTATGTGTGGTTTTAGTAAACCTATATTTTGATTCTGCTTGTTTCGCATTTGATAATTCCCTAATACGGTGCTTGAAGTGAGTAATTGTTACAATAAAAAACATTAATATAAGATAATTTGATTAAATTTTCTTTGCTAATTCATAAATAATAAAATTGTAAATCGTATTTTCTCATGTCATTGATTCGGGTTATTAAATTTTAATAGGTCTAAATAATTTTATACCAACTGTATTTAGTTCTCTATCTTTTTTATCATCTTTCACCTAGATTTTATTTTACATATATGAAAATATAATCTTTTTATGATTGATTTTCCTATAAAATATATTAAACAAATGTATACTGGGAATTTGATAAAATTGATACTAACAAGTATAAAAAAAACTGCTAACGATATTGTGTTTCAGGGGAAAGTGTATGCCGTGGAGCGCAATGAGGAGAGATATAAAACACTCTGCGATTTTGTAGAAAAAACTGGTTCGACATGCATCCAACCAATGTTAGCAGATGTATTGACTATAAGAAGAGGTCAGCTAGATGATGTTGAATATATATTATTAGATCCTAGTTGTTCTGGTTCAGGTAAATATAACCAACTTTAGGTTTCAATAGTGAAATATTTTTTCTTCTACATTTCCCATGAGTAGGTAGAGCTTTTCTTTTACATTCCCTATTATTTAATTGGAAAATGTTAGGTCAGGTTTTGTATTTCTTTGGTATTATACTGTAAATAGATCATAGTTATTATTAGCTCTTTGTATCTTATGTTAATTTTTCCTTCATGTATTTTTCGTATTAGAATTATGATTAGTTGTTGTATCCATTATATGTATATATTTAACACTAGCCCCACATCCTGACCTTGTCTGAGCAAGAAACGAACTATGACTGCATTTAGTTTTTAATCTAAATAATTATTTATAGTTAATTTATTGAGAATATTCACAACGGTTTATTTACTTGCTCTAAACTTTAGTTGAGTATAGATCTGTAAGGACCTATTTCTTTTTGAAATTCTTTAAAAAATTAATTACAAAAAATTTATAAAGGTTTAGTTTCTCTAACTCGAAAATACTTCTATGATCTGGTTTTAAAAACGGGTTATTACAATCTGTAATAATTAGTAATGTTGGACATTGATCTTTTTCTAAATATTCATGTTTACAACAAGAATAGAAAAAAGTTTTGACAATGTTTTCATTTCTTAATATTTTTGTGTTATAAATATTGTATATATAATTATTTTTATGGTTTCTCAGTTTAACTTAAAAATGAACCTGTCCCACTCTGACTCCCTTCACTGAAATCTTTATTGTTCATTACCAAAGTTTCATGCTAATTGTATAAGCCGTTTCTGTGCCAAATTTTAAAAACTAAAAACAAATTTTCCTCTTTAAAAAAATTTGTATTTTTTTTCTTTCATATAGAAAGATGAATCCAAGAAAATGTGCAATTTAATTTGCAGAAATATAGGTTTATCGTCATATAATTGAGAAATATTTATATTTTATTTTTCACAGGCATGGACTGTAGTCTGCATAATTATCAAGAAAGTGTAAGAATAGCACGTCTGACGTCATTACAAGAGAAGCTATTGAAGCATGCCATGTCTGCATTTCCTAAAGTTAAAAGGATTGTCTACAGTACTTGCTCCTTATATCCTGAGGAAAATGAGAGAGTTGTGGCTAATACAGTTAGTAACTGTAGGGTCACTTGGTCTGTGTTAAATGCAAAAGAACTTCTGAACAATGAATGGAATAATTTTGGGTCGGGCTTGTATGGATTTATGGGAGTAAGATGTTTGTATGCCCGTCCAGAATCAGATTACACAACTGGTTTCTTTGTTGCTGTCCTTGAAAAGACTGGTGACAGACATAAAGATTCTATCAAAAAGAGGACAGAAAATGAACATTCAGTGTTAAATTATGACAGTTATGAACGAGATGATGGATCAGACTATAATAAGTCAGAAAACCTATTTGGCAAGAAAAAGCGAAAGAAATTGAATAAAACAAAGGGTCATGAAAGTGTAGCAGTTTGTGAAAAAGAAACAGACTTTGAATCGACAGTCAATAGTGAAGGCGATTGTGAAAATATTTTGGATGAATTTATACTTGAAAAGAATATAAAGAAAAAATCTAGGAAAGATCAAGTATTGATTGATGATTTAACTGTGCAAGAAAATATCACTCTGGTTGATGAAGAATCTAATAACAAATTTGTTGAAGGTAGTAAGAAAAAGAAACGAAAAAAAGAAAAAATTGAGGAAAATTATGAAATATCTGAAATGCACACCAAAGAAATAACCAACGAATTAATACCTGAGAAAAAAAGAAAAAAACATAAGAAAGAAAAAGAATTGAACAATGAGCAATATTCTGAAAATGTGTCTAAAGAGAATGAATCACATACAGCAACAATTCATACAGAGGGCATTGACTTTGATAATGAAATAACAGACAACAATGAAATTAGGAAAAAGAAAAAACGAAAAAAAGATAAAACGGAGTCAGATGTTGTATTGGATACTTCAAAAGATAAGGAATCTAAGAAAAACAAAAACAATTTGGAATCAGTTGAGTTGATCTGTGACAGGCAAGTTTTATCTGAAACTGTTTTGGATGAAATGCCTGTGAAGAAGAAAAAGAAAAAAAATGATAAGGAGAAGATTGCGACGAGGTAAGAAAGAGGAAGCATTGGCAGATAAAATAAGTGATTTGTCAAGATACAGTTAATGGAAAAAATAAAAACTGCCAACATGCACATCTCAGTACGAATAGTTTGTTTTTACTTTTTTTATGTATCATGTTTTTAATAAAATAATTGGAAATTCATTATTTGTCTTGCAAACTAGTTAAAATACTGGGAAAGAAATTTTTCTGGTGATTTTCTTCTGAGCACTAATTTTTAAAAATGTGTCTCAAAAGTAACAAAGAAGGTGTAATAAATGGTATCTTCAATAACATTTTGGTGATATCAATTTATTGCATCATATCATTATTGAATATTTCGGATATGTTATGTTTTATCTAAAACTCAATTTTTTTCTATTTTTTACAATTTCAACTAAAGCATAAATTTAGCTGGCACTAGATTTCCTTCTAATTTATAAATTTAATTGATTACTGTAATGTGATCTCTTCTCATATTGGGAACACTATTTTTTTTTAGCAAATTAATGAAATGTCAATATTCGGTAGTGCATTAGCAAAGCGATCAGTACCACCATCTCTTAAGCCAAATCTCATTAGAAGAGCAAATGATAGACAAGTTTAATTAATACAAACTCTTTATTTTATTTATATAAAGGCAATTAGTAATATAAGCTTCAAGACTTCAGTACTATAGAGCAGTTTAGTACATTAGCACATCACTAGACTCCCACTACCAAGTCAACTCTACTATGAATTCACCCAAGTTACTCGGGTGTCATAGAAGTAGAATAGAGCAGTACTCAATAGTATATATTTAATTATTTTGCTATATACTATCCCAGCCATTAGTAGTCATTATTAAATCTAAATGTATGAGTAAATTAGTATATAAAGAAATGTTAGTGCCGTAAAAGTTAGTGAAGTAAAAAGAACTTGCAATGCATGTATAATCAAGAAGTTATAAAGATGAAGATATCAAACTGATCTGGTGCTAAAGTTTATAGACCTACTCTAAGATAGTTTGCAATTATGGAATAATTTGATGAAAAACAAAAGAGAATCTCAAGGCAGCTTAACTTGCAAACCACTATTATTCACAATAGTGATTTTTATTGATCTATAGTTTTAAACATATACAATACATCCAGTGAAGTGTAGTGTAAGCATTTAAGCACAATGAGGCTTCATATTAAAAACATGGTATTGTATGTATTCACAAATGTTTATTGTAATGAGGGTGAACTTAAAAATTGCCAATTTATACTATAAGTAAATAATGCAGAGTTCCATAATGGTTCCTTTGGTGAAAGGAAATATAATTTTGTTTTTATGATTTATAATTTTCATTAGACTAGCTTTCACAAGCGGCTTCGCTCGCTTGGTTGTACTTCTTTGTAATACAACTGACAATGAAAATAATAATATTTCCCTGTAAATTAGGGATTAAAGGGAGTAATCTTGTAGTTCTTTTATATTGCGTATGTTGCATTTTAAAAAATCACATTTGGTCATTACTCTGCTTATGTACTTTTCAGTTTCAAATAAGAATTTCCCTTAAGGAATGAGATTTTACAGGACCAAAAGTAACTTGTATCATTTCCCGAACCGTCAACTATCTCTGCAAAAAATGATGTTGAGGTGTTGCTTCTTTGTGACTTGAAAGGACAAACAAATACATTTTTGCATTTATAATATTAGTTAACATTTTTCGTGATAATGCATTTGAGCATACACTTTTTGAAACGTCCCTACCATCAATTAATAGACTCTTCGAAATTGACTTCTGTCTTGACTATGACATCTTTGTTTAAGCTGACTTTTTCCACGGAAACCTTGTTGTCATGTTGGGGAAAAGAAAGAAATCACAGTGAGGCAGGTCAACTGAGTACACTCGGTGTTAGTCATTTTTGTACAGTTCATGTAATTTGTGTGTAACAATTCCGAACAGTAAAGCTGGTACATTGCCGTAGTGGAACTAGTAAGAGAAACAGTGGGGAATATGGAATGTTTCCTTCTATATCTCGTCGAATATATCCAAAACTCATTGTAGTTCTGCCCCACTCTCAGTGGTCATGATGGAGTTATTCATTGAAGCCATGTTGGCAAACTGACATGATATGTGATAATTTTTTTCATTTTGGTGTTTTTCATAATACTTAACGACTAAAGATTCATTGAAAAAACGAAATGGAACAGCAAATTATATGTGATCGTGCTTTTTTAAAAAAAAAGACCAAGAGGGTTGTTTTCTTCCATTTTTTATTTCGTTCATTTCTTGCAGCTAAAGTTAGTTTATCTACAAGAATTGTACTCAGACATATCAAACATTTTCTTATAACAGCTCACCGATGATTAATATCCATCGTGGATAATTTAAACACAAACTGTACGAGGGTTCCATATATACTTAAGTACATTTAAACTTTAATTTTAAACTATCTACAACGTGAAAATATCGAGAATTTCTTAAAAATCATAAGGTTTGAAATCATTGGTATAGTTTTTCGGTAAACTTTCATTAATGCTATTATTTCATAATTTTGACTGCAGCAATTTCGGAGATTGAAGAGGGGGAATATATACTTTGTGGAAATTTTCGTCAGTATTTCTAAAACTATCTTATATCTTAATAAAAGTTTCTTTTCCTTATGAAGTACGGAACTCTAAAAACGACTTAAGTAGGACTACGGTACGGCTGTGGGTATTGAGCGTGACAATGTCTTTACTGATTTACAGTATACTATGCTTATTTTTATTAGAACTTCAATTCGTTACTTACATCAAAATGTATTTACAAATTTGAACATTTGCTTAATTTAATTTAATGTAAATTTGGTGATAAATAAAATATACATCTATGAGTTGCTTTGTTGATGTGACATATTATTTTATTTTATCAATGAGTTATTAACATAAACATATATAAATAGGTAATAAATTTTCGAAGTTCACTTACACTTGTACACAAACTTTATTTACATTCGATATTATTCTAGCAATAATTCAAAGACTGTCTTTCAGAACAAAATACCAGCATGCTTTAAATCGATGAACGCGTTCACTAGTTACAGTGCATCAACGTCAATTAGTCACGCGTTCTAGTGTCGCATGATGTGGTTAAAGCTACCCATCCGTCTCATGCCTATCGCTGATGAAGCTTACAACACTCACTAAAATAATATTGCCCAATGAATAACAATGAATTGCGACGTCTTCTAGTTGCCCAGTTAAGTACTATGGATATATATTATATAATGTACCATGGCATTATATTATATAATATTTATTTATTTACACACATTTATCCTTGCACGTAATATTATATAATATTTACGTTATATTATATAAAACTTATTTATTTACACACATTTACCATTACACGTAACCTATTCGTAACGTTAAAAAATTAATTGTTTAACAAAGTTTAAACTTTTAGATTAAACATGAACACAAATTACATGATAACTACAAAAGATAACGACACAATTCGACAAATTTACTTACACTCATCATAAATAAACCACCTGATCGCGGCCGCATCAGAGGCCGCGATCAGGTGGTTGAGCAGTTAACACTTAGGGAAACTGGAGAGTTCCGATATAGTTCGGTTCTACAAGGTCGTATAATAAACAGGTGATGATTGCGTCAACGCAGGAAATTGTCAAGTACGAAGAATTAAATTTTAGTCAATAATAGAGAACGCAGAATTTTTCCTTTGAATAGTTGGAAAAGAAATATGTGTAGTTATACTTGGCTTCGTGTGGGCTCCAAATAATGGATCCTAATCGGCTCTACGCCAATGAAGTGTACAGCAGACGAATCAATGATATAGATTTAAAATCTTTCGACTTATTTAACACGAATTCAAGTTTCCGAAATGACCATTTCGCTACATCCGCCATGTGTCCACGAAATGTCAATCGCGAATCAAATCTGACTCCCAAACCAACAACCGCATATAGACGGTGCAATATGATTTCGTTGTACGGTGTATTCATATTTGATAGGAGTGTGTGCTCAACTGTAGCTCACTATTGAACGTTTGCTTGCGTTAAGCTGTTAGCCGCTTGTTGCGCTCCACTCAACGACGGCGCTGATGTCACGCTGCAACCATTCACCATCTGCTGCATCCTTGAAGACAGTAAAAAGTTTCATGTCGTCCGCAAATAACAAACAATGCGCAGTTTTCACCGTAGGACCAATGTCGTTTACCAGAATCGTGAAAACTAGAGGCCCGAGATTCGAAACCTAGCTCACTCCCGATCGTGTAGAGTAAGTTTCGGATGTATAGTTGCCCACTCCTACGTATTGCTTTCTATCCGTAGGAAACGAAGAGAAAAATCGTAAAAGTGGGACGGAGAACCCTGCCTCGCCCAGGCGATTTAATGAGATATCGTTAGCCACACGATCGAAAGCTTTTAGGTAGACAAAATCTGCAACATCTACTTCGAGGTCAATATGATAGGCAACATAGTCAAGGAAGCGTAAAAGCATATATATATATATATATATATATATATATATATATATATATATATAGCATTTAGTTCAGGTCTTAACCTACATAACGATATAAAGATATTGCACGTGTCGTTTATAGTTTCCGAGAGACAGCCGATGATATACAAGGTAATTTTCGTGAGGCAAACTTTTTGAACACGCTAGGGTACGCAGTGAGGCATTCTCGTATCAAAAAGTATAATAGTGACTTGTCATTTAATCTACCAATATAAGTTTTGATATAACAACTAGCAACTTCGTCCGCGCAGAGATACTTTTTAAATACATAATAGAAAGCTTATCGAGTAAAACTTCTACAATATGACATTAAACTAGGCAACGGACTTTTATTTTGGAATTCCTACTATATGTGTACTCAAAATACTCATTTATCGCAAAATCACTGTAAAAGCAATATTACTTGTAACATCTTATATTCTTTATAACTAACTGTAACTAATTGCCATGTTTTAAAAGAAAGTATTGCCTGCTCAATAGTAAAAATATTTTTGAAATAATTTCAGTAGTTTCTGATATTACCTTCAAACTCAGAAACTTTTCCCTTTTATGATATCAGTGTAGGTGAAGGGCAATTAGTTTACGATTGCACATATTCTAATGCGAATGGCTATGATGAGGTCACGATTCTTAAGAATGTTGATGGCTACTAATCGGGTATGAGAAAAGCCTTTAAATTCTCATGACCTATTAAATGAAAATTATTTTATGCCGACGTTATATTTTTATTTCATAGAAATAATAAAAACAATAGGTACGTCATAAAGTTAAAAAAAGATAACCTTATTACCATAAGTATATAAATGTGTAGGTACCAAATGGTTATGTTTGTAAAAAGAGGTAATTGTATTATGAGCTCAGTCGCTGGTTAAGGAGGCAATCATTATTCGAATCGTTACATTGTGTTTATTTTTCGGGGAAGTTAAATGTATATCACGAGAACACGGTCGCACGGCACGTCAATGGCAAATAGTGACACGTCATCTAATTCTAAGACGGTACTTAAAAGTATGTTGCAACCATACGCGCTTGACCATGCTGTATTTTTAGTTGACTTATCTATTATAGAAATGGTTAAGAATGATGTTCATATATAATGAATATAAACCAATTTGAGAATGGAGAATAGAAATAACGTTAAAATCTAGTGGACTTTTAATTTTTCCGAAATACATAAAATTTCTCATGGAGTATCTTATTTAATTTTAGTATGTATTTTGTACATATAGACTGTACAGCTCTCAGTGGTTCAAGTAAAAACCAAACGAAAGACACCACTAGTTATTCGTTGAACTCAAGTTGGCAAACTGGTAAGTTACATCTTTTTTTAGTTTTTGGTATCTATATATATAAAAAAATTGTGGCCGAGTGAATTCTCTATATAAAAATATTAAAAAAAACGAATTATTTAGCGTGCAGACTAATAATAGAAGCCAGAAAAAAAAACAAAAGAAAAAAGCCTTTTTTTAGGATTATTATCTGTCTCTTTGTAAATTTATATGGGTGTCACGTAAAATATATTGGACGGACTTTAATGAAATTTGGTATGGTAAAAGTATATACCCAAAATCAAAAGGACTTGCGATCGAATCGTTATCTGGATCCATTTTGAAGTATGTAACACCTTCGACTTCAACATCAAATAATACACAGCAATGTTGAAAGCGGTATTTTTGATTAAACACATATAGAAACACGGTGTCAAGATGCATTGAATAGAGGGGAGCAGGAAAGAGGACCTAAAATACAAGATGAGAGAAGTGGAGAAGATCAAAATCAAGAAAAATATGACCAAGAAAGAAGACGGAATAGTGACAATGAAGAAGAATCAGAGAAAGTTAAATATGATGAAAAAGAGCTAAATTATAATAACAAAACAAATTCATCGTATGTAACTTGTTTCCATGTTGCTACTTGGCCTGATGATTTGAGAATTGAAACCGTTAAAGAGGGAAGTGAACGTTATCAAAATAGAGATGGCCCACTTTTAGATACTGTCCTAAGGCCTGGAAGTAAAATAAAAGGAAAGAGACGACATTTCGACCCAGAATGGTTTTATAAGGTGTTACCAAATGGAGAAAAAGTACTTAGAAAATGTATGGTGTACTCTCCAATAAAAACAGTTTATACTGTTTTGCTGCAAACTTTTTACATACTCTGAAGAAAAAACATCAAAGTTTTGCTAATGGGTTTAATTTGTGGTGGAAAGTAAAAACTAAATTGTCTGAACACGAAAATTATGAGAACCATCTCTCCTGTTTTGAGAAATGGAAAATTTTGCAAAATGAATTGGAGCTGCAGAAAACAATTAACCATGAACATCAAATGGTATTTAACCAAGAAAAAAAGAAGTGGCGTGATATTTAGAGCCGCTTTTTAAATGTTATTATTTTCCTGGCATGTCAAAACCTACCCCTTTGAGGGCATAGAGAGGAGGTTACATCGGATAATAGAGGGAATTTCTTAGAATTAGTTAATCTACTGTCAACATATGACCCAATACTAACAGAACACATGCTGATAATTGAACATTCTATCGCCTGACCAAAACACCAACGGGTAGATTCTTCTTTGTCCAAAGACAATCCAAATTAATTCATAAGTCTTTTGGGGAAAGAAGTGAAAATAACATTGTAGGTGACATAAAGAGTAAATATTTTGGGATTAATTTCGATAGCACTCCAGACGTATCACATGTTGTTCAGACGACTTACGTGAGGAAGGAATCATTTCTAGGCTTCTGCCCTATAGCTGGAAAGACGGCAGTTGAACTTGCTGAAAATATCTTTACGCGGCTGGAGAGTGATAACTTGGACGTACATCTATGTCGGGCTCAAAGATATGATAACGCTGCAACCATGATAGGAGTTCATGGTATTGTACAGGCAAAAATCAAAGAACGCAATCCTAAAGCGTTGTTAACGCCTTGTGCTAATCATTCGTTAAATTTATTTGAAGTGCACTCATTTAGGAGCGTTAGTTCAAGTTTTAATTTTTTCGGAACAGTAGAAAGAGTTCACACGTTCTTTTCATCATTCACATATGGACGGGAGATTTTAATGAAAAGTGTAGGCGTATCCGTCAAAGACTATCAGAGACAAGATGAAGTGCTCATCACGATGCTGTTAAACCACTGAAGAATAATTTTGAGAAACTTATATCTCTGCAGCTCTTCTGGATGTGTGATTCCAGCAGCAGCAGAGAAAACGTCGATACAAGAGAAACAGCATCTACACTCTGACCAACTTTGTGTGACTTCAGATTTTATAATTTTTTATGATATTTCCTTTTGATGTGAAGTATTAGAAGAAGTTAATCAGACACGAAAGTATATACAATTATATCTGGGCTATCACTGGAAAAGTGCGTGATAAAAATCAAAGCGATAAAAAATTTTCTTCAAAGCCAACGCATTCAAATAGTGGAAAAGTTATTTCCTACACAACAAAAAATGTGAGGACTTGGACATTTCGATTGAAGGAAGAGGAGGAAGGGAAAGATTTCGGAAATGTTTGCCAGGAGAAATGGCCCGAAATGCTGGACTAACAAAAGGGCTGCAGAGAGCTATGTTAGAATATCTTGATAGATTTTACGAAGAACTAGACCATCGTTACAAGGCAATGGATGTATTCTTGTAACATTTAGTGCTGTTCAGCCTAAAACTCTGCTAACGTCACCAGAAGAAGATCTTCGTGGAATAGTTCCAAATCCAACAAAAATCTACGATGAATTTGAGGATATAATTTTGGAGATTTTACGACTGAGGCGTCACTTGGAAGCTCTCAGCATTTCTTCCCAAGAAACCGTTCAATGGACTACATTGGAGCTTCTCACATTCATCGTAAAATGGGGTTATTCAGAGTCTGTTTCGAGTCTAGCCTTGTGTCTAAGATTGTTTTAACTACCTACTTGTGTTTCAGTGGCTTCAGGTGAAAGAAGTTTTTCAAAATTAAAGTTGATAAAATCTTATTTAAGGTCCACAAAGAGCCAAGCGCGACGAATTGTATTAAAAAGATTGATGTATTAAAAAGGGCAGGAAAGTAAATTTTAATAATGTAATAGAATATTTTAGCAAAATAAAGTCACGTAAGCACGTTTACTATTTGTTGTTTCATTTTGGGGGTGCTCAGTGGAAAACCGCTCTGGGTGCGAACTACGCTGCCACTGGCTGCCGAGCTCGTATCGTCTCACTATTAATGAGACGAAACCAAAATCACATTCGAATTTTTTTCTTTTGCTTTTTCTGTTTCATTAATATGATTAATAGGACTAATTTTTTGTACTGTACATATTTTGAAATATTTTTAGTTTGTTTCTTGGCTGTAGTATCAACTTACCATTCCACGATAGAAAACAAATAGCCGAACCCCATCGACTAAATACTCTAGCAGAAGAAATAAAGCATAAAAAGTATCTGCAAAACAAACAGTTTAGTCAATAAAATGTCGATCGAGTACTCTAATGATGCAGATAGAGTCGAACTTCCTTGCTTGCAAGATATAATCATACACAGACAAAGTACAAAATAATCGTGCTTCTTAAAAGCTTTTTTATAAAATTCTTCTTAAAGCTTTTTATAAATTTTTTATATGCGCTAAATTTTTGCAAGAATGTATTTTTATACAGTAAAGGAAAAAAATTAAGTTTGTTTACCTAAACAATAATGAAAAAAAAATCTACTTCGTCTTCCTCTATTGATGCTATAAAGCATTTTATAGGTTTAAAATATTTTAAGGACTCAAAAAAAACACTCATTTTCAAGAAATTCGTAACTTTTAGACCCCAAATATATTTGAAAAGAAATTCGAAAATTGCTTCTTGCCCGATATTTAAAAAAATGGTAAACAAGTCGAAGATTGTTTTTCCAAAGCCCTTTAAACTCTTAATTCTTACCTTATTTCAACTGATATTCATTAACATATCGATTATTCTTTTTAATTATCTTCAATATAGTGAATAATGGTATTATATTTATTTAAAGCTAGGTTTTGTTTTGTAGGTCGCATTTTCGAATAATGTAACGCGAATTAATATTCAAGTTTTAGGCTATTGAGACTCGCAAGCAAGGTTATTTAAAGCGTAACATTTAGGTTATTTGTAAAGTAACATGATGTAACCATAGATGTAGTATATTAATCAATACGAATACTAAACTGTAGTATATTAAGTCTATGGATGTAACATAGAGCTGAAAGGTTCAAGTTTCTAAACATTTTTAGAATTTTTTATCTTTTATTATTCAAAACATATGTTATTTGATCACTGGACACAAACGCAATGAAAACGGCCTAATGAAAGATTTAAAGTGTTCAAAGTTACGCAAATTTGCTTAATCAATACAATGTGTAAAAAAAGTTAAGGGTGTCAGAAATTTATTAATTGGAATAATTGCTGTTAACTCTGCAAATAAGCATTAGTGAAATGTTTAAATAAATATTTATGACGGGATGGCAATAAAAAATTTTCCAAATTATCTTGAAGGGGTTATAAGAGAGGCAGAGAGGATACCAGAATCTGAAACCTTTGAAAGCACTTGCAAATATAATTAAAGAGTAAAATTTCATTTTAATAAATAGAACCTCACAACCAAACTATAATTAAGCCTCGAAATAAGTTTCATTCGATTTTTTTAACAACAATAAAATTATTTTTAACAGATTTCCACATCATTATATCAACCGTTAAGTTCGCCATTAGAATGGAGAACTCTTAATAGTAATGATCATTTCAACAGTTATTACGAATATTAAGTCCTTGAATAGTAATAACTCGGGTAGTTTTATAATATTATAGAAAGCTGCAAAATAATAAACAATTAGAAACCATGATATTGAACTGTTGCATACACATCCATATTAATAAACACATCCATATTGAAATACACACATTCAGAATAAGTAGATCGCACTTCACTACAGAAGAATTGTTTAACCAAGATAAAACTCCTGGCTGTATACTGTAATAATGCTAATTATAATAATTTTGAATGCAATAACCATTGTAAAAACGATTGTAAAGATGATAGAAAGAAGATAATATTTCAACTGAATAATGAAGATTGTTTATAAATCCAAAGAAAAATCTTTTATAAGCTCCAAAAAAGTGAATTAATATTTTCGTGAATATGTGAAATTTTAAACCTTTCCAATATTATGGATTTATCAAATAACAAGCCATAATTAGAGGAAAGGGGCCCAAAGCGGGCATCTGCCTAAAGAAATCACTCCTCACAAAACTAAAATTCTAATATTTACCGCGTTCCTGTGAAGTGTGTACATTCCCCGAACTCCGCGGTCTGGCGGTCCAGCAGTCCGAGCTGTCCGGCCCACCCGCGCGATCGAGCGCATGGCTCCTGTTGGACAAAAAACAAATTTCGACCTTATTGCAAAAAAATTAAGGTCTGTATTTCGTGTTTTGTCTATTGGTAAATATTTTGTATCAGTATTTTGGATTATATTTGCTTGAACATGTCACAACATTTAAAGGTTGGTATGACGAGAACGCGCGAGTGACTCAAAAAGAAAATCAAGCAGAACAAACCGAACATGTGCACGTTATGCCCTCTATGGTTAAGTTAAATGAAGTTTATATTATAACCCAAAAAGAAAATCTACTAAAAACATTGAAGTTTTTCTCGAACTTTTAGATGATTATTGACGATTTACTAGATTTTCAGGAAACTTAGAAAACCATTAACGAATGGTTCACAAAAATATTATTCCATAAAGAACGCTGTTAATAAAAACAACTGTTAATAAAAACTATCCCATATTACGGTATTCGGATTTAGAAAAATCGTTTGTACTCACGACCGAAATATCAAGTGTTGCTTCAGGAACAGTTTTATCTCAGAGTTGGTACAATTGGTATAGATAAATTAACAGCTTACGGTAGCGCAACTTTTAGTGACAAAGAAAAGAAGTACTCTGCAATAGAGAAAGATTTGCTAAAGAGTGAGTAACATAATATTTCACGCCGCATTTAAACTGGCTTAAAATTATATATCGAGATCACAAACCACTTACTTGACTTTATTCAATTAAAGATATACATTTAAAACTTATAATATATTAAATTAGAGGAGTACGATTACATGTATAAGAAGGGATCCCAAAATACGAAGGCAGAAGCATCATTGCGAATACAGATAAATGGGTCAGGAACAGATGGTCAATCTTTAGCTGTTAATTTGGATTTTGGTTTAGAGTTTGAGGACTTAGTATACATACACGAAGTCATTATATATATATAATATTTTGTAATGATAATCTGGATGATTAAACTATCAATATATCAAATGAAGTTGAGTAGACAATTACCTACTGGCTATTCTTTCCACGAATATATACTAATAGAAGCAATAAATATAGACACCTCAAATGTTTGTAATAAAAATCGTTTCATATTTACTTAAAAATACAAAATGAATCTAATTATAAACAAAATATTAAAAAAATATAAATACCCGTAATGGAAAGAAGTAAATATTTTTTAAAGAAAATATCAAAAATAAAGCAAAATACTATTGACAGTTTTGGAAACGAGGCTATTTGACATGATTTTTAAATTGTTCTATTTTGCATTAAAAGCACACTACATTTATATTTCCAGGATATATGCCGTATTTTTTATATAAGTTACTTTTGAAGTTTGAATTTTCGAACTAGCGCTAAAAACGCAATTTATGTAATGTCGGCTATCGTGACGTCACATGCAATGTAAACATAAACAGTTCTGCTCCAGGATTAATATTTATTTTCATAATAAAATGGTGTGTAGTGCCACGATGTATATATACGTCTATAAAAAGTCTACACAAAGTGTTCGTTTCAGTGTCAACGAATCCTAAATGACGAAAAAAGTGGCTGCAATTAGCCCGAAAGAGATCCAAACAGTATTCAAAAGTTTTTATGTGTGAAAATTGTTTCGAACTAAGTAATATTTGTGTTTTAAATATTATTGCTATCAATGCCTATAAACCAAAAGAATAAGAATATTAAATTTTGGTATCAATACGTTTTACTCTCCCGTGACGTCATCTGACTTTTAACCAATAAGGGGCGTTTGCGACGCTGATTGAATTTCAAAAAATATTGTGATTTCTTTACGTTCTTTTTATAAAATATAAACTTATTCTTTCGAAAATGAAAAGCAATACGCTTGTTTACGTTACAATCTAATAGGATGACCCGATTTGTGGTATATTTTCAATGTTGTATAGTAGCCTATTATTTAAACAATTTAGAATAATTTATAACGACTTATTCAATCAAAATGATCAATAATTAACAAAATGTACAAAACATGTGATAACTTTTACTGACAAGGAAAAGCAAATAAATATATTAGACTTAGGTTGAAGGAAAGAGTGACCAAAGAGGTATAGTGGAAAAAAACGATTAAATAACTAAAAAAAGCTACTACTAACCTTATATGCAGGAAACTGTTAATAAAATCACAAATTATGTGTTATGCGCAAGAAAAAAAAAGTAAAGATGATCGACAACCGCTAAAAGTTCTACTTAACATTTGGTAAACCGCGACTCATATGGGTTCATACGGACACGTTTCAAGCAGGAGGACAGTAATTCTTAACATTACAAAATAAGGTCAAGCCTTAACAGCATGAATTTCGATACACGTTACGAAAGTTTTTATTAAATACAGTCTTATATTCAGAATTCCAATGGAAATCACAACCTATGGGGGGCAAAGCTTGACGACTATATTACTAAAGATCTTTTCGGTGATCACAAAATCACCGTGCATTTACCACGCCCGATAACCCAAACTCGAAGTCATTTGGAAAGATTTCGCTCAACCTTATTAGAATTGTTGTATATACTTACATAATATCACAAAGACGATATTGAAACATTAAAGTGTTATACTATAATTTCATATAATTACTATACATGGCTCTATTGATAAAATGCTCCTAGAACTTTTACTGGGACACATCCAATCTAGACTTCCATTTAATTTATACTACGAGATATTATTCTACCAAGATGACATAGAGGAACTTATTTATTTATTTATTTATGTACTTTAATGTATCAAATTGATACATATGGTGGACTTATTATTACGAGAGCAATCTATTACATCCAACCAGAACACCAGTTCAGCCCCGTTCAACGAGCGGCCGGGATTCGAATCCGGGTCCCGCAGTACCTCGCGCAGTCAAAGGCCGTATGCCTTGTGATCAACCCAACACACCACGGTGACGATACCACGGGAACTTATGAACCGCGTGAAATTGTTATACGATAAGTAAGTACAATTAACGGGCGAAATTAAAACCCAAAACCTATGAAATTTTAAATAGGACAATTAGTATATCAAAAAATTACTAGCCCCAAACAGAAATAAAACTAAAATACATTTTAAAAGACCTTTTGAAATTTTTAAGTCAATAAAATCAATACTCCGGTTACTAATAAAAAATAAGAAAACAAGTTGCCTGCGAAATATAATAAACCCTTAAATAATCCCAAGTGGGATCGTCGCAGCCTCCATAGGTATAATCAAATCAACCGTAATCCAGGAAGGCACCCGTACAACTTAGGCAGACCTATAAATCAAGTTGACCAGTGAATGTAAATTCAAAGTTTTAAAGTAGCCGATATTAAATTGGGATTTAAAAAATAGGATAGAAAATTATATAAAATTAAGTAAGGTTCTAAAAAATTTACCTGTATACTACGATAAAATCTATAATTACTACCACCAGACAGATTAACCTAATAATTAGATAGAAGATATCTAAGCTTAATCGAACAATATTTAGTAAGCGAGCAAAGGGTGGCGCAATAAAGGCAATTACATCAGTAATTAAGTCAGTGTTGAATAATTTAGATCCATTGAATGTAGAACAATATAATATAATAATTGATCAGTTTAGGTCTAACTTTAAAATAACAAATAATCCTAATGGCATAGATAATTTTTAGAACCTAGCTAAACATTCAAAATGAACCAAATGATACTAGAGTCACGGACTACATAAACAGAAAACACAGTAAGAACTATTTACAATAGCCTCGAAGATAGACGGTCTGTTCATTTTACTAATGCATTTGTTCAATTAAACACCATTTTTAGAACCATGTATAAAGTATTTTCTGAGTTTAAGAATGTTCTAACTTTTGTCAAAATGGACCAGATTCGTCCCTACTGGTTGATCCAAAATTTCAGAACAAGATATTGAGCAATGTAGAAAATTAAGTTACTCAAATATTATATTACGATTCCTATCTGAAATAAATGTAGAAAATATAGTAAATACAGAAGAAGCTATTATATTATTAAGGGTGTACCAATAGAAGAACTAGAATGTTACGTATATTCCTAACTATATGTCTTACCCAAATCAATATTTGGCAACCTTTAATTAACGATTGTACCTACCTGAATCCAAATATATCCTTGCTACTAGTTCAACTATATTACTCAAGAAAGAGAACACTTAGAGTTAAACAACTGAAATTGGTTATGTCAATGTCGAGAAATAGAACAAGTTAAACACAGTAATAATTGAGCAGCCCAATTAGTCGAATATACTGGTAAATATCACACATGTATGGCTTACGAAATATACCTAGAAGAAATGATGATATAACATATATCCAACTATCAACGGGTCTGCATTGTCCTATTTCTATCAACGAAACTACCACTTCTGGGGTAATAATAACAATCTAATGGAGTTACCTTTATATCTTCTTGTTATTTCTGACAATAACTTGCCTGCATGCGTAAGAAGTAATTAAATAATTTCATTTGTTGCATAGTTTCGTTGTACTTATGGTTTAGTCGTTTACCATTTGAGAATATTATTATACCTATTGTTTGCTTTTTTACAGATTTCCTACGGTTTTAACTATGGATTTTGAACTTTTTTTCCACGTTGTCTGTATTGACTTAGAAAAGATATTCGTCAAATTTACTGGCTCTGAATTATACAGAATATTATATATTTAATGAAATTAAGAGACCATAGATCCTATAATGCTTTACACAAAAGAGATTTCATAAAATTAATTGTACTTGAATAAAATAATTTAGTATTTCGAATAGTTATAAGAGACCCATACTTAGCTTATGCACTTAGAGAAGAGATAAAAGGAACTTAAGATAATTGGGAAAAAAGTAAAACTGGAGTTTATAATAGTGCATTATGAATAGTCTAAAACAATTAATCTAAATTGTTATTCCGTGCCTAATATAGATGGAGAGTATTAGGAAATGTGGATTCTAGCAAAATATTCACAAAAGCATGATTGTTGCAAAAGGAAAGAAAGTAATCAACAAAATGTGAAAAAATTATGTTTTGTTTCACGTAGTTAGTAAATGATGCACAACCGCACTAAATAAACACATTTTATCAAAATAAATGAACAGCAGTCCATTTTTTTAAAATCCGATGAGATCAAAATAACATCGTATCCCTGCGCCGAAAATATTTCATTAAAGTGAAACTATTCACCCAATCTATCAATCAATTCGTTGTACAGGTAAAGGTAGATCTGTAAAGCAAACCCATAAACCATTGAAGAAAACTGAAATTAAAATGTAAGAAATGTACTTTAATGTAAGTGATAATTAGCAACAGTAGTAAGCAAATATGTACTTTAATATAAGTGATAATTAACAACAGTAATAAGCAAATATGTACTTTAATGTAAGTGATAATTAGTAACAGTAATAAGCAAATATGTACTTTAATGTAAGTGATAATTAGCAACAGTAATAAGCAAATATGTACTTTAATATAAGTGATAATTAACAACAGTAATAAGCAAATATGTACTTTAATGTAAGTGATAATTAGCAACAGTAATAAGCAAATATGTACTTTAATGTAAGTGATAATTAGCAACAGTAATAAGCAAATATGTACTTTAATGTAAGTGATAATTAGCAACAGTAGTAAGCAAATATGTACTTTAATATAAGTGATAATTAACAACAGTAATAAGCAAATATGTACTTTAATGTAAGTGATAATTAGCAACAGTAATAAGCAAATATGTACTTTAATGTAAGTGATAATTAGCAACAGTAATAAGCAAATATGTACTTTAATATAAGTGATAATTAACAACAGTAATAAGCAAATATGTACTTTAATGTAAGTGATAATTAGCAACAGTAATAAGCAAATATGTACTTTAATGTAAGTGATAATTAGCAACAGTAATAAGCAAATATGTACTTTAATGTAAGTGATAATTAGCAACAGTAATAAGCAAATATGTACTTTAATGTAAGTGATAATTAGCAACAGTAGTAAGCAAATATGTACTTTAATATAAGTGATAATTAACAACAGTAATAAGCAAATATGTACTTTAATGTAAGTGATAATTAGCAACAGTAATAAGCAAATATGTACTTTAATGTAAGTGATAATTAGCAACAGTAATAAGCAAATATGTACTTTAATGTAAGTGATAATTAGCAACAGTAATAAGCAAATATGTACTTTAATGTAAGTGATAATTAGCAACAGCAGTAAGCAAATATGTACTTTAATATAAGTGATAATTAACAACAGTAATAAGCAAATATGTACTTTAATGTAAGTGATAATTAGCAACAGTAATAAGCAAATATGTACTTTAATGTAAGTGATAATTAGCAACAGTAATAAGCAAATATGTACTTTAATGTAAGTGATAATTAGCAACAGTAATAAGCAAATATGTACTTTAATGTAAGTGATAATTAGCAACAGTAGTAAGCAAATATGTACTTTAATGTAAGTGATAATTAGCAACAGTAATAAGCAAATATGTACTTTAATGTAAGTGATAATTAGCAACAGTAATAAGCAAATATGTACTTTAATGTAAGTGATAATTAGCAACAGTAATAAGCAAATATGTACTTTAATGTAAGTGATAATTAGCAACAGTAGTAAGCAAATATGTACTTTAATATAAGTGATAATTAACAACAGTAATAAGCAAATATGTGCTTTAATGTAAGTGATAATTAGCAACAGTAGTAAGCAAATATGTACTTTAATATAAGTGATAATTAACAACAGTAATAAGCAAATATGTGCTTTAATGTAAGTGATAATTAGCAACAGTAGTAAGCAAATATGTACTTTAATATAAGTGATAATTAACAACAGTAATAAGCAAATATGTGCTTTAATGTAAGTGATAATTAGCAACAGTAATAAGCAAATATGTACTTTAATGTAAGTGATAATTAGCAACAGTAATAAGCAAATATGTACTTTAATGTAAGTGATAATTAGCAACAGTAGTAAGCAAATATGTACTTTAATATAAGTGATAATTAACAACAGTAATAAGCAAATATGTGCTTTAATGTAAGTGATAATTAGCAACAGTAGTAAGCAAATATGTGCTTTAATGTAAGTGATAATTAGCAACAGTAGTAAGCAAATATGTACTTTAATATAAGTGATAATTAACAACAGTAATAAGCAAATATGTGCTTTAATGTAAGTGATAATTAGCAACAGTAATAAGCAAATATGTACTTTAATGTAAGTGATAATTAGCAACAGTAATAAGCAAATATGTACTTTAATGTAAGTGATAATTAGCAACAGTAATAAGCAAATATGTATTTTAATGTAAGTGATAATTAGCAACAGTAGTAAGCAAATATGTACTTTAATATAAGTGATAATTAACAACAGTAATAAGCAAATATGTGCTTTAATGTAAGTGATAATTAGCAACAGTAGTAAGCAAATATGTACTTTAATATAAGTGATAATTAACAACAGTAATAAGCAAATATGTGCTTTAATGTAAGTGATAATTAGCAACAGTAGTAAGCAAATATGTACTTTAATATAAGTGATAATTAACAACAGTAATAAGCAAATATGTGCTTTAATGTAAGTGATAATTAGCAACAGTAATAAGCAAATATGTACTTTAATGTAAGTGATAATTAGCAACAGTAATAAGTAATATTGTAGGCACTTTATGTATGCTAGATATAATTGAAATGGACCCTATGTAATAGATCGGTAATAAATATTTTTTTAAAAGTACATCAATTGGTCAAATTATTAATTTCCCAACCGCATCTTACCCAAGAAAAAGCCGTAGCCGTAAAAAGAAAAAGATATCTTTTGCAATAGAATAATGTCTTTCGATGTCGATAATTCTTTACTCAATACTCCTTAGTCGATACTTTTACTCATACATCACTTTACAGCAGGTATCGAATCTCCTCGATATATTGCCTTTAACATAATACTTCAAAAATACCATCTGAATTGCTACTCTATACTTCCAAAGTACTGTCGTATTGGTGACCCTTCATACTGTTTGCAATTTTAAAAGATGTCGTTCGTTTGTTTCGTATCGAGCAAGATAAGTAAGTTAGCGCAAAAGCACGTTTCGCTAAAGCATTTTGTTCAGATTATGTATATATTAGGTATATGTCGTTAAAAAGTTATAAGGACGAGTGGCACAGTAAAACGTTTTGGAGAGTCATATCTAGTGAAGAAGACGCCGCAAAACGTTAAGCATTACACATTTTCCATTTTAGATTTATATATCATTTAAATCAATACATATGGTCACTCTATTAAATTTTGAATAATATTGTATTTTAAAAGATCTCTTCGATGACATTCCACTTAGTGGAGTTCAGCGGAAAAATTATTTTCATCAAGTTCGATGTACGGAGAGGTATTTAAAAAAAATAAAAACAATTTTGTTGTTGTCTCGTACTCATATTCTCCTCAAAACGATTCAGAAACTTGGCAAATCTCAACAATTAGCTTCATCATACGGACCTATTATTTTACTTCCATTTCAGTCAAAAATGTTAAGAAAGTCGATAGACACCTCGATGTCATGTTACCAAAAATACGAAACGAATACAGGGAATTCAGAAATAAATATTCGACTGTAGAACTAAACAATATCAATATAACAAAAATCAAAATTCCGACGAAGCACTGCAGTTTCAATTATCAACGTAAATCCAGAAAAACCATCTGAATTATTGAAAACATTTTTATGCTAGTGGTTCATTAACAAAGTGTTAATGAATCATTAACATAAAAAGACAAGGGCTACCATATATGCATAAAGCTAGGGCACTGCACGCTATAATACGTCCACTAATTAAATTAACTCTAAACTTTATAAGGCTGTGAACAAAGCCCAATCGAAAATGAAAATAAAAGATATGCGGGTTCTTTTGATATTAAAACATTTAAAAAGATAGTTATATTTTAATAACTCTCTGGTAGTTTACAATCCCTGAAAGTAGGCATTTTTTTGTCCGAAAAAAAAAAAAAAAAAATATATATATATATATATATCTATATATATATATATATATATATATATATATATATATATATATCTATATCTATATCTATATATATATATATATATATATATATATCTATATATATATATATATATATATATATATATATATATATATATATATACACATACATACATACATATAGTGAGGTTTAAAATTAAATTTTGGTCGTCCGCCCTACCCTTGTATCATACTCTGAAATTGGTAAACCATAGTAGTCTAACATGTACAGTTGTGGCTCGTGATCGTCTCTACACTAATAAACCTGAGAACTTTATTCAGGCACTTAGTGACCTAAATTGTATGTATATATTCAGTAAGAGAAATTTGACATAAGTAAATTTATTAATAATTCCATAGATAATATTAAAGGCATACGGTCGCAAAAACGATATTTTTATGAGTGTTTCATGACTAAACTGGTTAGAACTCATCATAATTGTTCCCCTGGCGAAAAAATAAAAAAACAAAAAAATAAGAAACATAATAAAAGTAAAAGTATCATTCTTGTAAACAGAAAACTAGAAAGGAAAAAGTAATCTCTACAAATACTATTCTTTACAACATAATCTTTGAAACCAATTTAAAAATATAACTCTACGATATTTAGATCAAGTGGCATTGATTGCCATATAAGCCACAAATACCTAAATGTATTTTTATTGCGCGCCTATTCCTATTATGACATTTCTCGTGATACCATTCCTCACAAATATTGAATTTTGTACAACCTTCAAGTGAAAAATTCGCAAGTTGTTCTCAACTTAATAGTTATATTTTTTTCTTCCCATAAACCTGTGAAATCAATATCCTGTTTTCTTCCTCCTTGTTATTCGTAAACGTATATTTTTTATAATACTTACTTTTCGGTGCGATATCAAATCCTCAACTTCTTAAATATATTAATCAGAATTTTTTTTAATTTCTTTTCTTTTAGTTAGTTGGCAACAATGATGTTTAATTTTGGTCCACGAACGAAATGGTCTTGACGAAGATTAATCCAAGCCGCATTGTAAAAATCTGTAGCACTCCTTCTCAATCTCCTTCTTTTGTTATGACTATCATGATCTTTCATTTGGCTTGTTTTTATGCATACTTTTTTAAATTAATCTTATATTAAAAGCTATTACAACGCTTAAATTCAAAATGTATTGACTTATATATCATTTAAATCAATACATATGGTCACTCTATTAAATTTAGAATAATATAAATAATCACATAGTAATCAATAGTCAAAAATAGACCGGTGTGTCTTCATTTCAATCATCATATGGGTTCATTATGGGTTCATTCGTTATTTGTTATTGCAGTTCGATTTGATTCGATCCACCTATTATTATATACTTGCATACATAGGCGGATTTAGGAGGGGGGGGGGCACAGGGGCACGTGAAAGAAGTCCCAGAATAATCTATTTATTTTGTTTAGGAACAAAACAATATACGTAAAAATTCCATACAAAGTTTTTTTTAACGATGAAAAGCGCGTTTGCGTGAGCGAAATTATAGAATAAATAATACCGGTACTGGTACTCATAGCTACTATCTATGTAGTCTACAGTTTTGAGTGCACGCGTGTCAGCACGCGTGTGTGCGAGCGAGCGATCGACAAGAGTTTTTTCCTGCTAATTTACTTTAACTGACACTCGTTGCCAACTTGGTTGTGCCCCCCCCCCAATTCTGTATCCGCCCTAGCTTGCATAACTAACTACCGTTCGTTGTCTATAGAAAATGACAAAGCGTGCACTTTACTATCTAAACTAATTTTTTTCTGAATTTACGTACTTTCTGCTGATAAATAAAAGGGATCACAAGTAATTGTTGACAGCGACCCCAGTAGCCACTCGAGTGTGTGTCGTCTTTGGAGTGAAAAGGACTTTAAGAGGTAAATATAAGCGTATATTACATAATATAAGCGTATATTCATGTAACACATAAAATAGGTATTAATGGACATTTTCTCGCAATAGATAAATTTGCTTTCACTTGAAAAAACTTATGTTGCTGGTTTCCCCTACCAAAAGAGCTCGAATGCAATGTACTAAATATATAGAAAATGTATATAACCTATGGGAGTGGAATTTGAGAAATGTCTGAAAGGTTACCTGTTTTATAAAACAAGTGTGCCCTGCAAATTTCATGTTTTTAGAGCCGATGGTTGGTACAGGGCATTGTGTGTAAGTTGAAGTGAATTATATTATATAAATGAAGTATATTTAATACATGATACAATCTGGATTATTAGTCGGGTCATTATAGAGTTTTTTACTGTTTTCGCAATAAATAAATTGAGGAAAGCTGAATTTTTGAGGGGACCTTTATTTTGATGTCCTAATGACATCCTGAAAAGTCACGGAAGTTCATCTTTTAGCTTTTTTAGGCGATGAAATAGGGTTAATTTTTTTCTTTTCGCGTTTGTCTCGACAACTATTGACTTTTTGAATAAAATAATTATTACAATAGTCAAAGATCATAAAATTCTCTACAAAAAGTTTTTGCATCCTTTTCGGAGTTATACCATAAGTTCACTCCGAAGAAAAAATATGTATAATATATTTTTAGCGTGCATATTTTATAAGTATTTAAAATAACTTACAGAGGTGTGAGGGGATATGATTTCTAGAGAAGCTAGGTACCAATATCATAAGAATCTCTTCCATTCTTCTAGAGCAGGTAGTAACAGCGTGGATCGGCCCAGAGACCATCGCCTTAATGTTTCCATGGAAAAGATATATGCTTACATCGAAAACAATTACTGCCAGTTTATGTCGAGAGAATTACCTGATATTTCCATGGAATGTATTCCAACTGAATTAACAATTAAAAGGAAATTAGTGGATATATATGGAAAACGAATTCGTATATCAACCAAAAAGTGAACTTAGGCTATTGTTTCTTTTTATGATACAATATATAAAGCCAATTGAATCACAAGGCATATTGGGTTGATTACAAGGCATATGGCGTTTGACGATGCGGCCACCGAGTGGATCCGGGTTCGATTCCCGGCCGTTCGTGGAACGGGGCTGAACGGGTGTTATGTTTGGCTGTAAGATATTGCTCTCGTAGCAATAAGTTAGCGTAATGTAGCAATTAGGTACATTAAAGTAGTTAAATAAATAAATAAATCAATCAAAACCTATAGGGTACTTCCTGTTGATCTAGAATCATGAAATTTTGCAAGAAGCAGTCTCACAGCACAATTAAAGGAAAAAAATGGTTAATTTGTAGTTATATATTTTTTTAAATATGCGCCTATGAAATATATAGTAGGCAATATATTTTCGTTCTAAAAAATTGAAATTTTATGAAAATTTTCATAGGAATATTATGAACCTTCGTAGTGCGAGTTCCACTCGTGCTTGACAGGTTTTCTAATTATTCTTACGGTTATTGGCACCGAGGGGACGTAAATGACAACGAAATAATAACCATCTTTTGGGCTTTTAGTATAGACATATTAATTTTTTAAGTACATTTCCAGCTAGAAAATTTAAAAAATTTTATAAATCAAAATTGCCTCCAATGTAAGCCACGATTTTAACAAAAAAATAAAGTTTTGTAATATACTACATCGGAATAAATTATTTTTACACTGATCAAAGTAATTATCCTATAAAGTACTTGCATTGTGTTCTTTTCAAAATTTATTTCAAATCCTGAAACTGAAGTGTGAAAAAGAAATATGAAGTATAATAACAATTATAGACGGTAGATAGCGAAAGTTGTTAGAGGCCTACAATATGAAAATGTTTGCTCTAAATGACTATATACACACTCACACACACACACACACACACATATATATATATATATATATACATATATATATATATATATATATATATATATATATATATATATATAAATGTATATATTGATGATAAAAATTAATAATTTGTTTTCTTATTTTGCTTGTCAAATGTATGTATCATAACTGGCAAAACAGTAATTTGTTGTGAATATGGGTGTGTTCATTCTTTTTTTTAATTTTCAGTTTTATAAAAATAGAAACTGTACCATAGCGATGCATAGATCCATCAATTTTAAGTTACAGAAAAACCATTGCCGAATAATGAGCCTCCGTCATTTCGTATCGCCCTTCTTACCACACCGCCATATATTCACTCACAGACACAAATGAGGGTCCGCGATGCCTGAATATTTAAAGAAATTAATGAGCGATCGAACAGGAAACGAACCAGTGCCGTCACGGGCGGGCGTGGCAACTCATCGATTGGCCGCGGGCGCGCGCCCTTCGTCCAATGGATGGGTAAAGAGAAGTGCCGAGGTCTGTTATTATCACGACCGCACTTTCGTTTACATATTGTCATTGGCAACGTGTAAGCTCACGCACATTGGCCATCTATACCATAATCTACACAAATACAATAAAGATGTAAAATTTATGAATTTGTTAGTTCGAGATAATCTCGAAAACTACCCAATCGATTTAAAATATTTCTTCACTGGTGTATAGATAATATCGTGCATTCTAATATAGACTAAGTGTTATCATGTTTCATACAATGGCTTTACTGGAAAAAGGGCCGAAATGATAAAAGTCGGGAGAAAACCTCAATTTCAAAAGATTCCTGGATTATGCGGTATAGTAACTTTCAAAGACACATTAAACGCAATGAGAAAAGTGTTATCGTTGTTCTAAATTTAGGGATAGTTTTAAGAAAGGAAGTCAAGAGTCTAAAACAGCCTTTTGCAACAAGATTTTATATGTGGGGTGTTTAAAAAAATAGCGTTATTTGGTGTAAACTAAAACAGTTCTCCGATTATATCTAAATTGATGATCGAACGTGCTTAAAAACGTTTTTTCGATAATCGTACGTAAGACAATATGGTTACTTTTATTTTTTATTTCCTACCGATCTTCACTTAATTCTGCTGCATTACCATGTGTTGCATTACAGAAGGGAAGTTTATTTACTGAGATTTGTTTTCCGAACGTTAATTAGAAAAATTTGTTGCCCTAATTTACTAGAAAAACTCTCGCTCTTCAGAACTGATAACTACCTGCACCCATGTAATCATAATCTTTTTGCTATACCGGCATCTAGAACCGAATTATATCGAAATTCCCCATTTTTCCACGATATACAATTGCTCAACCACCTGATCGCGGTAGCACTACAGTGTGATATGTTTGTGATGAATGAAAATAAACTGCTTGAAGTATGTCATTGTTGTAATGTCGTTGAATTTATTTAATTGTTTAGTTATCGTTATTGACATGCATTTGCTAATAATTGTAATATTCCCATAACTGTATGCATGTATATTAATAAATAAAACATTGCGATTGCACTGCCGAGAGCGCTTGGCGGGCGGACAAGCGTTGTGGAAGCGCATTTTTGCATGATTCCGACCTGCATTCTGTTCGCTAACAAGCGGTTGCAATTCTCGGTGAAAATATAATTTTCTCTAAAAATAGGTAAAGCATAGAGAGAAACATTTAAAAGGATTGGGGCTTTCCTTTTGAGTAACTGCTTATATCTCGGATTGAACAGAGGAGTTTCCAACTCCAGAAGTTTAGAACATTTAACTCTTAAAAATTAATAAAACGTAATAAAAGTAATAAAAAGTATTAAAGTATTATGTCTAGAGAAGTTTTTATCGATTAAAAAGACATTAAAAAATATACAAACAACAAACTATTTATCTGAATATAAAAAAAATCTGTCAAGCACGAGTAAAACTCGCACTATGAGGATTCCATACGCATTTAGACACATGGCGTCGCCGTAGTGTGTTGGGTTGATCACAAGACATACGGCCTTTTACGGCGCTGCGCACCGCGGGGACTCTAGTTCGATTCCTAGCCGCGCGTCGAGCGGGGCTGGACTGGTGTTATGGTTGGCTGTAATAGATTGCTCTCGTAGCAATAAGTCCGCCATATGTATCGATTAGATATTTTAAAGTAGATAAATAAATAAATAAACATTTAAGTGTATATAGCATTTCTATTATAACTATATATAGTATAACTATTTACAAATATTAATTTTTCACAAATATTAATTTTTCACAATGTAAACATATTGCCTACTATATCTTTCATAGGTATAAAAGTATGGTGATATTTAAACAATTGTGACGTCTTGAACCAACATTATAGTTTTCTTAAAACCTTCGCGTAGGCTTCTAAAAACTCGGTTATAGGGAGGGGGCGGAATTAACATATTTTTATATATTTTTTAGTATATCTCTGAAAACATTCTACCACAATTATGCAAAAATTGAGACACTTATATTCAGCGCTTTCAAACGATACCCCACACTATATAGGGAAATTTAACATTTTTTTTAGAGTAGATACTTAGTTTTTCTCTCTAAAATTGCCCTACGTTTATTTTTTTGCACATTAACCATATTAACCAGCTTATTTTGAAACATATATGATTTAGTATTCTTTATTATTTATGTATATGATTTAATATTCTTTATTATTATGCAAAATTTCAAGCTTCTACATCAAGAGGTTTCTGGGACATACGGTTGCGATACATATACAAACACTCGAGTGATCTCATGAGGGTTCCGTTCTTCCTGCTGAGGTTCGAAACCCTAAAACAAAAAAGAAACAGAAGAAAGGCAAAAGGTATAAAAAATAAATCTTTCGATCCGTTTACTTTATCCACACGAACGAAATTGTGGGCAAAAGCTAAAATTAAGTCACCTCAGTCAATAAAGCTCTTAATCGCCACACGGCTTCCGTTATTGCTAGGTTACTAGTCGAATCGCAAAACGTCGATGGCGCAGCTGGTAAACTAAATATATTTTGGGTTATTTTCTGAGCTTATGAATTTTTTACGACTAGCGAGAACGAGAGTAGCAATATTCACTTGTTTTGTCATGTGTTGAATATTTTTTTATTTTCTGCGAGGTACACTTAATGTCTACGTTCTAATAATGTCATAAACGTTGCACAGTTTTAGGGGATTATAGTTTTTTTCCCAGCCGCGGCGATGCCCAGAGAAGGGTAGTTTTTCTGATAACCGGCGATGTATGGATGTCCATTCCTTTATTCACTCTCGTAGAACTTCTACGGATGGAATGATTTGATAAATACGATATCATTTGATTTGTTTAAATATGTTACGACTGACAAAGAATATAGAAAAAAATTAAGTGGATCTCAGACGTCATATTTTTAGGTTGAAAAAATTAAAATTGAACTCTTAAATGTAATAATTTTAGCCATAAAGAATTTTAAAATGAACAGAATGATTATACTGGCATAAAATTACGGTATTTCTCTTGTGTTACAATATATACGTAAGCGTATGTGAATATATATATATATATATATATATATATATATATATATATATATATATATATATATATTAAATAACATAATTCATTTAAGCACAGTTTTAATTTTGTTACTAAATTGACAAGAGCTTTGAAAGGTTTAAATATTATTTTTTTTAAATAATCTATGATTTAATCATTTTATGGATGCAGGAGACTAATGCAAGTATAAATCGATTCATAAAAGAAAGACTATCAAATAAATTATTATTCATCACTATTAAGACAATGTTTTTTCTAATAAGAAGATTACAAAGGTTTTCCTTGTTATTTCGTGGCTAATAAAAGACTAATGCAGTCGATTTGTTGCTTTTTTTTTAAATATTTAATTTTTCTTTAATGTAACTTTAGCAGCTTTTAAACTCCCAAGTCCTATCTGATATACAAATGACGGAATTTTTATGATACTTTAAACCGCCGTCATTTTGAAACTAATGAATCTCGCTAACTGAGATTTACCAAAATAATATATGTGTGCGAACTTTCATCCAAATTGATTAAGAATCGAATAAGTATAACCAGCAACAATAGTATCGAGCGAGTGTAACGACATAGAAGCGGGTGTCTGAATCGTTCTCAATCGTCTCCTGCACCGCACTAACCACTCAACGATACTCTGCATATCAATATTACGATATTAAATAACTATCGTCTAAAGTAAAATATTCTAACATCTCTATGTTTGTTCCCGCCTACGTGGCGGAAATAGGTATTAAAAACAAAATATAAAGAAGAACTTGTGGAAATTTAATTCTGCATCGATAAAGTTGAATGTATTTTTATAAAAAAGGGATAATTAATTACAATTTAATCATGAAATTACATTTCAGGGAGAATTTCATCAAAGGAAGATACAGTTGCATTAGTTTATTTCTTTGTTAAAAAAAACCTGTCAAGCACGAGTTAAAGTCGCATTACGCGAGTTCCGTACACATTTAGGCATTTATAAATATTTGATGATACGTAATATTCCTATTAAACTATTTACAAAATTTTAATTTCTATAACGAAATTATATTGTCTACTATATGCTTTACTGGCGCATATTTAAAAAATATATTTTATGTGATATAACTACAAATTGAAGATTTTCGCGCTGTGAGAGATTGCTTCTTGCTAATTTCATGATTCAAGGCCAGCGGAAAGTACCTTGTAGATTTTAATTTATTAGCGAGTGCGAGTCTTGATTGCGCTGATTCAAGCTTATAGCTTGATATTTTACAGCTGTAAGGGACGTAGACCTAAGGACTTGATATTAATTTAAACTTGGTACCTCCACGCGTTTCTGAGGCGAAGGATCTCAACAGACCGACAGACGGATAACGAAGTGATCTTATAAGAGTCCCATTTTTCCTTTTAAGGTACAGAACCCTAAAAAGTAATGATTTGCCGCTTGGTAAAATTCGTCAAGTTACTATCATAAGGCATTCAATTACTTACCTATCTTCTAAGTCTTTGTAACTGAGAGTATAGTTGTACAGTACTTAAATAAAGACCGGAAGCCGAGCGAGAAATAATTATATAATAGAATAATTATAATTATGTAGCGTTCTTATCGTATGAAAGTGCTGCCTAAATAAAATAGTACGTATATAATAATAGTATTAGTATTAATAAATAGTATTTATATATTCTGAACAAAGAATGTAAACTTTTCAAACCTTGGTAGCTGGAAATTTATTTGTCTATTTTGATAATATGAATTATCTAATTTATACAATATTTGTGTGTTTGTACGTGCGTGCGTGCGTGCCTGTGTGCGTGTGTGTGTGTATTTGTGTTTGTATGTGTATACGCATATAACTTTATATAAAAATTAGGCTATACAAAATTCGCAAACGCATTCGCATTATATTTTTATTTGAATACATTGAAATCCTAACGCTTTTATTCAGGCCGGAAGACTTTTATTCTTCATTTATTTATAATTCGAATATAACATTAGAACTTCACTAAGAAATGTATGCACCATTAGTTTAATCCGTGACCTGCCAACAGAGTGGCAGAGCCTTCAAAAGACACTCTGGATTAAAACTATTTGAACCTCACATTACAAGGTTACATAAAAAAGAAATTAACCGTGATAATCGGCGTAATTACATAAATAGCTTCTTACTATTTTATATCTAACATCGATCTATTATCTAGATTAATGTGAAATATACTCAGAAGCCAAATTAGTCGACTAAACTGATGTTATCCAACTTGACCACTGTGGACGTTACGACTTTGACCGCTCTTCGTTCAAACCATCATTGACACACTAACGCAACATAACGTCGCCTGAACAAACTTAATATGAGTTTTATGTTAAATTTTAATTATATAACCGAAGCGTGGCCCAAAAGGTTGGACTAGTATCGTTAGTCGTTATTCACTATTTCTAAATGGGTTGACACGCCCTCAGCCCCGCCGCCGCGCCGCCAGCCCGCTTTTATAAATTATGAATTCAGAACTCTCAGTCTTACGAGAGCTGTTGACCCTTTGAGGTCGGTCACTATTAGCGAAATCGTTTAATATTCACGTGTCCTTTGATCGTAATCGAAAAAGAATAAGTAAGATCTACAGCTAAACACGCATCATAATCACGGTGTTACCATACGATTTTGTTCGCTATTGTGACGTTTTATTATTATTTAATTTGTAATGAAATTAAATTTTAAGTTAAAAAAAAATCATGTGTGCAATTCACAAGTGGTAGAAGTGAAACCTTCAAAAATTTTAAATTTTAATTTTTAAGTTTAAGATAAATTTTAATTTTGATAAAAACTAAAATAATTAGAAAAGTTTTTATAATTCTCCTTCCCCTTCCCTTTCCCCTTCCCTTCCCCTATGGACACTAAATATATGCAATTACAAAACAAAGTTAAAATGGCAGATATTTTCGATTCGAAAAAAAATTAACTTTTAAAACTTTTCAAACACCATGTCAAACACTAGTTATTTTTCATCTTTTTGATGTTATCAATTAATGCTTTATATAATGTTGTATAATATGTGCAAGAAACAAATTTACGTGCAATTAATTAAAAAAACAGACATTTTCATATAAATAATTGTTCAATAAATATTACGATAATTTTCTAATAACATGAAGAATTCTCTGTCAAAGTTCTTTTCCAGAAATGACTTGAAATATCAAATTGAAATTAATACTAAAACATAAGCTTTAGATTGCTGTAAAATATTCTTACTTTTTGTTCCACGCAAAAAAAGTTCCTTTAAAACGGATATTTTTGTCATTTATTCCGTCATCGGAATCAACAGGGTACTTCCAGTCCAACAACTTTGATAATTAGCATAATGGAAGCACAAGTAAAGATAATTTTATGATTATTGTAAAGCTATTTTGATTGTAAATTAAAATAAAAAAGTGATAAAATTTAATTAGTACAGTAAATCCAATTTCATTCATTGTCTCGTAAGCAAAACGTAACGCGAAATCCTCGGGGCGCGATCTAATTATTGGTTAAGAGTTTTTCTATGAAATAAAAATTTCCATTAGGTCTTGGCATAGCCGACGTACACCGACGTACGCCATCCGTCGATAGCTGAAGATTAAATATTAAAAGAACGTGTTCAAGTTAAGGATTGCGCACTGGCTCGGGGCGGGTTGACCCCAAGGTGACGTTGTAAATCTCGAAACAGGAGCTCGCGCGGAAACAGCTCTGCGACCTCACTAATACTTAAGTAAAAGTTTTCATAAACTGTTATAATGAAAAATAATTAGTTTCCAACTCGTGATTGTACAGGGAAAGTGACCCGAACACCATAGGGCGGAGGTTATTAAAATAAGTGTGTACATACTGAATTGGGGGAATTTATATTAATTAATTTGTATAGTGCAAGGTATTACAACATGTAGTTAAACGGCATAACATTTTTTATCACTTAAAATGGCCAGTTAGCGGTATAACTAACTCGTTATGAAAATTTATTTATTAACACGCGATTAGAGAAACGTTACATATACAATTTTTTGTATTCTAATAATGAACACTAAACTGTTAGAGATATAATACTACAAAATGGTGATTGTCGCTAAGAACTTATCGAAATAAGCTGTGCATGGCGCATAAAACTAAGTTAAGAGCTGGTCAAAAAGGGTATGGAATAGGTTTTCCTCGTAGTATACTTCTTGACACTTTTGATGAATATTAACCGAAAATCTAAATAAATTTGAATATATATAGATACATACATACATATATATATATATATATATATATATATATATATATATATATATATATATAGATTATATTTAGCTATATATTAATTGAGATATACTTGCAAAATTTCTTGCCACACGTCTGAAACCGTAGAAAACATGAAGTTACGACACACGGACGAACATGAAGAAATTATAAGAGTTCCTTGTTTTACTACTGAATCCAAAAAATGAGATTTATTTATATTATACAAGGCGGCCATTGAAGACGTCTCACATTCTGTTTACGAGCGGAGTATTGGTATAATTTTTCTAAATTTTGAATTAAAGTTTACCGTTATAATACAAAAAATTTTATTCCGAACCGAGTGTGGTTCGAATCCGCATCTGGTGGTCATCATCCAAGTATTTACATGTAGAATGAAGTTCAAAGGCTGATAGTAATGTTTCAGATGTCAACAGAAGCAAGAGAGAAACGGGGTCTGTGAGATAGTATTAAGCGGGATAAAGACAGAGCCGTTGAGTGTTATTATCTGAGACGTGCGATAAAGTCACGTTTGATCGCGTTTTTGTCTTTTTCTAGTTCCGTGGGGCCTAAACGGAATGCTGTTGTTGTGGCAACGACGTCTGTTCGTCCGTTTGTCTGCTAGAGGCTTCTAACTTCTGAGCGCAGTAAAATAGAAACTTGGAAGTCATATATATAGATTTGAAGTTCACGTACAGTATCTAGCTCATAACCTAAAAATAGTATTTTATAATAATTTTTGTGCACAAGTCGTTGAAAATAACTCTTTAAACGCTCTGGTTTTCAATTTTTTTTACTGTAGAATAACGATTTGGTGACCACCAAATTTGACATATTTGGTCTCGTTTTGTCACCAGCTCCATCTTAAAAACGCCACTACGTAAGAAGCTCTAATTGGGCTTTAATATTTTTCATATCCAATATTTAAAAAAAATACTAAAGAGAGCTAAATACGAAATAATTTAAAAGCTATGAGTAATAAAACGACCGTATTTTTTTTAGAAATTCACAATATTTATACGATCGTGAAAAACTTGCTGGTTAATATGTTTTCATAGAAAATATGACATTACAAAATTGCAAATATTTTAATAGAGATATCACGTACCCTCAAATGTTTAAATATTTATATGTACGTGTAAATAATATTTATATGCATGCGTAACTCTCGTATGCGAGTTCTACTGGTACGTTCATTTATTTTTAAGTCGTCGAGAATAAAGATGAAATTATCGTAAAAACGATACGATTGAAGTGTATCTACCAGACTTAATTGAGCGGAACACTCCGGCAGCCATCTATACATATAATTTAATTGTAACAGTGAAATCTATACTTGGAAAATATTTTAAATTGTTTGCATATAAAATAACAATAGTACCTAGAAAAGCTTTTCTTGTAATTTTTGTGTCTGTCTATATGCTAATTTGAGCGGGTATCACGCAAAATCTACTGGACGGATTTTGATGAAATTTGGTATGGTAATAGTATATATCCACGAGCAATATATAAAAAAACAGAAACATTTTTTTCTAATTACACGCGAACGAAATCGTAGGGCACAGCTAAAATTTAATATTTTCATTATTTGTCTGTCTCCTTAAATCATCGAACACGGGAATGAATTTTTTACTAAATGAAAGCTTGTACTCTCCATAAATTAATGATTAAGGATACTCCAATGCCTTTGGGTGGCAGCCCCCGCTATTCAGAATTTTTTAATTAATTTCTTTAACTTTACTGGTTTTTATCGCTTTTGAATTCTTGCACTATGTGGTTAAGTGAATAGGTACTTGCACTGATGTTATGACTACATTACGCGACGGGGCTTGTAAATTTGTCTTTTCTTATTTACAGTCTATTTAAGTCCTAGTTAAAACAATATTAATTAATTGACTGAAAATACAGCTTTTATTAATTTAGACGGACCGAACATAAATTTTATTGGCGATGAGGTATTAGCGATGACGTTGAAATGTTAGACAAAAATTATCTGGTGGATTAGAACTTATTGCTGACAGATATGTAAGCTGGTACGATTACATACGATTACATAGCTGGTACGAGTACATTTGTGTGGGATTGACTTAACATTAGAGACAATCTGAAAAAACGGCCAAATGCACGTCAAATTTCCTGATAAGACTTTCATATCTAAATTATTACCTATATTGCTTAAAAACATATTTGTAAATCAATTTCTTTTTCTCCAAACTAAATTTAGCTATGGCGGATAAACATATATTCTAAAACAAGAACTCATGTCTAATTCGGTAAGTTTCTGTTATATTTGTATTTCATTATAATTATTCATCCCAAGTTTTCCCATTTTTTGAAATTTTAGCTTGACGAGCGGAATATAGCGGTAAATGTTTGCAAAGAAACGACAAAGTAAAAACAAGAGAGTTTTCTTTCTTTTCTTTCCATTAATTTTCACGCTATTTTGCGTGCTCTCACAGGTTAGAGTGGGTGACGGTAGCAAGGCATTACGTGACGTCTGGAAGCTATAATTTCCTTATTGGGTAATACAATATATTTGCTAGGTACGAAACTACGAATGCCGACTATTATCAATAATGCAGGTACCTATAAGAAAGATTTTTGTGAAAATTGTGGCTGACGTTTAGAGTCTTTTTCACTACTTACTAAAATGTATAGTTAACGATCTAACAGATAAAATAACTGATAAAAATAGTTGATATTTATTTTCTGTTTCCCGACTTAAATCCTCGATAGAAGGTCTGCACGTTTCGGGGCAGTTAACTATATTTCAAATAGACTGATCAGAGTGTCAATATTTTAAATTCCGATTTATGCATTCATTTTAAATGAGAAATAAATTTAATAATTATTTATTTTAATTTTATCACGTTTTTATTGACATTTTTATGGGGAAGTAATATATATTCTATCATATTATTACACATACATTTGTTATTGCGTTATGTTGCAGCTAAAAAGGTATATACCAGATTTTTGGTAATTTTAGTTTTATTTCCGATTTGATTACCCTTTTCCTGTTATGAAAATAACACAAGAAAATACACTTAACAAATAAATATTAACAGAAAATGATAAATATTAAATACAAAAAATGTCGCAAAAGCTAAAAAATGAAATAAGTAAAAAATTGTCTAAAGATGATTGATATTTATTAAGACAAAACTGCAATTATTTTCATTAAATATATTTTTATGCATTTGTTTCCATTAAAAAACTAGTTAAGATTCACGTTAGTATATACAAACATTAAAATTTTCCCCGCTCATTTCAAAAATAGTCTTATCTGGTTGGAGAAAAATTCCGGCGCTTGATATGTCCGTAAATTATTTGCAACTTTATGTGTTGGCGATCTTTGCGTATTTAGAACTTTGCGTGCCAGTTGTTAAAAGTTTTGATAGGCTTTTTTATAGTCACTTTATCAGCAAGTGATGAAATAGGCCTCTTATATATTATAGCACTCCACATGTACGAAGGTACATAGTATATACATAGTAGAACCCCACTAATCCGACCTGTGCCTGATTCTCCATTTAGTACAACCGTGTCTTTCGACAGAGCTTTTCAGCAGATTGAACAAAACTCTTCCTTCTTACCAATATATATTGCCGTTGATCATTTCATCAGCAAGCGGTGAAACTGGTCTTTTATATGTTATGATAGTCCACGCGTGCTAAATACAATGCGTATGTATATTAGAATCCAGTTAATTCGACCTCTGATGATCGGACTCTCTACTTAGTGTGACCATATCTTTCAACACAACTTTTTTATAAATTGAACAAAACTTTTTTCAGTCTTTTCTTTCTTTTATACATTTGTGGATCACTTTATAAGCGAATGGTGAAAAAGGTATTTTATATGTTAGGGCAATCCAAAGATGCAATGATACATTGCATATGTAAAGTAGAACCCCGCTAATCCGACCACGGATGATCCGACTCTTCGCTTAATCCGAACACGCCTTTTCGACCAAATTCTTTAGTAGATTGAAAGAAACTTATTTTTCACATCAATATATATTATTGGACTAGAAAAGCATATTTCAGTGCGAGGCTTAGTCTTATGAAATTATATTGTTAAACATAATACATACATAGAAACTAGTTTCTTTTCCTAATTAAACTGCAGCATAATGTAATGTACTCCTCTGCATGACTTTTTTATTGGGAACATGCTCCCGGTCTCATAGGTGAATGATTAGCAGGCTTTTACTGTGTTTACATGCATAGATTGCATAAAAAGTTGGCAAAATTATTATACACAGAATTTTTTTGTTTTTTTCATCAATAAATATTTTATATAATTGTCAAGAAAGTCTGAAAAGACTCACAGTCCGTTATGCTATGTACCGAGATGCTTAAGTGAACAATGATATATGTTATTCTGGGGGTACTGCGGACAGAGAATCTCTAGCATGGTGCAGAGTTTTTGTTGAAAACACACGAAATATTAACTAGTTCATTTAATCAATACAATAACTTAATTATCCACCAACAATAAATTATCCAGGGCAACGAATGTGACACGTTAGGCTATAAAATCATTTACAAGCAAATTGCTAATACAGGTTTTGATCCCGGTGAAAACCGAACATAACTTTCAATTTTTAACTAAATTTTTTAGGTCAGTTAGTTAATTTTTATTCGGTATTTTAATGGAATACGGAACTGTTTGGACAATTTTTGTAAAATAAACACTTTTATACTAAATAATCTCGCAATTAAATGAAACTACGGGATGTAGTATTATTTTTACTTTCTTTAATTTCTTTATCACGACCTAGGTTTCGTTGTATTACAACATCTTCAGGTGGCATATTAGCAAATCTTTGCTAATATCCCACCTGAAGATGTAATACAACGAAACCTAGGTCGTGGTAAAGAAATTAAAGAAAGTAGAAATAATACTACATCACATAGTTTCATTTAATTGTGAATAATGAATTTCTACAAAATTAACGCCAAATATATTCAATAACTAAATAATCTATTAAAATTAGCTTTACATATTGTGGATCTGTATAGGTTTCATTGTTGTATACAATACTCCTTATATTATTTTGACGTAGCTGTTATGATTTTGAAACTAACACTAAAGAGAGAGAGAGAGAGAGAGAGAGGGAGAGAGAGAGAAAATCACTTAAGAAAGCCAAATGCATTTCTTTAAAAATTATTATATAATTTAAGTTATTAGTAATAAAATCAAAGGCATTTTTTAGAAATTCACAATATTTTTACGATTGTTAAAGACTTGCCAGACAATATATTTTCATAGCGTGTATTTATATATATATATATATATATATATATATATATATATATATAATAATGCAAATATTTTAATAGAGGTATTACGTACCCTTAAATGTTTTAATTTTCATATGTGTATAAGTGTATGCGTAACTCTCGTAATGCGAGTTCTACAGGTACGTTTATTTATTTTGAAGTCGTCGAGGATAAGGATAAAATTATTGTAAAAACGTTGCGATTGAAGTGTGACTTGATTGAGCGGAACACTCCGGCAGCCATCTACAAATATAATAAAATTATTTAACTCAAAAATGGTACATTTTCACTCTTTTCATTTAAATTGTTACTGCACATTATCGACGCGATCTAAATAATTTTATATTTCCTTTATTTGAACACTATAAAACCATACGATGGCGAGAGTGTCACGCCAATCGGATAAGCTATTTTTGTGTCAAATCCAAAAATAAAAACAAACAAATCTTCTCTCCAAATAGTAAATTAACATTATCACACAATATTTATCAAAGTTTCCAGACCAAATAGATTTATAGTTTTAATATTTAATGAAATAAAACTCTTTAGTTCTTTCAAGATCAAGTTTGGCTTACTAACAGTATTATAATTAAAAGAGTAAAACTGAGTAAAATTGAATTTTCTCCAATGAGTAAATTAAGACCCGACAGTGCAGAATCAAGATAAAAATGTTGACAATTTTAGTTACAGTGAATTATACACACGTTTATTAAAGTGACCCAAATATAAGTAACAAATACATTTAATCATCGGCCGTTATCAAGTCGTATTAATGTGGCGTGTTATTTCAAAGTAACGACCGCAGCACGCTTTCGGATTATTAATTGGTAGCAGTATCGTGACGAATAAACTTAACTAGCCATATGTTGACGGGATTTCTGCGCCTTCAATAGACTGTAAAAATTAAAGCAACGCCAACGTCGCGTCGGAGCGATTGCAATTGTTTATTCGTAGTTAATAACATTTTAATAATAGTTAAAGTTTTAAGTATTAGTGGACCTTACACTTCGTGGTTTCCTTAGACATTTAAGCAACTTTAAACATTCAATGGTACATAGTAGTTCTATTGACCTATTTATAAATATTGATATTATAATTAATTAACTATGTTAATATATAGCCTGATATAGCTTGCAAAAGCGTAAACCAATAACTCAATCGATTATATCTATTTAACTTCTGCTGCCGAAACTTAGATACAGACTGAGGCAGAAAAAAATCCCTACTAGCATTTGAATATGGTTCGGAAACCTGAGAGAATGATTTAACAGGTCTTTGGCATCCATTTTCAGAGCTGCTACCAACACAATTATTATAGTCAATACACGATAATCAGGAAGACATAGGAAGAAGGAGAATTTCTTAAAGGTATCAGGTGAACGACCTTTAACGTAAGAGACAAAATTTTGAATTATGCAGGAATAACAATCATCGTCATATAATGAAATACATCAAATTAAGTTAAATGAAACGGGCACCACGTGAAAGCCTTAAGGAAAGCGTTTGAAAATACGCCCACGGCCAAAAGGCAAAAATTTAAGCCCCAGACTGGATGGAGTGACAGGGTTGAGAGTCAGGGAGTGCGGGCACACAGCAAAACGTTTTGGAGACTCATCG